>CM049847.1:1626589-1651589 GCA_027422415.1 Schizothorax lantsangensis | reverse complement strand
CGACAACAGAAATGTATTTAAGTTATGTATTCAGCCAGTACATGCTTCATTTTTTTTTGCAACTGACTTTACTTTTATTATTAAATACTTTGCATTTACATTTGTCTGTAAATTTGCTCTTAAGTTTATTCTCATGATACAGTCCATCAAGTTTCTGATCATTTTCAGGTCTCCAGAGTTGCATGCATGCAAACGGTTTTACATTTTATAATTAGTCCATGTGTTGATATTCCCAACATGAAAAATGGTTTGTATAAACTTTATGTATGAGTAACTTAGATCGTGAGCTCCATTTGCAGTATAAATGGATTTAGATATTAAACATAACTTTTGTTTACTGTAACAAAGGTATAATTCAATGTGGAGCTATTGCTGGTTTATATAGCATTGAACATCTTTCAAATGTGGCAAGAAATCCACAAGAAACGTCAAGCAGTTTGTCTTTTGTCTTAAAGGAATAGTTCACCCAAAAGTAAAAACGAGCATCTCTTTTCCATTCAGTTACAGGGAATCATGCATTTAGTTTGCAGCACCTACTTTCTATGATACAGTTAATTAAGTCTTACCCTACATTTTTTCCCGTTCAACAGCCATTTCACTAGTATGTACGTCAAAATAAGGAAAAGTCGGTGCAATTTCCATATCATGCCTTTTTAAGTTATTATACACTAAAAATCTTGACATCTGTCCTAGATCTCCTTGGTGCATTTGAAGGAGTTAATAATAGATATATCCAATAGCTATCAGTAGACTCAGTGATCCAGTCACAGGCAGAGTTACCATTGAAAACAACTAAATTTCATTCTGCTCCTCAGAAACTTGGAATATAGCTTACAAGTCATATGGACCATGGTTATGATACTTGTTATGATGCTTGGTTATGTTATGTTATGTTATGTTATGTTATGTTATGATATATTATGTTATGATGCTTGTGCGTCTGTTTTTTTTATTTATTTATGTTTTTTTTACATGAAATTCCCTTTCATTGTAATTGTGTGGAAAAGAGTAACCAGCAAACCTCTTTAAGATTTCTACTTGTGTGTTCCACAGAAGAAAGAAAGTGATACAGGTTCGAAGCAAATTGAGGGTGAATGATGACAGCTTTATTTTTGGGTGACCTATCCCTTTAAATAAAGGGACTTCAAGATCCTTTGTCCCATATAAACTTGATACGGAGCGTCTGTCATCAGATCCCACGAAAAGGTTTATCAGTAGAGCAGACGTGTCTCAGTCATGTAATGATACCACGATTGACCTTTAATTGAGTTCCTGGATAAATGTGAAATTCATTCACCGGCTCGTGTTCCCTTTGAGACAGATCAATGTAGATATACAAAATAACATATTAATTTGGTGGTTTGGTGATAACGTATTGCCTGAAGATGAATTATTTTTTTTAAATATTGAAAAAAGTGGTGGCTAGTAGCTCAGAATGGGCATTCATACATCTCGTTTAGTCACCAACATGTCCAAGTTACTATTAAAGGGGTCATATGATGTTGCTAAAAAGTGTATTTGGTGTAATGCAATGTGTTTACGCAGTTTGAGGTTCAAAAAACACATTATTTTCCACATACTGTACATTATTGTTGCTCCTCTAAGCCCCGCCTTTCTGAAACGCGTTGATTTTTACAAAGCTCATCGTTCTGAGAAGCGAGGCGTGCTCTGATTGGCCAGCTATCTGGTGCGTTGTGATTGGACGAATACCTCAAGCATGTGATGGAAATGTTAAGCCCCTTACCGTATTGTGATGCCGTGTCCCGGCGCGATGAGACTAAAACAATAAAACCCATTATAAACGAGGCATTTGTTGCATCCAGTGGGGACATAATTACTGATTATAATGACTCATACGTTTTTTTTGTTGTGCCGCACCTTGTAAACATAACACCATGTCTGCATTTGTGATCGTAGAAACGCCAAACAAGCACTACTTTACACTGCTCAAAACTCGCATTTGAATAGTCTGTAGCAAATTCTTTAAATATCAAAACATACTTACAGGCTGTGAGTCAGAAGCACCAGACTGTCCTTGCGACGTTGGAATTGTCCCACTTTATAGTGTTCACATTGTAGGCTACTCTCTTCCAGGTTCAGGACACAGTCCTCCTTAAAATGCGCTGCACACACTCCAATATTTGGGTTGAACTGTTCTGGAACAGTGTTGTAAACACAACTTAACCACTGATTTCTAGTTGTGTCCTCTTTTGGATGCTTTCACAACGAAACACAGCGTCTCCAGGACACGGCGCCGGCGGCAGCAACAATACTACAGCCAGAATAATAGCTCCACCTTCTTTCATTGCTTATACATTTGAGCGATGTTTTGCAAATCTCCCCACACTGTGACGTAGACATGTGGGGCGTGTTTGAATGAGGTGTTTTAGGAGGGCGTGGACGAGTCTTAACTTTTATAAAGAATATCTCTTTGGTTTTGAGACTTTAGTCTTTGCAACTTCAGGGGTCTTATCTACGCACAATCAGCTTGTAACACTCCAAAGAGTAAGAAACACTTGAAATCACATCATATGACCCCTAGACAAACAAAATAAAAACCCAACAGTAGAGTTTAAACTATGGTTCTCTCACAATGACTACATGGCCAGTACAGTCAAGGTCCAGCTTTAGCTGTAGAAGTGAGCAAAGGTCAGACGCCCCATAACCATGTGTTCCCTGTGATCGTTACAGTGAAGAAGCAGGACGGTGCTGCAGCAATGGAGATGCAGCCCTTGAAGAGCGCAGAGGGTGGAGAGCCTGATGACAAAGAGAAGAAGAAAGCCAATGTCTCTAAGAAAGAGAAATCCGTTCTGCAGGGAAAACTGACGAAGCTGGCCGTACAGATCGGCAAAGCAGGTGCTATGTGTGTTTAGGTTGTGTAGAGGATCAGGACTCGAGGCTGTTTTATCATTGTTTTATCAGAGCGCCATGCACTAATGCAGTGTTTGGTGTGATCTGGTCCTCAGGTTTGGTGATGTCTGCCATTACAGTCATCATCCTGGTGCTTTACTTTGCAATCGATAACTTTGTGCTTCAGAAGAGGCCGTGGATGCCGGAGTGTACGCCGGTCTACATTCAGTATTTTGTCAAATTCTTCATCATTGGCGTTACGGTGCTGGTGGTGGCCGTTCCTGAAGGCCTTCCGCTGGCTGTCACCATCTCTCTGGCCTACTCGGTGAAGGTAAACTTGTTCAACATGAAGACTGTACCATATTTAGATCTAGTTTAGTACTTTGATATCACATGATCCTAATGAACCCACACTGTAAAAAAAAACAGTTTTTACAAAATAATTTTGTGAGCTTCTATAAACACATTTGCAGAACAAACTGTATATTTTACAGTATAGAACCGTAATTTACAAATATGGTAACACACATCACTTAAATAATGCAATGATCATTAAACAACAGAAGATGTAACATAAAACCCAAATACACATAACTGATATCAAAATCTATTAAGAAACATGATTATCATGAGTGTCACGCAGGGAATTCTGGAAATGTCAGTTTACAGTTTTTTACTGTAAATTCTATGTTGATTTGTTCTTTTTTTACTTCTAAAAACTGTACAGTAAAATTACATAAATTGTCTGGTTAGATCTTTTACAGTTTTTCACTGTATATAGTACGAGAACTTGTTTTTCCATTGCGTTTTTACAATATTATACAGTTAAAATGACACTTTTTTACAGTGCAGACAGCAATTTTATGCATCATAGGATCACTTTTAATAGTTTTTATTTGTTTTTATTTTGGGAAACCTTTACTCCATTACAAAATTACATGAATGAGATGATTATTTTCAATTAACCTCTTAAACAAATTGATGATTAAATCACGCTGCACAACTCGTTTGCAATCATATCAGAGAGGTTTTTATAAATGTTTATCTCTTGCCTTCAGCAGAAACTGACTCCCACATACTGTGTATGCTTACTTTAAAGTCAGCATAAAATTAAAATTGATTTGAGACCGATTTTATTTGTGCATATGTTTTATTTATTTATTTTTTTAAATATTTGACTTTATTTTAAGGTGTCCTTGTTACAGTGTAATTATACATTTAAGTACTGAGTAATGTTAATTAACTACATGTTCTTACTATAGGGTTAGGGTTAGGATTAGGGTTTGGCTTAGTGCATGCAATTATGCATAATTAATTGTTATTATAATAGTAAATACATGTACGTGTAACAAGGACACCTTAAAATAAAGTGTTACCCTTTTTTTAATAAAATTTCATAACTTGTCACTAGACAGTGCAATTCCCACATTTCAAAATCCAATCACCAACCAGTGTATAGATCCAACTGTGAGCGATATGCTGTTCGTGTTGAAATTAACATAATTTTGTGCTTTTTGACTTCACGTTCATGTCTGATGATGACTTCACAATGTATAATAACAAATTGGAAATACTGAATTTCATGAAAGCTCTGAAATCTCTCATTTGATGTTTGCGGTGTCGCATATAAACTACCAAAATGGCAGGAACCTCAACAGGTAAAAGTCACTGGGTAGCTATTATGCGTACACAGGTTTATTTGATTACCAACAAAGGTGAATATGGATCCATGTTGGTAGAATGCCAAAAATGGCAATAGAAATGATTGTAGAAATAAATGTTTTCTGTCTGGCTGTGTGAACAGCTTACAGTAGAGTAATTCCAACATGTCGTGAACACATCCTCATCCTCAAAGTTGTAGCCTTTTTGTGTCCTATTTCAGTTAGAAGGTTATTTATGTCGACAGGTACTCATATAGGTAGTGGACAGTGCAGTTTTTAGATGCTTTTAGAAGATGTTGTATTAGCTAGTTATCTGTATCAGTCATGTGGTTACATCAAATTTAAATATGACTATTTTTCTTTTGTATGTGCTGATAGAAAATGATGAAGGATAACAATTTGGTACGCCATCTGGATGCTTGTGAGACCATGGGCAATGCCACAGCAATCTGCTCAGACAAGACTGGCACACTGACCACCAACCGAATGACAGCAGTGCAATGCTATGTGAGCGATGTCCATTACACGGAGATACCAGACCCCAGCTCCATCCCACCCAAAACTCTGGAAATACTGGTCAACTCTATATCCCTCAACAGCGCCTACACTACTAAAATACTGGTAAGACATAGAAACATCCAGCTGTTTGGCTAACACTGGTGTTATTTCAGCAACAACTGCTTTGCAGCAATAGATTTTAATGTTAACGTATAAGCACAAGCTATTACTTATATAGACTGCCTGGCCAAAAAGTTGCACACTAATATTTGTTGGACTTCCTTTATCTTTGATTGCACTGTGAATTAATTGTAGCATTGTTTGGATAGCCTTATGCAACATATCATGTTCCCTGAACAACTCTTTCACATTTTGAGCCAGATGAATCTTGGCATTGTCACCCTGGTGTATGGCCATTGGATACATCTACCAGCATGGTTCTTTAAGAAATGAAACGCTACACATTGCATAAGATGCAGTTAAACAAACTGTTGCCAAACATATGCCAGAAACATATGGACCACAAAACCAGTCATAAGGGTAAATTTTTCGAAATTGAGATATAGACATCAACTCAAAGCTGAATAAGTAAGCTTCCCATTGATGTATGGTTTGTTATGATAGGACAATATTTGGCTGAGATACAACTATTTGAAAATCTGGAATCTGAGAAAATCTAAATATTGAGAAAATCGCCTTTAAAGTTGTTCAAGTGAAGTTCTTAGCAATGCATATTACTAATCAAAAATTGAGTTTTGATATATTTACAGTAAGAAATTTACAAAATATTTTCATGGAACATGATCTTTACTTAATATCCTAATGATTTTTGACATAAAAGAAAAATCGATAATTTTGACCCATACAGTGTATTGTTGGCTATTGCTACAAATATACCCCAGCGACTTAAGACTGGTTTTGTGCTCCAGAGTCACATATTAATTCAAGTCAAGTCACCTTTTATTTCTATAGCGCTTTATAAAATTGTAATGTGTCAAAGCAGCTTCACGGTGATAAACCACAAAATAGCTGAATCCATTATGGAAACTCAACTATGGAGACAATTCAGATTCTTCTGTAAAGCAGCTCTAAAAGACAATAGTATCACTTTATAGCTCAAGTCAGTTTAGTGTTGGATTCAGTGTTAATCACCGCAATAATGATCCAATCATAGCCTCTTAAGTGTTTCCCCAATGGCTTTTTTGACCAGTCAGTGCAATACACTAGGGTCAGCAGAAATACAGTATAGGACTGTAATTTACAAATATGGTAACACACATCACTTAAATAATGCAATAATCATTAAACAACAGAAGATGTAACATAAAACCCAAATGCACATAACTGATATCAAAAACTATTAAGAAACATGATTATTTAAACAAAAAATGTCACGCAGGGAATTCTGGAAATGTCAGTTTACAGTTTTTTACTGTATGTTGATTTGTTCTTTTTTACTTCTAAAAACTGTACAATTAACAGGATTTTACAGTAAAATTACATAAATTGTCTGGTTAGATCTTTTACAGTTTTTCACTGTATATAGTACGAAAACTTGTTTTTCCATTGTGTTTTTACAATATTTTACAGTTAAAATGACACATAGTGCAGACAGCTATTTTGTGCATCATAGGATCACTTTTAATAGTTTTAAAATGCTTTATTTGTTTTTATTTTGGGAAACCTTTACTTCATTACAAAATGACATGAATGTTATTTTCAATTAACCTCTTAAACAAGTTGATGATTAAATCACGCTGCAAAACTCGTTTGCAATCATATCAGAGAGGTTTTTATAAATGTTTATCTCTTGTCTTCAGCAGAAATTGACTCCCACATACTGTGCATGCTCACTTTAAAGTCAGCATAAAATGAAAATTGATTTGAGACCGATTTTATTTGTGCATATGTTTTATTTATTTATTTATGTGCTTCATTTATCTTTTTTGACCAGTCAGTGCAATACACTAGGGTCAGCAGAAACACATCAAACATCACCCGCCTCATGTCAGTCAAATCCTCCAAGACTATGGCTTTCTTTCTTCTGTGGAACTCAAAAGAAGATGCTCTTCATCCTCTAAAAAGAAAAGAAAAGCTCCATAATAGCATCACAAAACTGACAGTGTTAGGTAGATTGCTGCTTACACCTATTTGAGAAATGATCGTTGAAGTGAATGAAGGTGTTCAGAGTCTACATTGAATCAGTGTGTGTTTACTCTAGTAACTGAATCAATGATGTGATGCCACGCTCACCAGTTGAGCTACAGCAGTATTAGCACATATTTGCTTCTTCATTACTACCAACATCAATTTTCGAGATGGCTAAACTCATTGCTGTTTGAATCGCAGTAAGTATGGTTGTTTCAGTTTTATATAAATTGAACGATCACATTCAGCATCACAATAGGAAAGTAATATCTATGAATCCCAAAGGAGGAAACATTCACAAACCTTCAGTGTTTGTTCAAAAGTCAAAAAGATTGAACAGAAATCACTGAAGGTGTCCTACATAGAGTAACCTACCAATGTAATCCTATCTTATTGGAATCAGGACTGTGTTTGCGTTAGGCCTTCTCGTGTACGTTTCCATATGTGTTGTGTGTTCTTTGAGGACCAAGAGCGCTGCAGAATAATCATGGTATTTTGGTGCACCAGTTTGGGTTGGTTTCCAAAAATGAGCAGTCTACAAGGATACAGTTGAGACAACGAGTTATGGAAAAAAACACAACGTGAGTTATTCTTGATTCTGGGGGCTGGGATCAGATCTGTTCTGTATCTCAGTTTAAGAAGCCTAGGAACTGAAAGCAAACCCCTTGAACGCCGCAGCACACTAACACTACTGACAGAACCCGTCCCTGGAGACCAGTACTGAGAGCTTTCATAACCATATAAAGCAAGACTTGGATAAGCATATCATTCCAGACGTCTTGTTTTAACACAAACTGAAATGAGCAGAACTCTTTATCCCTGGAGAGATCCCCCAAGCTACTGTGCTTTACTGCTCCATTATGTAATTAATGCATGAACTTCTCCTCACCCAACACTCGAGAGCTCCTTCAGCAAACTTTCCAAAGTCTCCTTCCAATCTCAGTGCTTCTAGATTTACGTTAAAGGTGCAATAGAATGGAAAAACTGTATTTACCTTGGCATAGTTGAATAATAAGAGTTCTGTACATGGAAATTACATACCGTGAGCCTCAAACACCATTGTTTCCTCCTTCTTATGTAAATCTCTTGCGTGCAAAAGACCACTGAAAAAGAGGCGAATCCCAACATAACACCGACTGTGACATTACAGTCAGGATCATTAATGTTTACGCCCCCAACATTTGCATATCGTATACCAGCCCATGTTCTAGGCCAGCCGGACTTGTACAGCCGAATCATCGATGCAGTGTTGCCAGATATTGCTATTAAAACAAACAAAAACCGATAAATAAATAAAAATAAACCGAAATTATTTCAGATAAGATAAAGATATCGCTGACCCTAAACTGCAACATCCTACTTTATTAACTTTCTAAAGCAGGGGTTCTCAATGTCTACATTCAAAGGTCCAAATCTGAATTTTCATCAGTGCCAAAGGTCCAGACCGGAGCAATTGGTTATTACAAAACTTGTTTTTAATAAACATGCATAACATGCATAACAAATCAACACTATTTTTTTGAAAAAATAAAGTGCCCTTTGCATTCAAAATACATTAATAACAAGTGCAAAAGTGGCAAAACAATTAATTTAAGTATCAGCATTAGAGGTCGACCGATATGCGGTTTTCTAGCGATCGATAGCGAATATACGATGCCGATTTTTTGGGCCGATATATTTGGCCTATTTTCTTTTTACCCCCTTCATCACATACCAGAGAGTAGAGTAATTGTTTATTGCAGGGCACAATATGGTAGTAGTAGTAGTAGCCTAATTCATAGTAATAATACATAGCTCAAAACTTAAGCACCTTCTCAGAACAGTTCTGAGCTTTTTATTTAAGTTTGCTGACAGACACCAGTGTTTCCCTCGGACTTGCAAATGCAAATTGCTTCCTATGCTGTTGGAGCGCAGATATAATGGTTTCCATGGCAAAAGCTGTAATCAAATAAGCACTGTGCTCACAAATGCTACATTACAGGAAAGACGAAATGAAAACGACATCGAGTTTTTCTGAAAAAGGTTGGTTCTTTTCAAAGATACATTCATATAAAACCCCCTGCACCGCATTTTTATTTTGAAACATGCAATGCTCATGTTTCAACAAAGTATAAGCCTTTTGGAAAATCTAGCTATTTGTGCCGGTCAGTTTTGGTATAGTGACGGGCCACCACAAATAACTCAATTTATGGGAAACACTTGGACACGGTTATAAGTCAAATAGCCATATAAGTGATAACAAAAAAAAAAAGTAAATAAATTACTCATATTAGCAGTGAAATGTCAATCGATTACATCTGCATGTCATGACAACAAATGTCACGAAGGACAAGTTTGAATATTCGCTTTCATTTCCGACCATCTCCAAAACGACATTTCAAAAAAACTAAACAAATGATTTAAAAGTTTAACGTGCATTTATCAAAGTAGGAAATATAATTAGTGCTCTTGAGACATGAAATGGAGGCGGGTCCGGATTGAATACCCTCCGGGTCCAGATTTGGATTCGGATCCGGACTTTGAGAAGCACTGTTCTAAAGTGTCAAAAAGAGTGAAAAGACAAGTCCAAAAATGCTTATAACAGCTGGATCTGGCAACACAGAGGCTACGTCAGCGCCCTTACTCACAACTCTCTATCAAGCCTTGTTCACTCCACCAGCGTCTCGCAGAGATCATGTTCATACCACGGACGCTAAACATTCTTGCAAAATCTCTCAAAATCTGTATCTTCGTCTGATACAGGCTCAAACATATAAGGTTGGATGCCTAATCTCTCCATCGTTCACACCGGACAGTAGAGATCTGTTTGCTGTGTGAGCTACTGAAATGAGCCGCGCTGTGAAACAGCCAATCAGAGCTCAACATTATTATTCATGACCCTACCAAATAAGGTAATAACAGACCATTTCATTCTAAGGACGAATCCTAGGGTTGTAAATGGTCATGTAAAACCATTTCTGGATAATTTTTGCCCTTACCTAAGCCACATACCTTCTATGTAGGTATCAGAGAACAATTCAAAATATTGTATCAATGCATTCTATGGCACCTTTAAACCGGAATATCGTGATTTTAGGTGCAACGGCTTATTTGCACAGTTTTACCAATTAACTTTTACCTGTATTTGATATAGATTTGGCATTCATAATTTAGAGTGGTTATGAAGCATGTCTCAGTAGTACGAGCAGCCACGAAAGAGTTAGTGTAATCCTGAAACCGGAGTAGGACACACAGTACAGGTGATGCTGCTGGCATGTACACTGATACTTCAGCCGGTAGTCTGAGCTCTGCGGAGACTTCCTTTCGCTCTGATCTCAGGTTGCTTCTACCACCTGTTCCACCTGACCTTCTGGCCTTCTGATTGGAGAGGTCGGGTCTGACACTGATGTCATGTTCCCGGGCTCCCATCAATTCTTGATTGGAGGTTACATGTCCGAATGCGGCGGCGTGTGTGTGTGTGTTCAGTAGGTCATCGGCTATAGGCTCTGGATTCTTAGTTACACCAAAGACAGATGCAGTTAGCCTTTCTTGCATCTTTTTCAAAGGTTTGTTGGAGCACAAAGTATCGGTTAGGGATTAACACATTGTTGCATGTGTTTTATTCATGCTTGATGTGTTTTTAATTGGATTCTGCTTGGGAATCTGGGAACGGGTCCATTCAGTGACTCCACACAGGCACTCTGGTTTCTGTCATCCAGACGATGAACGACTCTATGAATAGAACCATATGATTCCATTCAAATGACTGTTACCTGCAGTATAAAGGTATCATGGTATATGAATATGGACACCATTCAGTACTGTGGTAAGACATATTCAAGGATGTCATTTTATGGTCCTGTCAAACTCTCAGCCAGAACAAACTGGAATGGCTTTTAGTCAAGGCCGACTTGGTAAAGTCACAGTGTCATCTATAATGTATATTAGGGATGGGAGACTTTACTGTCCTACAGAGTTTAGTTCCCGATCAAAGACACCTTTCTGTAATTTTCAAGCAAACTAGTGTTGGGTCCGAGTCCACCTTGTCGTGTCTACGTCCTTATCCAGTCGAGTTTGAGTTTGAGACATTTATTAATGTCTTCATGTTGTTACTGATTTTTTATCTTTCATGTCCAAAAGGTGTGAGTCTGTGCCTGTAATTATCCAAACACACCTGCCTGTAATCTTCAAGCAATCCTGAAGACTTAGGGTTGATTTCTCAGGTGTGTTTGTTCTAGACCCCTAGTTTTACTATCTGATGCCATCGTTAAACCATGGTTTTCTAAGGGTTATGCTTAGACAAAACTAGTCATATGTAAAGTTGGGGTACTCGGAACCAAGTCTGGACATGAGTGCAATTATGAATGACTCAGAACGTATTCAGGTAAATTTAAACTCAAACTTGGACTTGTATGTTTTGGACATGAAAGATAAAAATAAGAAACGACATACATTTAAGACAATGACATTAATAAAGGCCTCTTTTGGTAAGGACTTGGACCCAATACTAGTCTATATGCTGGAAAGAATACTGCGCTGTGAGACTTCTCTGCTATTTTGGGAGCAGTTTTTTCATCGTGCACATGACAAGGTGAAATATCTCGCTGTCTCGTGTTTGATAAGTTGTGACTCATTTTGGGCAAAGTCGTTTGTCCGGCTGCAGCCGCTCCATGTGGCTCAGGGTCTCTGCCAAAGTCTCTCTGCGATGCCTCGGGCTGCCACTCATTCATTTAAGCCAATCAGCTTTGGCAAAGAGCTCACCTCACGGTCTGGGACAGGGGCTGTCACTGTCAGTGTAGGTAATGCTGTGAAATCAAAGAGGTGCTTTGAAAATGACCTTCTAGGGGACACAAGAGGGCGTCCGTGGCCCCTGCAGCGAGAAGGAGAATAGACTGAGGGCCCGTGTGGAGCGCAGGAGCCGAATAGGGCCGTAAGAGGAAGTAATGCTGCCAGTGCATGTTTTGCCATATGCCGTGGTTCGTAGGAGTGCGTGCTGACCAGGGAGAAGACAGCTGTTCAGGAGAGCTTTGTGTGCCAGCGCCTCTCAGAGGGGTGCTATGAAATCCGCATCAAATGCATGAGCAGTCTTGAATGACCCAGGTGAGCAAACACAAGATACGTTTTTAATGCAATTTCTTCCCCTGAGGTACACTTAGTGAAGTTACTAAAGTTCTTGTGGCAAAAACGTAATTTAGCTTTAGTTATAAGTCTGTTTTTCCACCCTCTGTCTACCCTGGGAATTAAATGGTCCAGTTTAGATTACCCAGTAGGCCATTGACGTGTAAACAAGCCGGTCACAGTCTGATGCCAGAAAGATGTAAGACATAAATTAAAATGTGTAACATGTACGCTGGCTTTGTTTGCTGAAATGTCTGAATTTCTCCGTTACAGCTTACAGAAATTCCACTGCATGCACATTGTGAGTCATCTTGCATACGCCACATTGCAATGCAGCAGTGATGCATATTGGATCCTGTAGTTATGAGAAATGCTGGAAAAGTAAATCTCACAATCAAAGTCTCTATGGGATTTCAGCATTTCTTCCCATCAATAAATAAACAGATAATGAAATCAAATTCCCTGGAGAAATTCTAGTTTTGTAGTGTTTTCTGGGTTTTCTTCAAGCAAGCTTAGGACAATGAGATTTGAATTGGTTTTGTGGTCTGAAATTATTATGGACCTTTTGTATCTTTTAAGCTTTTTCAGGCTTTCATACTGTATGTATATGCAGACACTTATTCTTTGAAAGACAATTTGGATCACATATAGATGTTTTAAGAGAAACATGCCCCTTTGTGGAGTGGGATTGCAGACAGGTTATTAAATACCAGTGATTGATAACAGGAAAGATGCAGTGTTAAAGTTATGAAGAGCCATCTTGCTCAGCACGGGCTCTGTTTTCTGTTGGACACAATGCATCATGGGAGCATAAAGTAAGTTGTAAATGAAGGCAAGAAGGTAGAGGCCAATTGCAATTCAACATGCTTGAAAAACAGAAGACCAAGCTGACCTTAGTTAAAATATATTTTACAAGTTCACTTTGAACTCCCAGTGACAATGAGAGATTGCCATGCTTCAGAGTTTGAATGGAGTCCAAAAAGTGAACGTTAAGAATCGGCAGAAGATTAATACTTTAGTGTTTGAGATTTATAACAAACACAAACCAGAATGACAGGAATATTAACAATGAGCTGCTGCGCAAAACACTGTTTAAAAAAATTCACCTGTTCTGCTTCTGTTAGGCATCCAAGCTGTTTATACGGCTGTGATGAATTGCAAAGAAACTTTGTAAATGACCTCAGCAAATTTACCAAAAGGATTTATTGCGCTCGATGCAGCATAGCCCACCATGAGTGCAGGTTGCTAAGCAACGGTTGACAGGTGGTCAGTTATGCGACCCTTAACGATCGTCAGCATTCACAGAACAGAACAGAGTTCACTATTTAGTGTGTTACTATGCAGCAGGTATCTGAATCCTCTCTGGCTTTCTTCCATTCCAGCCTCCAGATAAGGAAGGAGGTCTTCCCAAACAAGTGGGCAACAAAACCGAGTGCGGCCTGCTGGGTCTGGTCCTGGACCTGAAACGAGACTACCAGACCGTCCGGAACCAGATCCCAGAGGAGAAACTCTACAAGGTGTACACCTTCAACTCTGAGAGGAAGTCCATGAGCACCGTCATCAAGCTTCCAGACAGCAGCTTCAGAATGTACAGCAAAGGAGCGTCCGAAATCATCCTTAAAAAGTGAGCGCCTTTCATCTGCTTTCTGATGCTTCAGCTCTCGCACCTGCAATTGGTCATAAAAGCATTTTGGTGTCTCAATAGCAGATGGAGGGACATTATGTTGAATTACTGTGCCTGGAATCATTTAGATGTACTCTTTGCAGAATTCCATAATGAAGAAATGTCCTCAGAAAGTCAGAAATTGCTGTAATGAAGGGAATGTGCTCATCTTTGCAGCCATACAGCCTTGTTTTATTAACGTGAATGTGTTGGCTTCAGGTGTTCTCGCATTCTCAACGAGACGGGCGAACCCCGCATCTTCAGACCAAGGGACAGGGACGAGATGGTGAAGAAAGTAATCGAACCCATGGCCTGCAACGGGCTCAGAACCATCTGCGTGGCCTACCGCGACTTTCCTGCAGACCCGGAGCCCAACTGGGAGGACGAGAACAACATTTTGACTGAGCTGACCGCAATATGTGTTGTTGGAATTGAGGATCCGGTCAGACCTGAGGTGAGAAATTTCTTCACGTTTCATCATGTCGTATTTCACGATTTTAATTAGAATTTTTATATTTACATTTATGCATTTAGCAGATGCTTTTATACAAAGCGACTTACTCAGGCTATACATTTTTTTATCAGTATGTGTATTCCCTGGGAATTGAACTCATGACCTTTTGCGCTGCTAACGCAATGCTCTACCACTGAGCCACAGGAACATTATATAATGTATTGCATCAGGAGAACACGCCTGTAATGTGACCTCTGCCTCATCATTTGTGACCTTGGACCACAAAACCAGTCATAAGGGTCAATTTTTCAAAATTGAGATGTATACATCATCTGAAAGCTGAATAAATAATCTTTCCATTGATGTGTGGTTTGTTATGATAGGATAATATCTGGCTGAGATACAACTATTTGAAAATCTGGAATCTGAGGGTGCAAAAAAATCTAAATATTGAGAAAATCCTCTTTAAAGTTGTTCAAATGAAGTCCTTAGCAATGCATATTACTAATCAAAAAATATGTTTTAATATATTTACGGTAGGAAATTTACAAAATATCTTCATGGAACATGATCTTAATATCCTAATGATTTTTGGCATAAAAGAAAAATGGATAATTTATAATTTTGACCCATACAATGTATTGTTGGCTATTGCTACAAATATACCTGTGTTACTTATGACTGTTTTTGTGCTCCAGGGACACATTATACTGATTTTGCTAAGGATGTGCAAAGCCATGTATTTTCATAACTGACTGTTTGAACAACTAGTTTTAGCTTTTTCTGACCCTGATCGGACACGTTCCTCAGAGGAGACTTTAATTCTGATGCATGATTATGTTTAAAAATCAGATTAAATGCTCTCATTGTTTTTCTGGTCCTAACACACCATCTTATTCCTATAAAGTCTGACATGTGAAATAATCCGAAAAATACCATTTTATGGAACTTTTAGACAAAACATAAAGTTTTGCTTGTGTAAATAACCTATAGTAGGCTTTAAATGGTTAAAAGTGCAAGCAGTCTTTAAAACACATGTGAGACACTGATGCTTTATTTAAGGACAAGAGACTTGTCCTGTGCAAACTGTTTTAAAACCCTCTGGTTCTCCTCATTTCGGAGTCACACTTGTGCTCTTCACAGTCAAAAGTGACCCGACACCTGTAACGTAATCTCTTATTTTTTCAGTAAAATCATAAATTCATTTTTGTTTATTTTTTATTTTGCATTTTGAGAGGGTTTTGTGGTAATAATATTTATGCAGTAATTAATAACCATTTTTTGCCATTGAAAAAAATAAATAAAAATTAAAAAAAAAATTTTTTTTACAATCATTTTTTAATTAATGCAGTATTTTAGGTTAAAATAGAGACTCAGCCATTCAAAACCAATTTTGGAAGGCACCTGTAATGGCAGATGCCTGTATATAGCTCTCTACAGAGAAGCTTTTGAATTTCCTAGTTGTTTTTAGACAATTGATTCAACATTTTTATTAGGTGAAAGAATTGACCATATATTTAACTCACTGAAGTCGACCGTATCGCCGGCGATACCAGCTCAGGTTTTTTAAGATCAGTGCAAAAGACACTAAAAATACTCTGTTGATTTTGGTCACACAAATACGTGTTATACATCAATCGAAACTGTTAAGTGTCTATTTTTTTTGTGTACACTCACGAATACAACAAAACTTTGTGGTTTTGAAAAAAAACAGAAAACAAACAGGATGCGCTCTTTGTCTTCTCCATCTCCGCGAGCTGCTCTTTGAAATACGTCACTAAAATGAACTGTAACTCAGCGAAAACTCAACACACGTACATGGGAGTTATATCTATAGAAAGCTGGAAGTGTCTACGTTCAAATGAAGTAAGTCTTATCAAAAACAAACATTCTGTGATGAAGTAATCTGTATGAAACCAAGGCCATTGCCACTCCCTCGCATACAGGCTTTCAATCACAAAACATGTCTTAAAAAATTTAAATCAATATATTGTTTTCTGTAAATGAATAAGCAGAATGATTCTCACATAATTGTGAAGTAAATATTCTAGCCTACAAGACTGATTACTCAAAAGTCTTATTCAGGACTATTTAGTGTGGGTTTTATGGCCTTATTTCAGCTACATTTTTTTTCCCAAAACTTACTAACCACGCATAATGTTTTTTTTCTAAAAAATGCAAACATGTACATCCATCTTGGTCACATAATATTGTAGCACAGTTTGTGCTGAATACAAAAACAAATACATGTTGGTCAATAGTATGTTATAAGTAGCTGAAATAAGCACAAATATCAGGGCATGTCAAAACATCTCAAGGGCCCCAAAATCACCTCAGACCCCAGAGGGTTAAACAATCTCAAAGACTATTTCTTATCAAGTTTTGGATATTTTTTTGTTATAAATATGATTTGAAGTGTTAGTTTTTGTATTATGATTACAGACACAGTGGTTCATAGGTGTGTGTGAGTGTGTGTGTATATAATGTGTGTGTGAATGGGTGTGTTTTAGTGTGTCATCCGTTCACTGCTGTGAGTTTTTCCTGCATTATGACTGAATTATTGAATGGATTTCACATATTCTCAAAACATTGCTCTGTTACAGACACAGTGGTTCATAGGTGTGTGTGTGTGTGTGTGTGTGTGTGTGTGTGTGTGAGTGGATGTGTCTATATCATGTTTTAGTGTCATCCCTTTACTGCTGTGTACTTTTTTCAGCATTGTGGCAGATTTGTAGATTGTACACACTTGTCGATTTCCCATTAATTTCCTATGGTTGGTCATTTTTGACCGAAGGCCACAAGTGTGACTATTTTTTTTATGACCACTTAGCCTGCTCGAATCAAGCCCTCAATTTTTTTGTGCCTCCAAATGCCACAAAAGTCACCAAGTTTCATACCATTCCAATGAAGCTGTGATTTTTAAAAATTCAAAACAGAACATTTTCTGGTCAAAAGTGACCGAAGAGCACCAGAGGGTTATTAACAGCTAAAGCACAACACACTAATCAACACAGCTGAAGCACTAAAACACTAGAAGCAAGAATCTAGATCTACAAACCGAGACCACTATTAACATTTAAAGGTTTTGCAATCCAATTCAATGCATGGGTCCTGAGGACTCCACAGTGCACACTTCACCTCATATCATCGTTTTTATACATCTGTGTCAAGTTGCTGTTAAAATGCATTGCAAGGTGCTTTTGTGCACTGGCCCAGCTGCTCTGAGATTACAGGAAAATACTGGGAATTGGAGAAGTTGCATCAGATACACATGCGAGGATGTGAAAGAGAGGCATGCTTTAAAAACACGTCGTACATCTTCACGCACAGGGACAGAAGAAGCGTCTATACTGCTGCATTATTTAACCTCCTCTTTTTATCCCGCTGTTTCTTTGCTCTGGCGTTCGTTCTCCGTCTCTGGAGCCACGCTCGGTAATTGTCAGTTTGTTGAAGGCTTCTTACAGAAAGCAACATCTGCGATAAAACAGAAAAACAGCAGGAATGGAGGAACATTGTGACTGCAGAATCAACCCGCTGTCGTCCTTCTCTGGAACTGCAGAAATGCCTTTTTAACTGGTTTGTTTTATAACATTCTGTTGATGACACAGATTCGGTGTGTTTGATCTCAGCGTTCAGTTACGGGACACGTGAGCCATTCCTTTCCCTAATAAACAGCCGAAACCTAAGAATCCGTAAACAAATCCATTAGTCTTAAATATCTAATGTTATCACGTCACCTTCCTCTGCGTGGTGTTTTATTGATGATGCTCTTCCTCTCCTCCTGATGAGTTCAGTGAGACTGAGCTGTCTTTGTGTTTCTCAGAAAGACTTGGACGTCTAGTCAATCAGATATCATCTCTCGCTTTAGTGTCTAGACCGGCCCCCATTTCAATAACGTCTGTGATTGCATCAGATTCACTCTCCTGCCAAGACCCTAGTGCACAACAAGTGTGCGTCATGATACGTGATCAAAAAGTCTTTAAGTTGCACATGAAAAACATACCAATAGCTTGAACATCCCTGAGACTTAATAACCTGCTTTGCTGAAGCGAAGTATGCCTTATTTTGTGCTCTACTAGCTCCTGAGTCACACAAAAATGGTTTGCATTGCACCGAAAAATGAATTGAAATACGCAAATTATATGTAGCATAAACAAAATCAAACCTTTTTTTCCACTTGTTTTTTGCATAAACAAATTTTTTATTTTATAATTTTTGTCAAACTTATTTTCTCCAAGTCTCATTACTGTACAAGGAGAAATATAATAATATATGTGTGTGTAGATATATATGATTTTAATAGAAAAAAAGATTGAATACATATAATTACAAACCCGATTCCAAAAAAGTTGGGACACTGTACAAATTGTGAATAAAAACAGAATGCAATGATGTGGAAGTTTCAAATTTCAATATTTTATTCAGAATACAACATAGATGACATATCAAATGTTTAAACTGAGAAAATGTATCATTTTAAGGGAAAAATAAGTTTATTTTAAATTTCATGGCATCAACACATCTCAAAAAAGTTGGGACAAGGCCATGTTTACCACTGTGTGGCATCCCCTCTTCTTTTTATAACAGTCTGCAAACGTCTGGGGACTGAGGAGACAAGTTGCTCAAGTTTAGGAATAGGAATGTTGTCCCATTCTTGTCTAATACAGGCTTCTAGTTGTCAATGCCTTTGTCGCATCTTCCTCTTTATGATGCGCCAAATGTTTTCTATGGGTGAAAGATCTGGACTGCAGCTGGCCATTTGACCCGGATCCTTCTTCTACGCAGCCATGATGTTGTAATTGATGCAATGTGGTCTGGCATTGCATGTTGGAAAATGCAGGTCTTCCCTGAAAGAACGACGTCTGGATGGGAGCATATGTTGTTCTGACTTGGAATACCTTTCGCATTGATGGTGCCTTTCCAATGTGTAGCTGCCCATGCCACACGCACTAGCAACCCCATACCATCAGAATGCAGGCTTCTGAACTGAGCGCTGATAACAACTTGGGTTGTCCTTGTCCTCTTTACCGGATGACATGGCGTCCCAGTTTTCCAAAAAGAACTTCAAATTTTGATTCGTTGACCACAGAACAGTTTTCCACTTTGCCACAGTCCATTTTAATGAGCCTTGGCCCAGAGAAAATTTTGGATATTTTATGGCTTCTTTTTTAATTTTTGAATGGCACGGTGGATTGTGTTCAACAATGTTTTCTGGAAGTATTCCTGAGCCCATGTTGTGATTTCCATTACAGTAGCATTCCTGTATGTGATGCAGTGCCGTCTAAGGGCCCGAAGATCACGGGCATCCAGTATGGTTTTCCGGCCTTGACCCTTACGCACAAATTGTTCCAGATTCTCTGAATCTTTGGATGATATTATGCATGTGATGTGATAACTTAGCAATTTTTCTCTATATATTGCTCCACTATTTTTCGCCGCAGCATTGGGGGAATTGGTGATCCTCTTCCCATCTTGACTTCTGAAAACTGCCACTCTGAAGCTCTTTTTATACCCAATCATGTTGCCAATACCTAATAAGTTGCAAATCCTAGCTGTTCCTTATATGTACATTTAACTTTTCCGGCCTCTTAATGCTACCTGTCCCAACTTTTTTGGAATGTGTAGCTCTCATGAAATCCAAAATGAGCCAATATTTGGCATGACATTTCAAAATTTCACTTTCAACATTTGTATGTTATCTATATTCAATTGTGAATAAAATATAAGTTTATGAGATTTGTAAATTATTGCATTCCTTTTTTTATTCACAATTTGTACAGTGTCCCAACTTTTTTGGAATCGGGTTTTGTATTATAAATATAATGCTATGATGATTTGATTGATTTTTTTATGTATGGATGGATGGATGGATTTTTATTTATTTATTTATTTGTTTATTTATTTATTGGTAAATGTACTTGGCACAATTTAAACCATTATTATATTTTTGGGAAAATTTGCTTAACTGACATGATATTAATGTAATGAAAAAAATGCACAATGCCACTAACTAACTAACTAACTAAATAAATAAAATGAAATTGATATACATTTTTTAAAATTTATATGTGTGTGTGTGTGTGTGTATATATATATATATATATATATATATATACATACACACACACACACACACACACACATTCCATATTTACATCCCACTAGCTCCAAATACCTTACATTAGCTGATGGTGCAACATAACTTTGAATCAAGCTGACCATAAAACTGCTGAATAAAGCTGCTTAAGTTTGCCTCTAGTCTTTGCCGGTCTTAGGCAGTCTATTGGCTGGTTTTAGGAGGGTTTAGACACTTTTCTGCTGGTCAGATTTTTCAGCAGGAAAATGAAATCTTCATATGAATAATTTTGTCTTTTGTTGCATGAGAAATCATCTCCACCACTGCATAATCACCGCAGGAGCCCTTTGAATTCCCCCTAATGAGCTCTCACTTGTTTCACTGGAGCATCTGAAAGTGCCAGATCACCACAAAGAGAGAGATTAGAGGAATCAGGAGAGCTCGTGTGTTTTGCGGTGCTGTTCTCATTTACTGCTGCGATGGACCTCTGTGTTAACCCTTCCTCCGGAGCGGAGCGAGGTGAATTAATGCAGTCTGTGTCCGCAGGTGCCCGACGCCATCCTGCAATGCCAGCGTGCTGGAATCACTGTGCGTATGGTGACAGGAGACAACATCAACACGGCACGAGCCATCGCTATCAAATGTGGCATCATCCACCCCGGAGAAGACTTTCTGTGCATCGACGGGAAGGAGTTCAACAGGAGGATCAGGAACGAGAAGGGAGAGGTACAGTAGTGCACACTGAGTACAGGACACTGAGTATACAGCGTTTGTGACATAATATCAAGAAAATGAGTTTGACTGCAATAAATGTTCAAAAATACCAAACATTTATATTAAAGACCCCATGAAATGGCTTACAAGCTAAGTTTACTCTTCTGTGTTTACTCTGTTCAAAAGTTTGGGTTTGGCAATATTTTAATAATGTTTTTGAATGAAGTATCTTCTGCTCACCAAGACTGCGTTTATTTGATCAAAAATACAATAAAAACTGTAATAATCTGATCTTATTACAATTTCATATAGCTGTTTTCTATGTGAATAAATACACATTTCTGGCATGCATAGACCGATTGGACATAATCACATCATTATTCACACGGCGCAGCTGATTGGTTCTCTCCTGTATCGGTAGCCAATGAGCTCACAGCTCAACATTCAAATACTCAGCTAGTGTTTGCTGTAGCAGTTCAGTGCGCTTCAGAAAGCCTCCACCTCCCCAGCTCCACCTGTGTAGATCTGCTAGGGTTATTTCAGATATGTTACATGTACAGCAGCAGTATTTCCTACATGCTCTCAGCAGCATGTCTGTGGATATATTAGCAGTAACTAGTCTCGGATCTACTGCTCAGGGCCGGGTTTCCCGATAACGATTGATCTTAGCGCTTAAGAGCGTTTTCTACGAGTCATTTTACGAACGTTTGTTATTGTTTCACGTGCGTTTCCCAAAAATGCACTTAACACAATCGCACGTAGCCGTGCTTTAAGAGCTACTTAGGAGTCGCTATCCGTTGGTCAAGTGCTGAAATGTCAAGTTATATAATGGCTTGTATTTGTAGCACATGCTCGTTTATTGAAATGTTAACCTAATGCTGCGTTCCAGACAGCTCGGATAATATAATATAATATAATAGTGATAAGTATAATATTAATCTACTATATACAGTATAATAATATATTACATATATAGTACATTAATATTATACTTGTAGATTAATATTATACTATATAATATCTGTAGAGACGTTATTTCCGGGTCCAATACATGGCTGGTCTTCGTCATTGACAGTTTTATCCCTATTTTTCCCAGTCTTTGAAGCATATTTCCTACATTATTACTTTTCTTTGTTTTTTTTTTTGTTTTTTTTTGTTCAGTCATTTCTATTTATGTATTTCTATTTTTTGTTTTTCTGCCATTTTTTATGATTTCATTTATAAATTCATAAAAACCGAGTAATAAAGTGTACAATGAAAAGCTCTAATTATAATCACATTGCACTTGAATAAAGTTAAAGGTGTAATCTGCCGATTGTCCTGCAGGTGATAGTTAGGCTTTACGATTACTCCAGAGCACTCGTAGATCTACGAAGATTTTCAAGTACTACTTAAGTTACGATGCTTTTGGGAAACACAGCCCAGATGTATTCCGACCACACCAAACACATTAACATTATCATGTACATTACTATGCTAAACTCTCCAAGAGTTGTCATGACAGAAATAGTCAAATGTAATTTATCTCTGTGATCAAAGCTGTATTTTCAGCATCATTACTCCAGTCTTCAGTGTCACATGATGTTCAGAAATCATAATAATATGCTGATTTGCTCAAGAAACATTTTTGATTATCATCAATGCTGAAAACAGTCGTGCTGCTCAATATTTCTGGAAACTGTGATACATTTTATTTTCCAGGATTCACAGATGAACAGAAAGTTCAGCATTTATTTGACAAGGATCGTTTTGCCGTTGTTTTGAACTTTCTCTATTTAATGCATTCTATAAATTTCTTTAAAATAATAATAATAATAATATTTCCGACCCCAAACTTTTAAACAGTACTACATTTCCATATGAAACCAATATGGTAACACTTTATTTTAGGGTCTCTTAACTAGTTGCTAATTAGCATGCATATTAATAGAATATTAGCCATTTATTAGTAGTAATTAAGCACATATTAATGCCTTATTCTACATCCCTAATCCTACCCAATACCTGAACTTAACAACTACCACACTAACTATTAATAAGCAGCAAATTAGGAGTTTATTGAGGGAAAAGTCATAGTTAATAGTGAATAAGTGTTCCCTATTCTAAAGTGTTACCCAATATGCTTTATTGATGTCAGTTATGAAGCATGATTTGATGCATCCACAGTATCTGGTGGCAGCTGGTATTTTTGGGAGATGAACAGAAATCTGTGTTTTGCAGGATGAGTCAGCAGTGTTTTTCTAGAAGAGAAAGACAGTGTCACATCACACATGAGTTGTGTGCATTTTGAGAGAATCATCCCTCATAGTCACATAGGCTGTTTTAATAAGTTAGGAGCTATAAATGCTAGTAGGGAGTGAGAAATAAACTTCATTAGTCTATTGATAGTTTTCACGTGACGTCACACTCTTATAGGAACGTCCACCTGGACGACAAAACCAAGCTTTGCTCCACTGACCGACAGCTATATTTAAGCATATTGCATCAAGTAATAATGTAGTAAAACGCAGATATTAAAAGGTGAAATTCAGTAAACACCTTATTGATGATGTATATTTTGTACAGGCAAGAAGATGAACCCAGAATATAAACACAATGTGCAAAGATTCACATTAAATGCTTCCCATAGAAAACCATTAGAAGGAAAACACTGAAGCGGATTGTGTTCATATTCCGGCCTCATCTGCTTGTCTGTGTAAAATATGCATCATTAATATGGTGAAAACTGAATTTGATCTTTTAATATTACCGTTTTAAATATATTAAGGCACTTTAAGTGTTTTTACAACATTTTGTCGCACTGTTTATGATTGAAATATTGCTTAATATGGATTGCAAATGGCCAAAACTTGCATTTTGTTCAGAAATACCTTTTGAGAGGTGATGTAAATATTTGCGGCTGGGAAACATGAAAGATTGACACTCTTGTGCTGCAGTGCTATGGATGTTTTGCCCTCCGGGTCTTCGAGCCGGTCACATGACTGAAAACTATCAATAGATGTGTGTAGCTCAGACAAAGCGTTCTCCTGACCGCTGCTCATCATGCGTCTCTGAGACCGTGATTCAGATCAAGACTCTTCAAGTCTGTTTACACCAGCGATGAAATCTCACCGTTTGCATTCGTTGCTGTTGGCTTTCAGGAAAACAACTCACTGCTATTTTTGGTATTCAAGGTCCTAAGCATTTTACTCACTACAATGGTGATCTTGTGCAAGTTACAGCATGAAGGGAAAAGATCACACATGCATTTGGTTGTGTAGGGTCACATTGACCTCAAAATAAACACATTTTGGTAACACTTTAAAACACTTATTAACTATTAACTACAACTTTTCCCTCAATAAACTCCTAATTTGCTGCTTATTAATAGTTAGTGCGGTAGTTGTTAAGTTCAGGTGTTGGGTAGGATTAGGGATGTAGAATATGGTATTAATATGTGCTTAATTTGTACTAATAAATGGCTAATATTGTACTAGTATGCATGCTAATAAGCAACTAGTTAAGAGACCCTAAAATAAAGTGTTACCCAAATTTTTAAGATTTTGAAAATTCCCCAAAAAATATTAAGGAAAAAAAAAGCAGGGATATTTAGGAGATTGCACTGGAACATGGATCATCAGGTTACTGATATTGTTGATGGGAGGATATGAGAGATGTGTCACAATGATTATAACAAGGATCTGTCAACGTCTAGAGACTGGAAGTTATTTCATCTAAACTGCTTAAAATCAGTGTTTTCTCTGCTGTCTTCTACACTATTTTGACAACATATCTAAGTTTTATGAAGTCTGTAAGTATCTGTAAATCAGTGCTTTCAGCAAACCTCACCCACAGACGTT
>CM049847.1:1529089-1621589 GCA_027422415.1 Schizothorax lantsangensis | reverse complement strand
TTTCTTTCTTCCTTTCTTTCTTTCTTTCTTCCTTTCTTTCTTTCTTTCTTTCTTTCTTTTTTCCTGTCTTCTTTCCTTTCTTTTTTCTTCCTTTCTTCCTTCTTTCTTTCTTCCTTTCTTCCTTTCTTCTTTCCTTTCTTTCTTTCTTTCTTCCTTTCTTCTTTTCTTTCTTTCTTTCTTTCTTTCTTTCTTCCTTTCTTCTTTCCTTTCTTTTTTTCTTCCTTTCTTCCTTCTTTTTTTCTTCCTTTCTTTCTTTCTTTCTTTCTTTCTTCCTTCCTTTCTTTTTTCTTCCTTTCTTCCTTCCTTCTTTCCTTTCTTTCTTTCTTTCTTTCTTTCTTTCTTCCTTCCATCCTTTCTTCCTTCCTTCCTTTCTTTCTTTCTTTTTTCCTTTTTTCCTTTCTTCTTTCCTTTCTTTCTTTCTTTTTTCCTTTCTTTCTTCCTTCCTTCCGTCCTTTCTTTCTTTCTTTTTCCTTTCTTCCTTTCTTCTTTCCTTTCTTTCTTTCTTTCTTTCTTTCTTCCTTTCTTTCTTTCTTTCTTTCTTCCTTTCTTCCTTCTGTCCATTCTTTCTTCCTTTCTTCCTTCCCTTCTTTCTTCATTTCTTTCTTTATTTCTTCCTTTCTTCCTTCTGTCCATTCTTTCTTTCTTTCTTTCTTTCTTTCTCTTTTTTTCTTTTGATGTTGATCTTGACAGGTTTTATGAAGTGTAATTGTAGTAATGCATCATGTATATGCCGATCACAGTGATTTTAATGAATGAATAAATGATTTAGATTTTAAGGATGTTTTTGGCTCTTGGTGCAGTTTGAAGCAAGGGATTGATGTGAAATGTGTTGGCAGGGAATCGCAGGGACAGATGTGGCCAAAGAGGCGTCTGACATCATCCTGACGGATGATAACTTCTCCAGCATCGTGAAGGCCGTGATGTGGGGACGCAACGTCTACGACAGCATCTCCAAGTTCCTCCAGTTCCAGCTGACCGTTAACGTGGTGGCTGTGATCGTTGCCTTTACCGGAGCCTGTATTACCCAGGTTTGTGTCTCTGTGTTCACACACAGCTGCTGACAGTGAGGCTTTAAATGAGCATTCACTGTAGTGCTGTTTGCTAAAGCACCTGGCATGAGCCTCTAAACTTGAGTAATAAACTACACCATGTGTTAACATTCAAACGTTTGGGGTCGCTAAAATGTGTACTATTTCCAAGGACGCATTACATTTATCAAAAGTGACGGTAAAGACATATTACAAAATGTTTCAATGTTTAATAAGCCCCAAGAAGCCGTGGTTTACAGTGAACTTATAACAGCTGAGGGGCATTGTTAGGCACGATGCGATGCGGGGCTTAGTGCTTTGATAAAACGGTTATTCCATATACTTAGTAAGGTTTCACAAAATAAAACAGAGCAAATAAGTGTAATGATATTAATAAAAACAGTATTCTTCCACCAAACAATGTAGTTCCTCAGAAACCGTTGTGATTGGAACAAAGTGGTTGACGAGCAACACACAAAGTAAACAAAGGTGTAGGTTTATAGTGTAATTTACAACGGCTTCGAACATGGCTCAACCAATCAGAATCAAGGACCGGAACTATCCGTTTTATAATTTATTATGTATTTATATTATATTTATTAAATGCTGTTCTTAAAGAATCCTGTATTCCACAAAAATACTTGGGAAATGTTTCTTGAGCAGCAAAAAGGATCAAAAAGGATCATGTGACACTGAAGACTGGAGTAATGATGCTGAAAATACAGCTTTGATCACAGAAATAAATTACAGTTTAACACATATTCACATAGAAAACAGCTGCTTTAACTTCTAATAATATTTCACAATATTACTGTTTTTACTGTATTTTTGATCAAATAAATGCAGCCCTTCTATCAAAATCTTTGAACTCTGAACTGCAGTATAACTCACTCAGCACCTTTCGTGTTAAAGGCATTAATAATCCATCACTTTTTTACCTGACAGTTGATAAAACAGGTGAAAGATTCCACAGATTTACATTAAAAGCAGGGACCTGAGCCATATCTAGACACCAGAAGATCACAGAGACTTGAGGGTGGAATCAGAACACCTTAGCAACCTCATGCTAACACCCCGGCAACCATCCAACACACTAGCATTGTAGCACTGAGTTTTGTTCAGGCCTTGCACATTTTCTTCATGAAATACACAAAACTAGTTACTAATTTAAAACCTAAGACCACTGCTACCATATACGAGATGTCTCGTGTGTGTATATATATATATCAGTGCTGTCAAACGATTAATCGTGATTAATCGCATCCAAAATAAAAGTTTTTGTTTACATTACACGTATATGTATGTGTACTGTGTAAATTTATTATGCATATATAAATACACACACATACAGTATATATTTTGAAAATATTTACACGCTTATGCATTTATATATTCATATTCTTATATTTTATATTATATAGAAATATATTTAATATATAAACATAACATATTTTTCTTAAATATATACATGCATGTGTTTGTATATATATATACATAATAAATATACACAGTACACACATATATTTTATGTAAACAAAAACTTTTATTTTGGATGCGATTAATCACGATTAATCGTTTGACAGCACTAATATATATATATATAAACACTTGACCCTCTAACACTTGCACTCTATTCGATTTCTATTCTACTGTATTTACTTGTTTTCTTTTTATTTATTATATATAAATATAAAACCCTTGCGTATTGTGTTAGGCTAACCTAGACGTGTCACAGCACATATTATTGCTCTTTTGTTGGTTTTGTTTGCTTCTGTTGTTCTGATTTTAAGGCGCTTTGGATAAAATCATCAGCTAAATGACTAAATGTAAATGTCTTTTATGAGATGATAGATCCGACCTGCTATGAAATCTCAAATTAGACTGCGCAGAGACATGTGGTAATGGCAAAGAATCAATATTAGATTACTAGGCCAAGGCCAAAGACCCTGTGATCTAAAATAGCATGTTTAATTTCCTAGAGGATCTCTGACCTAATAAATGATGCAGCACTTCTGAGAGAAAGAGGCTAGACTGTCGTGAGAAATGAACATCCAGAGAGCTTTAGATGAACGAGGACACTCGATCATGCACTGAGTTAATGAGTTTCAGGGTCTTCTTCGAAGTTTGATGCACGAGGACAATGCTAGTATAAGATCTAGCTCAGTTCAGCATGTTTTATTGGGTCTCATGAGTTGTGATGAGGAAGTCATGTTTGTTCTTCCAGGATTCTCCTCTGAAAGCAGTGCAGATGTTGTGGGTGAATCTGATCATGGACACGTTTGCGTCTCTGGCGCTGGCCACTGAACCTCCCACCGTGGAACTGTTGATGAGGAAACCCTACGGCCGAAACAAACCCCTGATCTCCAGCACTATGACCAAGAACATCCTGGGCCATGGCGTGTACCAGCTCATCATCATCTTCACGCTGCTGTTTGCGGGTGAGTTAAGGCCCAGATATACTTCAAACGAAGTTCGTTTTCGTTCTTCGTTTGGGGGCAAAAAGAAGTTCGAAAAGGCTGAGCGACGGTATACTGTTTTCGAACAGTCCAACACCCCTGCGCTGTTGGAGGCGGTTGTAGATTAATGTAAACATGTCTCGCGACGCTCGCGAGTATGCCCCAAACACAACAACGATGCATTGATGCTGTAACGGGGCGAACGAGACGTGAGGCGTGCGGATCCATGTGCAAGCTTTTATTAATAGACATGGTCAAAAACACAGGCAGGGTCGAACAAATGGCAAACAGGTATATTGAGGGCAAGACAGATGAGTACTCAAGTCAACAGGCGAGGTCTTCGATCGGCGAACAATATCCAGAGGGCTTGACAAGAGGGGTAATCCAGGTACACGAGCAATGGTCCAGGCAGGGGCAAACAGAGTCCAAAAGGAAGGCAAAGGGTTAATCCAAGATACAAGGCAGAAGATCAGGAACCAGGCAACAAGGCAACATGAAAAGACTAGACTTAAACTAGAATAAGAAACAGAAACTAGGAATGGCTCCGTAAAGCAGCTAACACTCGGAGAGTGAAAAACGCAGAACAATACAGGAGACTGAACACAAAAACAAACACGGAAAGGCTTGGTAAGTAGCTAACACTAGGAGAGTGCTAAACGCTAGACAGTACTTGAGACTAAACATAAACACAGAATGGCTCGGTAAGGCAGCTAACACTAGGGGAGTGCTATACGCAGAACAATACTCGGCGATCTGTGAAAGGAAGTCCATGGTTTATGTAGGGTGTGTGATTGTGTGATAGTTGTGTGATCAGTGCATTCAGCTGTGTATGTGTCATCAGTGCAATGGATGATGGGAAATGCAGTCCAGTGTGATGTGTGGTGTGAGAGTCAATATGATGGAGAGGCGACCTCTTGTGGCAGTCGGACGGAAGGCCACGAACCAGATGCGTGACAGATGCTGTATCTAGGTCTTTTATTAAACTGGATAAATTATTACACGTTTTTATATTTTATGTGGTGTCATGATTTGATATAAAATAAAGGTTTGTTATTGTATGTTCTTTTGGCATTTCATTTATTGTATACCTTTTAAATTTGCTTATTGAAAGAACAACAACAGCAGCAGCAGTATGGTGTAACATTTATTTGAAACACATGTATTTGGTACTTGCTACATTATATCTTTACTCTTTCCTTTCATTCTTTTCATGGCTTTGGAAAACTTGCATCTGATGTTTCTCTACGTCGCTTTTTGCATAACTCTGGGTCGTCGACACCAAGCTTCGTTGCAATTTCTTGAATTAAATGCTTTCTCTGAATCTTTAAAGTCTCTCCGCGAGCGATCGTACAGGTGCGGATATATCTGTGGCAGCTCAGTTATTCGACACATGTGTATTTATGTTGCTAGTGACTTGGAGATGTTGTTCTCCCGCCTGACCTCCGAACCGGAAAAAAAAAAATTGCGCGTCAAATAAGGCGGAGCTCCAGAACACACCCACCGATTGCGTAATCGCCACGGACCAATGGTAGCTCAAAGGTGTTTAGGAGCCAAAACAAATTCCCCAGAAAGTTCGCTTTGGTGAGCTGAATCGAACTGCTGAATCGAACTCAAAACGAACTTCGTTTCGGCCTGATTTTGTTCGAAATGACGTCATATCAGTTCGTTCTTCGATTTCGTTTGAAGTATATTGGGGCCTTTACCTTAAACTGTTGATATGCAATGCATGTTAAGCAAATACGTTTATGCCTTGAAAATGCCTATTAAATCGATTTTTTTTTAATTGTTTTACACAAATAGTTGAATAAATATCGATAACACTTTACTTAAAGCCTTTATGTATAATGCATTATAAAATTATTTTTATAGAAGACTTGTAATGCATTGTACAATCTTATAAATAAAAGTAACCACAGTTAATACATTATAACACTTGTTACACTATGCATTTTAAATTTGGTTATAATTATTTACGGAAAGATATAATGTATTACAATGCACATTATGAATAATTATAATGCATTTAATAACCCTTTATAATGCATTATACATAAAGGCTGTAAGTAAAGTGTTACCGAATCATCTAATCCATGTAGGATGTTCAGTCCTGTCTTACGCTGTGTTTGTGATCCAGGCGAGCAGATCTTTGACATCGACAGTGGCAGGAACGCACCGCTGCATTCTCCTCCATCTGAGCACTACACCATCATCTTCAACACCTTCGTCATGATGCAGCTCTTCAACGAGATCAACGCACGCAAAATCCACGGAGAGAGGAACGTGTTTGATGGCATTTTCAGAAATCCCATCTTCTGCTCCATCGTTCTGGGCACTTTCGCCATTCAGGTACCAAAATATAAAACGTTGGACAGAGGTGTGTTTCCCAGCGGTGTGTTTTGGAGCTACAGCTCAGAAGCACAGTTTCTTTAGTATGACATGTGGACTTGAGTAGATCATGCTCTTGGGGAAAATAACAAGCCAGCATGCAGAACGATCTGTTTTTGTCATTCCATATATATAATTATACAAATATACAAATGCAACCCTCTGATTTAATTAGCTGCTGATCCACTGCAGTAGAGTAATATTACATCACATTACATTACATCATATATGTATTGTGTCATGGTGTGAGAATAGCTGGTTGATAAGATGTAAATGATGCACAATCAGTGGTATATACCTCTCAAATTAACCTTTTAAGGTTACCTGTGGCCTCATATGAGGACATTATATTTTAGTGAATTTCTCTGAAACTATACATGCCAGAGTTTTAAGTCTTGATGTCCTGTACAGAGCACATTCAGGGCTTTTCAGAGATACTAAATGATTGGATATTTCACCCTGACCACTCCCTCTCCTTGCTCTTCAAAAATTTCTGATATTAATTTAGTGACGCTCTTATGAAAATATGAAAATTATTTTGTAATTATCATTTAAATCTGTCTAATTTTTTAACTGTGTGTCAAATCAACATCTCAGGAAAATGTTATGGGGTTTCAAATCAAAATATGACTTTCTGTTACGAAACAGGACGTTGATTTCATACACGTCCTCATATGAGGACTAAAAGCGTGTTTATTAGGCGTTTTGGGAGACATAACAAATGAATAGGGAAAGAAATTATATTTCAATATTCTATGAAATATTATATATTATTATGAAAATTGTGTCAATTATTACTCCCATTATTACACTTCTTTTTTTATTACATGTTGCCCCAAAAACGCATTATTATGCAAATTAGATTTAGTTTATAGATGCATTGTATATAATGAGAAACCCGTTTATGGCCATTTTACACACATTTTGCAGAAAGAAAAATTGTATATCAAATCATTCTGTTATAACATAGTTGAGAATCATCTTTATACAAAGTTTGGTAAAAAAAAAAAAAAATCCTGAGAACTAAAAATGTATTGGTGATTTAAAAAATCAATTGTTTTTGCCTATGCATGTTCATTCATGTCTTTTTATTTTTATTTTTTTAAACAAATTGAGTCCTGGTGTCCTCTACTGATGACATAGCATAACTTATGAATGAAATATCATTTAAAAAAATATATATATTTTTTTTCTTTACTTTTTTTTTAATGCTCTAAACAATGTAAACTATTTTTTTCCTAAAACTTTTTTCTCGGGTCTCAGGAGGTTAAGTTTCAAGTTTGTTCAAACCTGTATTCATTCATTTATTTTTGGTTATTTGCCCTAGTAATAATTCAGTCTTCATTAAAAGGTTGTGCATGATTTGAAAGAAGTGTAGTGATAAATATAATGCACCAGCACATCTGTAGGTCCTTACGTTTCCATTTGACATTTAATTTCAGATCGTGATTGTTCAGTTTGGAGGGAAACCGTTCAGTTGTTCTCCTCTGGACCTGGAGAAGTGGATGTGGTGTGTGTTCCTGGGGTTGGGAGAGCTGGTCTGGGGACAGGTAATGCAACTAGATTGGTAACACTTTACTTGAAGGGGTGTGCATAAGACTGACATGACACCTTCATAATCATGACATGACACGTGAATATGAAGGAGGTTTTATGCATGTTTATGACAACTGTCATTAAGTGTTACTCGCTCAGTTATGTCATTTTTAATGCAAAGATGACATTATTTAACCTAACCCTAGCCCATAACAAAGACATCTCAAACAATGTCATCTTTGCATTAAAAATGACATAACTGAGCGAATGACACTTAATGACAGTTGTCATAAACATGCTTAAAAAACCTTCATATTAATGTGTCATGTCATGATTATGAAGGTGTCAGTCTTATGCACACCCCTTCAAGTAAAGTGTAACTCTATTTTTCTCTCTCATTTCATACGAGGTCTTCATTAAAGGGATGGTTCACATTATCATTCTGTCATTACTCACCTTCATGTTGTTCCAAACCTGTGTCTGTATGACTGTCTTTCTTCCATTAAACACAAAAGATGTTGTTTTGAAAAGCATCTCAAGTTTTTTCTTTCTTAGGGTCACTGAGGTCTAGTGTTGTTTTGTACCCTCTTGATATTTATTGTATGGACAAAAACAGTTAAATATTCCATTTAAATATCTTCTTTGTGTTCTACTGGAAAAAAAACAAGTTTGGAACAACATGAAAGAGAGTAAATAATGACAAAATGTCATTTTTGGGTGAATCCCTTTAATCACTGTAGAATTTAAAAATAAAGGCAATTCACCATTGGCTAGTATGCTCTTTTGTCAGTGTTGAGAGGCTGACAGATTGCTTTGCTGAATCAGTTCTTAAAGGGGTCATATAATGCTACATGCACTTTTACAAGTAGTTTGAACTGAAATGTGTGTTGGCAGTGTGTGTACACAACCACTATAATGATACAAATCTGGAGAACACTAAGAACTACTGTATACAGGTTTCATAATTAATGTAATTATGCGATAAATGTATAATCCCCTAATTCTCAAATCAAGCCGATCTCTGTGTGACGTCACACGGACGGACCCACGATAGTTTGATTGACAGCAGTGTTTCAGCACAGACTGCACTGGTCAGTCTTACCTCAGACCCGCCCTGAGTGAAAAGCTGTCATCAGTTGTTAACTCCACTAATATTGCCTGGACGTCAGATGTAGACAAGATATATGTACTCCTAAGCGATTGAGATATATGTAAGTTTGTTGTTGGATAGTAATAATGAACACAGCAGTCATCATGTGTTACTCCTGACATCCTGAGCAGCTGAAGAGGATTACTAATTAATTGGATCAGTATTCTAAAGTGAATACGGTAACTCGATCTACTAGTAATGACGTTAAGTGTTACGCAAATCTATTTGCAAAATGAATTACTAACCAGAATCTTCACCTCCAGAAGAAATGAGTACATAAGTTTACAATGACTTCAGTAATTAATCTAGGGAGTTGCAAATCACGACCTTCACTTTAGAATTAATGTTATACATTATGCATTAGTTTCACGATTGAATGCGGCTATGAACCTGTATATGCTAAAGTAGTTCTTAGGGAGAGTCATGCAAAAATAATAGTTACTGATTAGCTAATATGAAATACCACATTTAAAGGACTAAGGACACAATTACCGCTTGCTCTGATTCATTAATCAGAGTTTCTAGTTAGTTACTAGAGTGCTAATATTGTGTTACTCGTGTGTTCTTGTGTAGTTCTTCATTAATGATGGAACAGTATTTTAAAGTGTAATTGGCTAGTGTGCTCTTTTGTCAATGTTGAGAGGCTGAAAGATTGCTTTGCTGAATCAGTTCTTAAGAACAGAAAGTTGATTTTAGTATCACTTAATTGGGAATATTTTCAAAATACACAGCATAAATGGCACACTAGGTTTACAGACAAAATATCGCCTTCAAAGATTTACATATTTTCCAAGGATGAAAAATAGTAACATGGAAAACTCACTGTTTGGTCAGTGTCTATATAAAGGCATTGTGAGTAATATATTGTATGTATCTCATTGATGGTTGTGAACAGTATCTGCTAGCATACTATACAGCTGTCCTGATGTTCTAGCAACAGTACACTGGGCTTGTTCCTCACCTGGAGCTCTGAAATGTCTCTGTTTTGTGTGCTATCATGTTCTAATATCCGTACACGTGTGTCATGCTCTGGATCAGGTTATCTCAACGATCCCAAACAGCAAGCTGAGGTTCCTCAAAGGGGCTGGTCAGCTGACGAAGAAGGATGAAATGCACGAGGAGGACCCGAACGAGGACCAGGAGGAGATCGATCACGCTGAGAGAGAGCTGCGGCGAGGGCAGATCCTCTGGTTCAGAGGCCTCAACAGAATCCAGACTCAGGTTAGGACCTCTGACAGTCTTTGAGAAGCTACGGCTGCTTGAAATATTCAGCATGGATTCTGCACTGAAATGGCATCTGTAGGAAGTAACCATACTTCTGCTGGTACATCAATTGTGTTAGTAATTATGTACTTGAGATTCACCATCTGCACGGTTGGCAGTGTGTTTTACGGCCAGATTTAGAACAGCAGCTCGGCTCTGCCAAATACCATTACTGCCACAAACATCAGCGCTGATCGCAAGACTTCAGTACTGCTGCATTAATCATGGGCTGTCAGTACACCTTTCATCAAATACACTTTTATATTCCACCCGAACAGTCATTTATTGAATAGCGTTTTGCATAATTAGATTGCAATGAAAACCTCAAGATAAATCTTAAGTGCTGTAAATTTTAGGAACAACATAATTGCATTTCTAAAACCGTTCCTACACTGGAAACGTTGAAGCTGTAGTCATGAAATAGATTAAATACTTATAGAGCACACTGCACAGAATGCTGTGAAGTGCTTGACCTGATGCTCCAGTCCTAGTGTGGTTTCTAGTGTGAACTGGAAGTAATGTAGAATATACAGTATATGTTCATGCCAGACGTTAATGCATTGTTACTCAAATGGTAATAAAGCATTTATTTCAAATGCAATAACTACACGTGTCTTTTTGAAACATTTATTGTTGCATAATGACTACTCGAATACTACTTTTAACATAGTAAGTAGTGGAATTACCAGTATAATTCCACAGCACTCTATAGCCTTACTATGGTTAGTGTCTAACCAATTGTCTACACTAGTTAGAACTACTTTTTCACTGAGTTTACATTTCCCCCTTCCCCCACTCAAATCATTCATACGCCATTACTGCGATAATATTTCACTCCAGTCTAAAATCATGTCCTTAAGCAATATCACAATCATAAGCATGTTGTTGTTCTGAATAGCATCACGGCTGTGATTTGGGCACGAGGCCTGATATTCAGACCAATAGCACCGTGTCTCATGATGGTTTTATGCAACAGTTCAATGACGTTTGAGACAAAGTTTATTGCGTTGTTGAAAACAGTCTCAACCATCTTGTCATCAAGCAACACAGAGACTGGTTTAGTGTGTATAGGGTACAACGGGGCTAAAGGCACACCTTAAGAAATAGTGCTATTCACTGCGCCTAAAATGCATAATTGCAGAAAAAATATATACGTTGTATTGAACATTAATGGAGCAACAGATTTTGTGTGAAAATAAATCATTCAAGTTGTTTATTTTGTTTAAAAATCTTATAAATGTATGAGGTGGCAAAAGAGGTATTGAAACAAATACTTCAGCTACAATAATGTTAATTAAAGTTAATACTTGTTCAAAACAATCACATTAGCAAAGTTTGTACTATTTTCTGCTTATTTTGAAAAATAAAAGAATATATTTTTGTTCAATAAATATACTGTCATTAAAATATATTAATATAAAAATACATTTTAAAATACAGAAACAAAATAATTTTAATAAGTAAAGATTCTGAAAGTTTTGAAGGAGATCCAATAATAATTGAATATATATTTACAGTAGTAACAACAAATTATATTTTATTATATGACATGATTAATTTCATGTTTTTAAAATGATGGTTTCATTCTAAACATGGTGATTATCTCTAATATGGACACACGACATAATATATGATATTTACCATCTGAATCTAACCATGTCAACAAATGGAAAAGTTAGCGATCTATTAATTATCATGTTAATTACTGCGCCTTTAGCCCCAACAGCAGAGGCGCTTTTTACCCCAAATACCATACTTTTACATATTCTTTCGTTATTTAAAAACTGTTGCTTTAATTATCTTAAACAAAACTGAAAATCATAAAGAAGACCTTTGTCTCAAAATATATGCATAATTTTTAGCGATTCATTTGCTACTTAAATCTACAGCATTTTAAAAAACATAAAATATTAGATCAAGTAAGCACAGAATAAACCTTTCGCTGCTGCACGCGATCGCGTCAAGGATCAGACAAATATACACGTGCATCTTGAACAAGCGGATGTTTTGGTGAAAAGCCACGTTTTTGTGCCATCTAGTGGTTTCGATGAAAATAATATCAAAGGCGCCTTTTACCCCGGGGCACCTTTAGCCCCATTGTACCCTATGAGTGGAGTGACAGAGATTCCCTTACCTGCCCAAAGACTTTTGTAACTCCACTGTTGAAGCTCCACTGCTTCTCGGTCCTGGAAAAATCACACAACTCCACTCACATACTCTGATCGGGAACGCTACGAACACAAACAAGCAGCGAACAGGGAAAAACTCATATAATTTAAATATCTACACTACCGGAATGCCGTCTGTCCAATCAGATTAGAGGAGCAGCACTAACTGTTGTATAATGCGCCGCATGCGACAGAGTTTTGGTAGCGGCATGCAGATCATTTACGGTGAATTGCTATGGCCTGTTGTTTGTCATGTGATATGATAACAGTGCTCTTCTAGGCGTAATGATGCAGTCCTGCGACAAGGCTCTCGAGGGTCTCTGGGCGTTCATCATGACTGCTGTCAAAGCTGCAGCAGCGGGGAGGAGGACCCTTCTAAAGCCATCAAAGCCTCAGTGCTAATTTCAGATGAAGTGTTTAATGTGTGATGAGGGCCTGTCATAGTCTTCTAAACCATGTCCATGTGATGAAGCATTGCTCCATGTATTTCTCTCCCCCTTCCTGCAGATCGACGTAGTGAACACGTTCAAGAGCGGGACTTCCTTTCAGGGGGCTCTGAGACGCCAGTCCTCCACCACCAGTCAAAATCAGGATGTAACCAATGTTTCTAGTCCTAGTCACGTGTCCTTGTGCAATGCTCTTTCCTCTCCTACCAGCACTGCTGCTGCTCCCTCTGGGCGTGAGTGACACTCTTCTTTGGGTGTTTGTCAGGGATGCCCTTGGACTCCAGACCTGAAGCGGGCCAACCGTAACGAAACCAAAAAATGACTCGATGCAAAGAGATTTGAACTCTTTTTAAAACAATTATGTCCCTGTTGAAAAACCAGCATATGCTGGTTAGGTATGTTTTGAAGCGTGGCTGCTGGTTTGAGCTGGTGTAAGCTGGTCCTTAGTTGGTCATGAGCTGGTTTAAGCTGGTCCTGAGCTGGTTTTAAGCTGGTTATGAGCTGGTCCTCAGCAGGAGCTAGTTGCTTAGGACCAGCACATGACCAGCTTAAACCAGCTCATAACCAGCTCGGGACCAGTTTAAACCAGCTCAGGACCGGCTACCATGTTTCAAAACATACCTAACAGCATATGTTGATTTTTCAACAGGGGTATCACAAATCTGCAGCCAGAAAACTGCAAAATATAAGATGCAGCCCCTACCTAGATATATCCATGTAGGTCATGAAAGTTCAAAGTGCAAAGTATCACATTTCAGACTGAACACTGAATAGTAAACATTATAAAAAAGGCATCACAGAGAGAGAGCAGAGACTCTAGAAAGAAGCTCTGTTCCGCAATCTGTTGCAAATCTAATGCTGCATTAATCTTATGTAAGGGTTACCATAATTATGAGACAACAGCTACTCAGAGCTGTTCATATTCTCTGAGTCAGAAATGATTTGTTTCTATGGCAACACCAAAATGGATCCATGTACAGCTTTGTTATCGACAACAAAATCCTTAAAGGGGACATCGGATGCAAAATTCACTTTTATGTTGTATTTGCATATAAATGTGTCTTAGCAGTGTGTGGACACAACCACCCTACAATGATAAAAACCCATTCACTCCTCTTATTTTAATCCCCCAAAAACCTAAACAGTCTCAATTATCAAGCCGTTTTGATTTTCTGAGCAGTATGACGTCATACTGCTCAGGCCCCGCCCACGGCTGCTGACAGACTGTCCTGTATTAGCATATTTCCGCCCTCAGCTATGTCTCGTAGGCAATGCAGGTGTTTAATAGTTGCATGTAAAAGTGAACATAAGAGTCTTAATTTTCTCCCAACATATGAGCCACTGAGGACACGGTTAATTTTGTTTTTGATGGTAATGTGCCACTGAATACACAAAAAACTAAAGAGAGGGGCGGGTGAGCAGTAGCTCATTAACATTTGAAGAGACGTGCACCGAAACAGGTCGCCGTATACAGAACTAATTATGACGAGGTAAAAAGGTTATTGTTTTACACAACCATTAAGGAATTTTAACTAAAGTATTTTGCAGACATTTCATGAATATCCTAAAGGATCATTACCGACTTGTGGAAAATGGCTCTTACGAAAATTATCCATGGTTTTACTACTAATAAAACCAAAAAAACATGGTTACTACAGTTAAACCATGGTAACTACAAATTAACCATGGTTTTGCTTCACTAACCATAGTTTAATCATGGTATTTGTAGTAAAACTGTGGTTATACAAATGGTAATCAATACGCCGAAAAATCACTTTTACTACAATAAAACCATGGCTAATTTTCGTAAGGGGGGCATGAAAAACAAGGCGCACACCACATTATGACTTGTAATAAAACGCCATATAATTCCCCGTTTCAAATGTACAAGATTTCGACAAAGACATGATTTGTTGGAACCTTTTCATTACAGTAATTCTGAGTTTACAGGTCCTTGGACAATTATGAAGACATTTAGCACCATTTAGTGTGCCATTTCATTATGTTAATTGTGAGTTTTAAAGAACCACTGCACACTCTGGCCAGATTTGTGCTCAGGGTTCAGATAAGGGATGATAACTGGCCTCAAAAACCTCCATTTCAACCAAGGATGATAATACTATAAAATTGGTATAGTATAATATGTTATTTTTGGAGGCTCTTAAAAAGGTGAAATTGACTTCATTTGTAGTCCTACGCTCTATATCAGTCACATGGCACTTACGGCTCAGATGACTGACTCACAAAAGTTCTGTGGTTCCATAAAAATATCAGATTTCAAATTGTGCACTACTCACGCAGATTACAAATTGCAGGTACTTTGCCAATGGATAGCTTTGTCCAGGTTGTTTAGACCTCTAAACTAAAAACTGAAAGTTTTTTTAAGTTATATTTTTTGGTGTTTTTTAACTTTCAATAGGACAGTGTGTCCATATGTCAGAGCACTGGCCACAAGGTTATGGCTCCGACATCTACAGAGGGAAGATCTTACAGACATTTCTAATCAGGCATTACCCATTGGGTCCAACGGAGATTTGGCATTACACCGGAGCTCTCAAACAATTTCTTATTCTTTAGACATAGACATTTTCATTACATTTATGCATTTAGCAGATGCTTTGAAAGCGACTTACATTGCATTCAGACTATACATTTTTTTATCGTATGTGTGTTCCCTGGGAATTGAACCCACAACCTTTTGCGCTGCTAAAGCAATGCTCTACCACTGAGCCACAGGAACACAAAAGTATTGTCAAAGGGCATCCCTGAAAATCTGCTTTGCTTCTGATTTCCTCTTATTCTTCATGTCACTGTTTATCAGATCATCTTTAACCCACTTCTCTGAAGAACATGTGTTTCAATGTACCATGTGTTTGTTTTCCCCAGAGTGCTAAGAGCCCTGGACTAAGGGTGCAGCCTACGAAGTGAATTTCAGGTTGTGAGTCCCTCCATTGTCCGTCGCAAAATAGATGTGAACTAATATTCCACCAACAAACTCACCAGGCTGGGTAAACATTCAAGTATAGCCAACTGTACCATTCCCCACTCAGATGTAGCCTGACATGTTCTTCGAAATGCTATAGGCTGCATTGTTGAAGTTACTCTTTTGATCACGGGAGGATGTTTTGTTCCCCTTTTTGACTTTTTTCTCTCCACACAGCTACGGAGACGTGTGAAGAGAGTGGCGCTTCCTCCCCATAGTCTTGTCTTATTTGTCATCTGTGTGATGTAGATCAGAGGCCCACAGCGACCCATTATGTCTCGTGGCTTTACTCTGTTGGTCATGTAGTCTGCTGTGTGATGCTGATGGCTGCAGAATCTCACTAAACGTTAGGCCAGTCTTCATCTATGTGATTCCTTCTGACATTTGTTTTCATCTGTCATTCAGACCTGTTTGTTTTGGCTTTGTAAGTTTGCTCTTAGCTAGGTTGAAAGCGTGCTATTTGCTACCAGGACAGAAGGTAAAAATGAGTTTGATTGTCGTTAGAGATAGTTCGCTGATTTTGATAATTTTATGTTCAGCAGGTCAGTAGTTGGTGGTATGATAGAGGCTCTGTTCCAAACCCTATCAAGCTCCTAACCTTTGCTCTGGCATCTCCCTCCAAGAGAGTGGTTTACATGGACAGTGACAAAGGCTGCAAGTTACTAATTTTCAGTTGGGGTAGTTCATAGACGCAGGTATACAGTTTGAGTAGGAGCGTCTGCTAGTAGCCAACAGTATAGACACTTAGGGCCAGTTATTACTATAAGCTTGCGCTAGCGCAAACCTTCTTTTGCCATTAAAATTGTACTGTCAGGATTTACTAAAGACGTGCAGTGAAGAATTAGCGCTGAAAAGGCGTGGACACAGTTATTTTTGCACCTGACCTTATTGAACATGCATTTGTAGGAGTTTCCCTTTCAGACGCAAAATTTATGGGAGGAGATTATTCAAATGAATCATGCAACGAGATTTACTAACGTTTGTGCTCGTCAAATTACTGGCATTTGCGCCATTATTTAACACCCAAAAAAGCATGTCTTAAACTATTTTGCGCTTGAAATGGCTGCAATTTTTGATGCTAGGACAGTAACAGAGAACGCGTAGTAGAAGGTAGATGATTTTTCCACATGTATTAATTTATTTGGAATGCCAGAAGAACACATTATCCAAACATATCATGTGGCAAGCCATGTTATTTTTAATTTGGTTTAGAAAATAAAAGATGACTTCGAACCCTCAACTAGGAGTCACGCAATACCAGGTCAATCAAAATGTCTTGCAACCATATATTTTTTGGCCTCCGGTTCTTTTCAACTTACTGTGGGTTATTTATTTCTTTATTCTTTATTTGCGACTATGCTAATTTGCGCTGCGCCTGGTATATTGCGTCGGTCGATATGTAAATGAGATGTTGCGTTTGTGTTCTTTAATTTGCGTGATGTTAGTAAATTCCCCGCAGAAATTTCCACACCCATCGGCGCTATTTTGGAATTGCTCTCTCATGCTAATTTGCCCCATTTAGTAAAACGGGCCCTTAGAAACGTATGTTTTTTTTCCCGTCTACCCCTTATGGCAGGGCTGTCCAATCCAATGTCTTGGAGAGTTTAGCTTCAACTTGTCCCCAAAACACTTGCCTGGAAATCTCTGGTCATCCTGAAGACCTTGATTAATTGTACCTGGAGCTAAACTCTGCAGGACAGCGGCCCTTCAGGCGCAGGACAGGACACCCCTGCCTTAAGGCAGCATCCTAAGCCAAACAGAATCTCATAAGTGACGGGTCTAAAACGTTCTACAGTGAACTCTGATTACTCGCTTCAAGAAGAATTGATCATAATGCTAGTCTGACATTAGTGTGTTGCTAAGCTAACAACTCAACACTTTCCAAATCTTTTTCTGGAAGGCACTGTCATGTAGAGTTTAGCTCCAAACCCTGATTAATCAGCTAAACTCAGCAAGGCTCCAGGGACAGGTTTGGATACCCTTGATCTAATAAGGAGGCAAGACAGATATTGGCTATTAACTTTTTGTCAATGCTTTGAAGAATTGAATAACATACAAAAAATTCTCAACCACCATCTTGGATAAAAATGAACACCAATCTTGTTGCAGTGCATTCTGGGATTGCCTTATAGAATTCGACAGAAGAATTTTACATCTTGCTGTCTAGGTAGGCAGCTCACAAGGTTGTGGAACAGGACCATAGACTGAATGCATCATTAGTTTAGTGTGACAATTATGCCTAGATTATCGTACTTGCTTGTTCGTAATTGTAACCTTTGAAGCAGAATATTTGCTACTCCCAACTAGCACAGTAAAATATTTCTAGGAAGTCTCCACACAGTAACAACTGATTAATTGATTCTCCTATTTTTTAGTGTAGTTCCGTGAATCTGAATAAAACTCTTCGGCTTATACTTGAGTGTTTACACAGAGACGCATGGAGTTGTTGAAAGAACAGACTTGTGTTTGTTCTCATCTCTTTTCTTATTCCACAGTCTGTGTGCCTGTGTTCATCTCCACATGGTGTTGTCCCGAGCTGCATGTTGTGTGTAGTCGTTGAGTTGGCTTGTCAAGCTTTTGGTTCGCTTCCATCATCGTGTTGTGACTCTATGCTCTCGAAGCATAGGCTCTTCCTGCCCCTGTCATCCTCTATCTAAGTCTTTGTAGATGACTTCTCTTTTGTTTGCCTTTGACTTTGTGTTTACCTTGAAACTCATCCCGGATCTCAATATCTAAACTACTCCTTTTACCAACTTTCCACGAGATGTGTTCAACTTGCATGACGTTTTGGTTTTCCTTTGTTTTTTACTTATTTTGTTCCATTTTTGTTGAATTAACAATGCTTGTCTCTAGGTATACAACACTTTGGACCATATACTGTATTGTGTACTGTACGGGACATAAGAGCATTGCCTATGTTTTCCTTTCCAGTCTCTTTAGTTTACCATGAGTTTGAGTTATGTTCTTTTCAATGCAATCCTTAAACTGTGCACGGTAGAATAAGTGAATTAGGGATGCTTTCCAAATGTTTTTGGTGGGTCCATGGCCTTTCCCTCCTCCTGTTGTCATTGTGCCACTGGGGGGGTCTTCCGAGCTCACTTTCCAAGCCTTTGACAGCGATCTCTTTCCTCACGCAGATACGTGTTGTGAACGCATTTCGTAGCTCCCTCTACGAAGGCTTGGAAAAACCCGAATCCAGACCCTCCATCCACAATTTCATGACTCATCCAGAGTTTAGAATAGAGGACTCCACACCTCACATTCCTCTCATAGACGACACCGACAATGACGACGAGGCAGCCAGGAAGAACTCCAGCCAGCCCTCATCTCCCAACAAGAACAACAACGCCATCGACAGCGGCATAAACCTGACGACCGACACAAGTAAATCTGCTGCGTCCTCCAGTCCCGGGAGCCCGCTTCATAGTCTGGAGACATCGCTTTAGCCACCTCACGTGGGAGACCGCTCAAGAATCATCTTAGACTCTACGTTTAAAAGCGCTCCGGAGTGCACACGAACGTGGATCGTGTACTGTTGACTGTACGTGTTTATGGTCGCGCCACATTCTTTTATCGAACGCATGAACGACGACTGACTCGGACGATCGCGGAGCGACTCGAGAAACAATACAAGAGCGCAAGCGCACCGCTCCCACTCCCTGAGGAAACGACAGACTATTACGAGTAATTTAAATCAAATTCAGCTATTATCGTTGCTCCTGCATGAATGTACATTACCCAGGTTTTTATTTGGAAACCTTTATTTTTATTTAAACTGTTTTGATTTGATTTGATGGTGGACTGCTATTTTAAGACGGCTTCTCTGATTCACTGATCTGTGAGTATTGTGTGTGGCATGTATCTAATTGTATAGATTTATTTGGTTATTGATTAAGGTGTATCCAGGTCGCAGGACTCCGAACTTGCACAGTAGATTTGCACCTGTCGGAAAAAGAGAAACCCATGGAAATTAGAATTTATTAAGCGTACATATATATTTATAGACATATTATAAATATATATTTACAGAGTTTATCTTTATTTGTTGGCATGTTGCCTTGTTCTGCTTCAATAACTACTTTAACTTATTTATGTCCTAAAGAGAATGTAATTTGTTTACAAACCTGTAGATACGTCCTGGTTTCTTGTAGGGTTTAAAACTTCTTTGTAGGGTTCAAAACCACGCAGAAGACGTAGTTGGAACAGCTCACGTTATTCAGTACTCCTGTAATATCGGACTCTAGATGTTTTATTTCCAATTGTGCGCTGGACTTGCCTGCTATTTTGTCATATAATGTAGATATTTTTAGAAGATAACAAAAGAAACCAAAATATAGTGGGATATATCATCGAAGTATTAAACGAGTGTCGGGATCGATGGCTCGGAGCCCCCCCGAAAACATCCAATCGGTTTGGCTGGCTTCGAAGGTTTCGGCGATGAACTTGTGGTCGGCCTCAAACGTGAGCAGATATATCAGGTTGGATTTAAATATCTTCTTTAGAAGTACATACTATTTAACATAAAATAGTTTCAGTTCCGTGTGACCATCAGAAGCTGCGATGGGTTTTATGTTGGAAACATGTAAACTAAGTTATATCTGGCATCTCTGTATGGAAATCAAAATATTGTGATTTATTGTGTTGATTCTTCTTTTTGACATTTAATTTGTAGATTTCTTTTGGTTAAAGGAAATGAACCCAGCTGTTGAGCTGACGACACTTTGAACAACTGAATTATGTCATGTAACGAAACGAAAAGAAGGAATGTTGCTTTTGACTCTTTTCTTTAAAAAAAAAGAAAAAAAGAAAAACCCAAACCAACAAAAAAAAAACTAAAAATATATCTATATATACATTTATGATCCTTTTCTGCACTATCCGGATATGAATGAATTTCTGTGGTGTAAATTTAGATGTGCTTCTGTGTTCAAATCAAGCTTGTCTTCCTGCAGTCAGTAAATATACTCTAGCATCTCAACAGTATTCACTAGTCGTTAACTATTTATTGTACTCTAGAAGCGAAAGGACAAACGGGGGTCTGTCGGAAGGCACACTTATGAAGTCACCCATGTATTCATTGATAGTCTTTGGAATTGGAAAGGCATGGTGTCATACACTTAATATGCAACTCATTTTTCTCCATCGTTCTTAAAGGGATACTCCACCCCAAAATGAAAATTTTGTCATTAATCACTTACCCCCATGTCGTTCCAAACCCGTAAAAGCTTCGTTCGTCTTCTGAACACAAATTAAGATATTTTAGATGAAATCCGGGAGGCTTGTGACTGTCCCATTGACTGCTAAGTAACGCTCACTGTCAAGGTCCAGAAAGGTATGAAATGCATCGTCAGGATAGTCCATCTGCCATCAGTGGTTCAATCTGAATTTTATGAAGCGACAAGAATAATTTTTGTACGCAAAGAAAAAACAACAACAATTCATCATCTCTGTGTCTCTCCGCGTCACCGTAGCGCCATTTTGGAGATTATCGACTGAACGCAAACTGCGTACGCTCTTCTGTATCAGCCGCAACACAAGGATGCGTTTTCTATGTGTATTTACGCTTTGATTTGAATGAAAATAGCGCATTCTTGTGTTGAGTACGCAGTTTGCGTTCAGTTGATAATATCGATTCATAAACTTCAGATTGAACCACTGATGGCAGATGGACTATCCTGGCGATGTTTTTCATACTTTTCTGGACCTTGACAGTGAGAGTTACTTAGCAGTCAATGGGACAGTCACAAGCCTCCCGGTTTTCATCCAAAATATCTTAAATTGTGTTCAGAAGACGAACAAAGCTTTTACGGGTTTGGAACGACATGGGGGTAAGTGATTAATGACTAAATTTTCATTTTGGGGTGGAGTAACCCTTTAAATTGAACTTTTTTGACAATTTTACTCATCAAGATAAGCTTTAACTGTTAGCTCAGGCATACTCAACGAGAGAAATATATACGGAAAACTGAGACAGATTTTTTTTTTTTTTTTCCCAGAAATCGTTTGCCCTTTATCATGTTAAAGGGATAGTTTACTTACCCTCACGCCGTTCCAAAAGCACCATGAAAGCTTCACAGAAGTGAGCCGCATGACTTCTAGTCTTCTGAAGACATCCCAGGTGAAAAACAAGTGCACTTCCAAAATGTACTTAAAGTGCGCTATTTTCATGCACTAATTTTGTACTTAAACGGATTAGTTCACTTTCAAATTAAAATGTCCTTATTTACTCACCCCATGTCATCCAAGATGTTTATGTATTTCTTTCTTCAGTCGAAAAGAAATTAAGGTTTTTGATGAAAACATTCCAGGATTTTTCTCCATATAGTTAGTTTCAATGGACTCCAAACGGTTGAAGGTCAAAATTACAGTTTCAGTGCAGCTTCAAAGGGCTATAAACGACACCAGACGATGAATAAGGGTCTTATCTAGCCAAACGATTGGTCATTTAAAAAAAAAATTATATGCTTTATAAACACAAATGTTGGCCTGTTCTGTGATACGCGTTCGTGACGTAATTACACTGAAAAGGTCACACTTGACGTAGGCTCATCTCATCTTCTCCTCCAAGTTCAAAATCGTCCAACATCGTTGTTTTACCTTGTAAACTCGTTGAGTTGTAACTCACTTTTTTTGTAAATGGCGTTTGACTTAGTATTAACACGTTCAACTTATAAACACCGACTCGATACGTTCGCCTACGTCAAGCGTGACCTTTTCAACGTAATTACGTCATGAACGCGTATCACAGAATAGGCGAGCATTTGTGTTTATAAAGCATATACTTTTTATTTTTATTTTTTAATGACCGATCGATTGGCTATATAAGACCCTTATTCATCGTCTGGTATGGTTTATAGCCCTTTGAAGCTGCACTGAAACTGTAATTTTGACCTTCAACCGTTTGGAGTCCATTGAAACTAACTATATGGAGAAAATTCCTGGAATGTTTTCATCAAAAACCTTAATTTCTTTTCGACTGAAGAAAGAAATACATAAACATCTTGGATGACATGGGGGTGAGTAAATAATAAGGACATTTTAATTTGAAAGTGAACTAATCCTTTAAAATTAGTGCATGAAAATAGCGCACTTTAAGTACATTTTGGAAGTGCACTTGTTTTTCACCTGGGATATGAAAGCAGATTAAAATAAAGGTATTATCACGAAAATCACGACCTCCTCTCATTAGAGACCTAATGATGAACAAACTGATCTTTTCAATTGATCGGCTGATGTGTGAACTATCCCTTTAACACATCTCAAAGCCTCATTCACAATCATCCTGTACACTGACCAAAAGAATCACCTCTGACATGTTGAAAGGCACCGCAGGGGAGTTTGTCTGAAATGTGTGTGGACTGCAATGACTCCAGATGAGATCTTTTACTGTACGACTGGCCACTTCAGTTTAGTTCTGTGCCCTGTGTTGACGGGCCTAATAACGGATGCAGTTTAACCAATAAATCGGAAGGATGTCAATAATCACGAATAATAATATTTCTTGCAATACATCAGCTTCTATGTACTGTACTTAGCAGCATGCGTTTTGTGGAACAAAGAGCATACGACGCCACAGGTACTTTTGGCGCACTAGCAATTTATGGGTAAATGAAAAGTGTTCATCCATCTTGTTTTTATGAATTTTATAATCTATACAATAATTGTAAATAAAAAACTCAATGTCTTTGTTCATTTAATACTATGCAAAAAGTCAAGCTTTCTGATTGTTTCTCATCTAGAGTGTGTTGCTGGAATGTTTGTGGTCTCCAAGTCAGTAAAACAACAACAACAACAACAACAACAACAAAAATTGTGATGTAAATGATTTTCTAGCCTGAGAACATGAACTGACTCTTGTTGCTTCACTGTCCATACCACGATTCCAGACAGGAGCGCAAGTGATACAAATGAAATGAAAGAAAAAATGACAAAAAACAAGCACTTAATAAATTCCCCGAGGAGCATGAACCCGTGTCCCGTGAGCAGTGTGCGCGCGTGTGTGTGTGTGTGTGTGTGTGTGTGTGTGATCGTTCATCTCTAACACCTGCTTTGATGTGCTGGGTTTGGTGCAGACGTTTCAGAGCTGCAGCATCATTATAGTAAATGTTAAAGCTAAAGTATGTGCTTTAGTCTGTCTGCTTGAATTCATTGGGATTTCTCCATGATATCATGTGACTCCAGAAGCTGAAATGGTCTCCAAATGCCATGTAGCCGTATATACCAAGATATTTTAGTTGTTTTTATTAGGGCTCTATTGTAATTATATTTGTTATCATATTCGGTTGAGCCACTCTTAAAAGTACATCTTATAAAATTTTATAAATGCACTATTTAACCTAATATTAAACCAACACATACAGCACGCATTGCAGTTTTGAGACGCTAAAACTATAGATTTGAAACTACAGTCCTGTATTATTATTATTATTACTCCTATTTTAAATTTGTCTATAGTTTTTATTAATTTTATATCAGTTTTAGTTTGAGTTATTTTAGCACATAAATAAAAATAAATAAAGTTAATTTTTTCTTTAGTTTAAGTAAACTATAATAACTCTGATTCAGATGTGTGAATCAAGTGCCAGATTAATTTCATTTTTAGCAAAGGTTGTACTGTTTGGCTCTTATATCAAATTCCCAAATATTGCTACTAACCTTAAGCCTAACCACAATGTTATTTCAACCCCACCTTAATAAGTTTGCAATGCATATCATTTGAATAAATTAAATTCACTCAGTTTCAGTGTATCTCAAAATACATCTTAATAAAAGAAGAAAATATCCACAAAAAAATTGATCCATGATGGTTTATGGGTCATTCCACGAAATCGGTGCATTTACCACTTGAAATAAATAAATAAATAAATAAGTTGAGTCAACATTTAAAAAAAAATAAAAATATCCATGAAATGAAGACACCTTAAAATGACAAGAGATTGTATTGTGCCATCTCAGGCTATGTCATTTATTATTTATGACTACTTTTCTGCCTCATGTTTTGGTATTTTTGTCAACCCTGTTACAGACACAAGCATTACTATATAATATAGTTTTAATTAGAATTATGTGATCATTTTCACATATACAGTATGAGCAGCATTTTAGTCCCTCTTTTCACTGGGAATGTTTCACTTTTTATTATTATTATTATTTTTTTTATATATTTGTCATTAAGATGACCAAGAACATCCTAATTTTGGACGGTGACCATGTCAATTAAGAAAAATATATATTTTTACAAGAGAGATGTTAAAAAAGGGCTTTGTCCAAAATAAAATATAGTTAAAGTTACAATGGACAAACCTGAAAGGCTGTATTAAATATAATTTTTACGAAATTAGTGACAGTAACAGGATTGATGTCATAGTAAAGTCAAGTCAGCTTTATTTATATAGCGCTTTTAACAATACAGAGTGTGACAAAGCAACTGCACAATATCAAAATAGGAAAATAGTGTCAATAATGTAAAATGACAAGATTAAACACTCAATTTTCAGTTAAAGGCATTTCATTATTGAATTCAGTGATGGCATCGTCCAGCTCAGTTCAGTTTAAATAGTATCTGTGCAATCATGTAGATGATATCGCTGGAAATGAAGTGTCCCCAACTAAGCAAGCCAGAGGAACCTAAACTCCATCGGTGACAGAACGGAGAGAAAAACCTTGGGAGAAACCAGGCTCAGTCGGGGGGCCATTTCTCCTCTGGCCAGACGACACAGCAGTTCAATTCCAACTGCTGCAAAGTCAGATTGGAGGGCTCAACTGGTTCCCGAGGTCTTTTCCTGATGGCTGTCTAGGTGACGGGGTCCTCACTGGGGGTCTGTCTCTGGGGCTCATCTAGGTGTCCTGGTCTCCGCTGACGTTCAGGGCTGTAGAGGTCGTCTCTAGGTGCTGATCCACCATCTGATCTGGTGACTGCAGTGACCTCGGAATAAGAAAGAAGCAGACTAATATTAGCGTAGATGCCAATCTTCTTACGATGTAACAAGTACATCGTGTGTTATGGGAAGTGTTCCCGGTTCCGGTTGATCTAATTAATGCAGCCTAACAATCCTTTAACGGATTTGAATAATAGAAGTGTAGTAGTGTGTTATGTGTACGCCAGGTTAAAGAGATGGGTCTTTAATCTAGATTTAAACTGACAGAGTGTGTCTGCCTCCCGAACAGTGTTTGGTAGATTGTTCCAGAGTTTGGGAGCTAAATAGGAAAACGATCTGCCGCCCGCAGTTGATTTTGATATTCTAGGTATTATCAAATGGCCAGAGTTTTGAGAACGCAGCGGACGTGAAGGACTATAATGCGATAAGAGCTCGCTCAAGTACTGAGGAGCTAAACCATTCAGGGCTTTATAAGTAATTAACAAGATTTTAAAATTGAATAGGGAGCCAGTGCAGTGTTATCATAGTCACAGGACTGACCAGAATAACAGGGATGACAGGACACACAATCTTCAGCACACTGCACATGTTTGTTTACATAATACTGTAAAGATTTACCATTTTAAATCATTATATTGTTTAGCACTTACTTGGCATAGTTAGTTAGTATTAGTCAAGTCAAGTCACCTTTATTTATTTAGCGCTTTATACAATACAGATTGTGTCAAAGCAGCTTTACAATGTTAAACAGGAAAATAGTGCCGATAATGTAGGAGGACGTTAGTAAACAATCAATTTTTCAGTTAAAGTCAGTTCATTGTTGATTTATACATTTCTAATAGATTTAATGTTTTAAGGGTGTTGTAATTAGATCATGTGTCCATCTGTTTGTCTGAAATTTGGTTTCACTTTTGGTTTTCACTATACCAACAATACTAATTATAAATGTAACTGATGCTCATCATGCTCATATGCCAATGAATGATATAGGCATTAGCCCAATAATACACCCCGGGTGACCTTTAAAATGTTTGAATTTTACACAGACAATCTTTAAAAACAGGGTGACACCTAATCACCCTAATTGCCCACATGTCAAGACCTCACTGTAAAAAAAAATCTGTAAAGTTTACAGTAAAAGACCAGCAGCTGTAGTTGCCAGAATTTTACTGTAAAAAACACAGTAGCAACGTTTTAGGTTTTACGGTTATAACTTAAATTTACAGTTAAATACTGTAATTTCATTAACTGATATAATGTTAATATACCAACCTATTGAAGTACTGAAATCTGTTTTGTAGCTACCTTTATTAATACACTGATAACCACCAAAAGCAGGAGGTGATGAGAAAGTCACATGATGAACCAAAGCCTATCACAAGCAGCTTTTAAATATTAACATAATATAGAATATATATATATATATATATATATATATATATATAGTATCATTCACACAAACACTAAACAGCATCATGGTAACACACATGAAACTGAAATAATGCAATAAACATTAATTTAACAACATTCGGTGTAACATACAACCCTAATGTACAAAACTGATAAGAAAATCTAAGAAGAAACAGTTATTTCAACAAAAAAACATCAAATTTGAAATGTAACGCAGGGAATTCTGGGAATGTCAATTTACGGTTATTCACTGTAAATTATACATTATTTTTCACTTCCAAAAACAGTATACTACCGTAAAATTACATGTAATGTCCAATACAGCTTTTCACTGTATATAGTAGAGGAACTTACCGTTAACTATTTAACAGGTTTTTTACAGTGACCCTGAAAAGTAACAGGGCTGACAGTAACAGGTTCGATTATTTCAAACTAATTTGCTAATTGCTAGCTAATAGTCAAGTTCACAAAATCACATGTTGTACACTTTGAAAGCATTTTACTTGTAGATATTGATTATATTACATGTAATTTAAATTTTAAAAATGGTAACAGTTTTGACACTGCATGATGTCCCTCGCTCAGTCAAGCCTCATAAATCTTCAGATATAGAGCATTATAGAAGTGAGACAGAAACATGCTTGTGTTGTAAGTGCAGGAATCCTGCTTGAGAGATGATGTAACCTCCTAGAAGTCAAGTCACTTGTGACGAGGTTATGGTTTTATGATGAGGGTAACAGGGCTGACATGAAATCAGGGGACACCAATAAAAAGATTTAAATTTTATAGATAAAAAAAGATACTTATGCCAAAAGCACTGCTTAACAATGAGACTGTATTTAGAACAATATGCAAATGTGATTTTTGCATTGTTTTTCCTTCATTTTGCAAATTAAAAGTCCTGAAAAAGAACAATCATAGTGAGGGACAAGCCAAAAACCTTACCCTTATCAGCATAAATGCTATTTAAGTTATTTTAAATAATATTGAATTGACTTTAATTTGATGTAATATTGATGAAAGAATACGTAGTATTGTTATGTTTTTAAATCACAGATGTATTTTTTGTTATATTAATTCTATGTTTGATTATTTCTTAGGGACTCAAAAGGCACCGATTTCATGGAATGACCCTTATATTATATAGTTTGCATTATTTTACATTACGTGATAAGAAAAAAAAAACATTATTTGATTTTCGCATGCGTTTATCCCTTTTTTCATATTCGTCTTCCTTTCCTATCAAAATGCATGCTACAGATGCAAAAACGCAGAAAATCGAACCTGATCCTATTTTTTTTTTTGACGGACGAAAGTTTCAGAGGCAGTGTGCAAACGTGATTAACACAACGTGAGGTCGTATTTATTTTTTAACGTGCGAAAATTTCGGACTCAGTGTGCAATGACCTTAAAGCCTGTTCCACACTGTATGATTCCACAGTCTAAGAGAATGACTGATAGAGACCCAGTCTCTCCAACTGTACAGCAAAATTCACCCATCCAGCTCGAATCATCAACAGTAATCCCAACCACATCATCCAGAAACCACTGGCTAATCTATGCTGACCAGCGGACAACACAGTTATGCAAGATTGATCAGGTAATAGAGATCAGGCCCTTCCTGACCGAGCAGACCGCACAACTCCTCCGGGCCCTGCTCGTTTCTAGACTGAACTTACAGCATGATCCTTCTAAATACAGTTTAAAACAGTCTAGTGTTATTGCCTCCTTAAAGGGACAGTGCACCCAAAAATGAAAATTCTGTCATCATTCACTCTCCCTCAAGTAGATCCAAACCTGTATGAATGTGTTTGTTCTGAACACAAAGGAAGATATTCTGAAGAATGAGGGAAACAGAGCAGTGTTTTTCTCCTACTATGGAAGTCAATGGTGCCCCAAAACAGCCTGATTACAAACTTTCTTCAAAATATCTTCCTTTGTGTTCAGAACAAACACATTCATACAGGTTTGGCTCTACTTGAGGATGAGTAAATGATGACAGAGTTTTCATTTTTGGGTGAACTATCCCTTTAAGATGAATAGCTTTGTTGTATTTCTCATTTGCAAGTTACTTTGGTTTAAAGCGTACAAATAAATGCAAGTAAGCGTAAGGAAATAAGCTGTAACATTTATTTTGTTGTCAGTAGTCAGTAGTTTGTGATGAATTTTAGCCTCTGATCAAAAGTGTAATGTGTGACTGTTGCTACAACACACATCTCACGAAGATCCAATCAGAAAACAGCAACTGATGATGTGTGTAAAAGACAGAAGACTTTCAGTTTAAAAGGAATTATACTGTCTCTATGATATGATCTGTGTCTTCACATTATAATTAAGTATGAAATAATCTCAAGTATGCTCTCCAGAATGCCACCAGCATCAGTGCAAAGGCTTGTGTAAATGAGGATAAACAGACAGAGACTGCCCAGTCAACATATTATTCATAACCAAACTTAACCTAGAGTTTGACATAAAGTCCACTGATGTCATGCATTCTGTCTAAATCCCTCCAGATTAATATCCTTCAATGGGATAATTATAACGAACACCATTTTTCAGGTTTCTCTCTCCTAATGAACTGATGATCTGAATCAGGTGTGTTACAGTAAATAAGATACACATTAAGAATCACTGAATCACATATATATAATTTCACTGATGTCATGTGACACTGTTGTTATTCATATTAAAAGCAATAGAGGGCAGAGTTGAGTATAAAACAACACTATCAGTGACTCTTCACAGCAAACATTAAGATGCAGGCATGATACAGTCTTTAACTGATGGATGAAAATATGAAAAATGATGCATGTGAAGTCAAGCTCTGTAAGCAGGTCTGCATATTCTGTCAATCAAATGCATGATGTGAGCATTAAGACATAAATGTGTTTTACTCGGCACCTTAAAGATGTCTTTATGATATGAATGAAAGCACAAGGAAGATGTGTTGGAAATCACAGTTTCTTTGTAGCCCTCGACACAAGCCACATAACATCACAATTACATGATGATGATGATGATGATGAGGTTCAGGCTAAAACAGGGACCCAAGCAGCATCATCCTGACGCTCTACTTTAGTGCAGAGCTACCTCTTGAGAAGGGTATTGTTCTTGGAAATATATTTGTTAGCTTTCTTGGAAGTCAATTGTTCCTCATTTACATTTCTTTAAATATATTCTCATAAATTTGAAAGGAAATTCTTGTGGTGAAATTCTGAAGTCACCTTGGTATGTCTTTAATTGATATATATATATATAAAAAAATGTAATATATAAATTAAATATTTACCCTCTCTCATATGGCAAAGGCAATTTTGTTTTGATCAATGGAAAAATATTTTGCTTTTGGGCAACTTTTTTTTTTGTGATAACTTATCACACTCAGGAATTCTTGTGTCATTCTTGTCATACATTATTCGTTGTTTAAAGGTCATATTCATGGTCTGTTTATCCTTGTCCTGTCATATAAGAAGATATGCATTTTTCAATCATAACACAATTTCACTTCTAAACATCATTATACTGTAATGACTGGCTGTTTTCTGCTTTGTCTCACTTCATGTCTTCTGAATGCTGATGACAGTTAACAATATTATTTACATAAACACATATAATGTAATCTTTTTTTTTGATGTTGTTGTTGCCATAGCTATGTTAAGAGATGTCACTTGCACCGACTGAGAATAATACAACTTTAATACAAATAATACAAGTGTAATTGCACACATGCAAAATCACACACATATCAATGAATAACAGATTCAAATGTAACCAAACATTTTCAAAAACATGAGCATTCATTCATTTAAACTTGTGCTATTAAAATTGCTATTAAAGACAAGGAACACTAATGCTGCCTTCACGTGCTATCGGAAATGTCCTATTTCCCACTTATGAAGTCGTGATTACGAGCTTGTCGTATTCAAGTGCTTTAATGTCGGAAAGAATAAAATGTAGCATCCCATTGGTTGACAATCATATAAACATTCAATGCACTATACATGCAGTTTGCTGACAATTCTGGAATTTCAGTCAAATACATGCTTATTTCACTGCTTATAAAACATACAATATGCTTCGAATGATCGTTCATATCTAGCCTATAAATACACTACTTTAGTGACAAGACAAAGGGATGTAGTTGTTGTGAGAACAGCATTGACAGCAGCAATTGTTGTCCCCTCCACCATGTCTAAAGTTTATGACCCGCCCAACTCAGAAACTCTGGTATCAAAATTATTTCAGAATTTCCCAGTAGTAAATACGACTTGAGAGTTCACGTCCAATTTCCAATTTGGAAACTCGTATTTACGATAATTAAATAGCACGTGAAGGCAGCATTAATCCAGCTATTCAAGCTATAGATCAGAGGTCTTCAACCCTGCTCCTGGGGACACACTCTCCTGGAAAGTTTATTTCCAACCGGCTTCAGCACACCTGCCTGCAATTTTCAAGCAGTCTTGAGGAGCTTGATTGGCCGCTTCAGGTGTGTTTGGTGTGTGATAGTGGGTCCCCAGGAACAGGGTTGAAGACCGCTGCTATAGAAGCTGGAGTGAATGACTTTGGCTGCATCCGGAAACTGAAAAATGCTGCCATCGGAGGCATTTCAAGGTAGGAAGGCATCAAGGCACGTCCGAATCCAAAGTTAGCTTCACTTCTTGTCTCATGAGATACCTTCATCTGATCGATTTTTTGAAGGCAGCATAGATGTATCCTTCTTTGCCTTTGATATCCCACAATCCTGTGCGTTCCATCCCGTGACGGTCGAGCTAAAAAAATAAAGATGGCGTCTGAAAGTTGCGTTTGGTGGTTAGTTTGTGTGTGAATATATATTTCCGATTAACTTTTTGCACTTTTGATGTTATTTCTAGCGAGAAATTTGTATTATAGTAGTTAAATATTAATTTAGTTATCACCAAAGCTCGTTCTATTTTGTTGTAGATCATTAAACCGTTACGCTGCCCCAGAAGCCTGTCCGAAATCAGTTTCGTGAGGTGCCTTCGTGCAAAAACGCTGCCTGCAAAGCATTGCCTGATAAGGCAGCGATGCAGCAAGTCAGCTTTCGGATGCATCCTAAGAGTGTCACTGATCAGGGCTCACCAGAAAATAGACAGATCAGGGGTGTCAAACTCAGTTCCCGGAGGCCCTGCAGAGTTTAGCTTCAACCTTAAATAAACACCTGATCAAGTCCTTCGGGATTATTTGAAAACAACATGTATGTGTGTTGGAGCTAAACTCTGTAGGACTGTGGCCCTACAGGAGCTGAGTTTGACTTCCTTGGCATAGGTGTACAAGTATTGCTTCCTATTGAGGATATTGTAGCCATCACTAAGTTGAGACCTTGAAAAATAGATCAGAAGCTTTCTCTGAAGGTGGCGAGGGCTGCAAAGAGGTCTTAATAACATTGTTCATACAAAAGTAACATTGGCTCTAAAGAAGAACTGAAGGAAAAAATCAAGGTGAGAGAGGTGACGCCCCGACCCAAAGTTGGCCCAGACAGGTGGTCAGGAGAATGGGGGAATGGTCCAAGCTTTGTGTACATATAGTGCTGTGGTACATCCAGAGTTTGATTCCTTTCCCAATCCAATATACTCTTCTATGGATTCCTGTCTCCTCTTCTTCTTCTGACTGTCCAATCATACAAAGCCTGAAAATATAACATAGAGAAAGAAAAAAAGAAGAGAACCACAAATACATGCATGCCAAAGGAGGCTGTTCTGCAAGTAGAGTTTCGGCTGTGACACAGTGACCCATAACCAGCATAAGCCAGGCTAAAACATTCATCTTCTCAGTTTAACATTACAGGAGGGAAAGGGACACAGATGCTGGTCCAGGTTTGGGCAGTTCTGCATGAAGTAGAGCTGTAGACATGAAACTGAAACTAGCTCAGGTGATCTAGGAGGAGGCTGAGATCTGATGGACAGATTTACAGAACCAGGCAGTGGCACAGTGTCCTCCCCAGTCCCATCTCGAAGCGGAGCAAAGTGGTAAGAAAGTGTCTATTTTTGGGAGTGACCAGGGACAGGATCCAGGGGCCTCATTTATAAACAGCTCACTGTTCTAAATTATGATGATTGGTGATATTTTATATGTTAATGACATTAATTAGGAGTCATTTACAAGCAGAGAGCTGAGACCATTCAGTTGCTCGCAAGTTCAAGATCATTTGCGATTCATAGTTTGCACATCTGAAAGAGACGCGTACACGCGTTTTCTGTACGTACATTCATTCTATGAATCACACGTACGCATATTCGAGAGATGATCGTAAGATCAAATTTAGGATGGTTTCTGTGCAACATTTTATAAATGGAGGACCCAGATTACTACCAGAGAAGCTTACATACACGCTAAACTGGCAGCTCTCTGTGAACCTGAGAAGCGACTCGAGTTCCAGCAGCGTATCCTCAAGATTAATTTGAGGCTAGACATACTTCTCTCTTAGTCAAATACGATCATCCTCCTTGTAGAGGAATCCTCCTTGGGAGGAGTGTTGGGAGGTCGCCTATGAGAGGAAGAGGGCCAAGTATGGCGGTCTGGCCAGTGACTCTCAGGGTTTTAAACAGTATAAGCCAACTGAGGTCGGGTGTAGCGGTTCTACAGGGCAATCTGTCTATATTGCATTGCAGGAGTGATAGCAGGAGTCAATGCCAACTGCAACATCACAGAGGCCAGAGAAAAATCCTCAAGGTGACAGCAGAGTGCCGCTTGAACACTGGAAGAGTCTGATCAACCACCGCTATAGGGTCGAGCAAGCAGCGTGAAGCTATGTAACAAAACTAGATGAAGATATCTATTTTACAACATTAATACAGAAGCATAGTTGTTGCATGCAAACTGTGTTGGAGGGGATAAACAAAAAATGCCACTTCGTGTTTGAAAAACACCTGCAAGACAGGTGTGGGGCTACGCCATTCTGGAAGAAACAGTACCACAGCCAACTGATGGTTCAATAGAAAATTATAACCGAAAATTTAAATGGCATGATCAGAAACTTTATTAAAAATGATTTCAGCCAAGCTTCCGTAATGTTAGAATCCTAAAGAAGGCATTGCCAGTTTCCTCAGTTAAAAGCAGCACAATGTTTGCAGTATTATAATAGAATTCTACAAAAGATTATTATCTGCTTGATGTATGCTGAATAAAAGCACTAAATCAATAATGTCGAAAACAATGTTGAAAAAGGCCTCTGAATGTATCTTGCAGTATGTAAGAATAGTACCTGTCCTGTTCTCTCCTTACAGCTTCACCTGATTGGTGCCAGTGACGGGCAAAAGAAGCAATGATGTGCTGCTGTGGAGGAACTCATGCCCTGATGCTTTCATCTATGTGACACATTGTGAATGTAGAACATGAGTCATTTTGCAGCTTGGTTTCAATAAATGATGAAGAAATTTTGAGTTCCTGTTGATAACAACAAAAAAAAAAAAAATTCTGAAAGTAAAATGAACTATTATTCCTTTGGTAAAAATGTTACATGTTCTTAAATACTTCAATCCACAAGCAGTTTTCTTTCTATCTCTGTCTATCAGGACAACGTGGTCGGGAAGATGTTAAAGACATCACTGATTCTTGAGACATGGGACGAAACATGTCCAGCAATTGTAACTGCTTTTAGGTTTAAAAATTAAAATATTTTCAATTGTAAATGTTATGAGGGATTGATAATAGAATATGTTACACAATTATCCCCTTCAGTTTAATTTGATCACTATTATAGCAAATCTATGACACTTATTGTCTTCTCACTACATCTAAAACAGAGAGAAGGCTTCAATCATTCATATAAATGGATAGAAATGATTTTTTTTAATGATGAAAAAGAGCTTGTTTTATGACAAGCAACACTTAATAATATCTCATATCAAAGCAAGGTTGTTTTTCAGTGACACATGCATGTTTCATAAGATTTCAAAGTTGTGTCGCCACTTTTTGTCAACACCATCAGACATTGATTAACATGTAATAAAATCAGGGAATATCAGGGGCAGCTGTCACTCTAAGGACCCCTCGTCTCATCCCTCCTCTGCAGAGTACATCAGTGTCAGACAGGCTCTGGTCAGTTTTATAGTTTTAGAATATTTTAAATCCTAATTTTAATATTTCCTGTGTCACAACCATGATATGTCAACACCATCTTCCAATTTCTGAGGAAATTATTTGAAATATTTAGATATTTTTATTCTCCTGAAGCAGGCTCTATTAGCATCAACAGAAAAAAAACTAAACAAGATGGCTACTACATGAACTCCATTTGTTTTGTGAAAGAAATGCCAAATTTGTCAACTCAAAATACTTAAATGTGAAGCTTGAATAAAAGCTTTATAAACAATAACATACTCACTGTACACAGTAATACAGTAACTGATTGATTCAATGTATTTGATAGTTGAAATGACTACAAAATCAGGTTTGCGTCACCACCGTTAAATGTGTCAACTCTGTCAGGTCTGTCACCTCCGTCAGATGAATATTTTGATAATATTTCATTATGATATTTTATATTTGTTGTGGAACTGTTGGTCACATCTGTCCGCTAATATGAGAATGTGTTTTGAAATGTTAAAAACATCTTGCTGTTAAAAAGATAAAGTTAAAATTATATTACACTGTCAAAGGTAAAACGCACATTTTGATAAAAAAGAGAAAAGTTGGGAGGTTGCATCAAAGCATAGCTCAGTATCTTATTACATACCATACACATAAATGTAGTTTAATTTGGCTGAGTACAAAGTTTTATTTTTTCAGTTTTGTCCCACTTCTCAAGAATCAGTGAGATGTTGTGCTAAAGTACACAAGCCCACAGTTACATAAGTTTAGCCTCAGAAGACTATTAGCCTTCCCATCATGTTGCGCAGCTGATCTCTTAGTTAAACAGCTTTTATCGTGGACTTTGAGGTGACCCACGAACTGCGTCTACTTTTTGTATAATTGAAGTTGGTGGTAGAAAAACTCTCAGAATGCCAAAGCACAGTGTAGAGCAGTGAAAACCTAAGAAGTGTCTGAAACAGAGAGAGAGAGAGAGCGATAGAGTACTCCAGGAAGAGAACTGAAGTATATCCACATCAGGAATGCCTTATTTGCATGCAGTGATGTGCCTGGCACTCCTGATGAATATTTAGTGAGCTCCCACAGGCGGCCGCAGATTAATGCAGAATGAATTCAAGTCCATGCGCAGGCTGATTTCCCAAAAGAATGGCCCTTTATCTGGGCCTGGTTGAATCATGCTGCTTTCCTTTTGCAGAATGGAGGGAGAAGTAATTGACAGTCCTTTAGAAAGTGCCAACACTGGTGCTTTTTGGAAGGGGTTGATTTTGAAATTACATTGCCCTGGGGTCTTTAAAGGCTGGGCTGGAAAATGCAGGCCTTTAGTAATTGTTCTAATGAGATCAGCATACCTATGGTTCCTGTTAGGGAAGCCCGTTTGTAGGAATGACATGGGAAACTACAAGAACGCCCCAACAACTCCCTCCCTTCCTCTCTCACTCTCCATCACACCCTACACCAACCCAAACTGAGAGGGTGAAAAACAAAGCCACAGTTACAAGACGCCTGTTGCAATTTTGCATCCAGTTTTCATTGTTGTTTCTCTTTTTTAGTGGCTGTAAATTTTAAAACATGAGCTAAAACGTCACACTACTGCGCTAGTGGATGATGCTAGTAACTGAGTGAGGAGAAATTTCTAGCAAATTGGTGAGTGCTTTAGCTTTGCTCAGGGAACTTTTGATTTTACAAGCTATAGCTCATGAAACTGGTCTTGAGGGTTACAAAAGGATTTACCTGAATATTCTATATGTTTTCATCTAACAATATGATGAATGTGTTCTTAACTGTATTTGCAAAGCAAATAACATCCATGCAACAATATTGAGCTTTCAAGGATTTCATTACAAATACTTACAGGTATCCGCTATAGCCACTGAAGTACCAACAAAAAGTCTGATCCAGAATGCAGTGGCCAAGAACTGCCCAACAGAACTGAAGGTGGCTGCCTTACTGACATGTGAAGTGACCAACCGTAGCTTGTTTCATTTTATGAGTAGTTTAGGGGAGGGATCATCTAAAATAGTTGATACAACAGTAATAGACTGACATGAAGTAATTGACCTTATGACACCTTACTTAACTACCCACCACTTTTTATCTATGTCCATCAAACAAAATGATGGCATGAGTCGTCTCACTCACTGTCACACCTGATGGTTTTGGAATAAATTACAGTTTATCAAAAATTAGAAAGCACAAGCTTTTGTATTAAGTTATGTATGATAAAATACCAAATATAATGACAGTAGATAAGAAAACCATGAAATACAAGGGAAAATCTACTCAAGTGTCAAGAAATCAGACATTGACATAAACACAGAGAACATTTGCAGATGCAAACAGGGGGTAAGTAATGTGTATTTGAATGTGTTTTTTTGGTTGTACAGACTTTTAATTAATAATAAACAGAAGTGTAAAATTTACCATGATCAGTGTCATAAAGAACTGCGAATCTGATCCAATACTTGCAGATACTGGCTAATTTCTAATGAAACTAGTCACTTTGGATACTTAGTATCGGAATTACATGTGCCATAAAACCCCCCTTTTACAGTAGTTAAGGGAATTTGCCCAAAAAAAAAATTGTCCCATTTATCATGGCCCAGTCAATATCTTATGCTCCACTGATAATCACTGATGCTCAACACCTCAATCCTCAAGGTTTGAAGAAATACTCACTTTCGCACAAACACTGATCTGGTCTTGTTCACATGTTCACATCCAAGGACTGCATTGATCTCTAGAGAACCTGCCTCAGTTTCCTTTGTTGATTCTCTATGATCCCCTAACTGTTATCTCTCTGTGTGACCTGCTGTTTATTCTCTGCTCATTTACTGTCCTGCAAACACAAACCCGATTACCTGCGAGCAAAGTTACCTCCTTTTGTCACACAATGACAGACAGGAGATGACGGGCACAAAGCAGGGTTAAACAAAAAATCAGTCTTTAATAATAAATCCAAGGGGACAAACCAAAAATCCAGGGAACAGGGTAAACAGGCAATCCAGCAAGGAGAACGTGTGAACACAATAGCAATAACCAGCAACTGAGGGAACAAAACGGGCAAACTTAAACACAGGCAAATGAAGTACTAATGATTAAATTAACTAGACACAGGTGAACTAAGGTAATCAAGGGGAGACAGAAACTACATCAATGAACTGAAACAAGGCGGGAGAACAGGGAAACACAAAAAACAAAGAAACAAGGTCCATACTGTGACAGTTCACCTCCCTCTCCAGAGAGGTGCAGCCTTGCGCCTAACAAGGTCCAACAGAGGAAGGAGGAGGATCAGGAGAGGAGCAAGACAAACTAAAGACAAAACGGAGTCCAAATGAGGCCAAGGGGGAGTAGACGGAGGAGCCAGGGAGGGAACGGACGGACGGAGGAACCAGAAAGGAGCCCGGAGCAGGAGGAGATGGGAGATGCTCCAGAGCCCAGCCAGGGAGACGGCCCACGGTGGAGCCGTTGGAGGATGACGACTCCAGGGGGCTGACCGACGGCGGCAGAGCAGGTGGTGGTGGAGCCAAAGGTGGAGACGGAGAGCCGATGAGCCAGGGTGACGGGGAGGATCCGGAGGGCCAAGGCGGAGCAGATGGCTCAGGCGACCAAGACGGAGGCGGGGATCCGGAAGGAGTGGAGCCGGAGTGACAGAGGACCAAGGTGGAGCCAGAGGGAGGGAGGGAGGGAGGAGGCCAACGGGGCCAGAGGGATGGAGGGATGAGGCGAAGCCCGAGGAGTGTAGTCCTGAGGTGAGGGCAGGTAAACAACCTACCAAGGTAGAGCCGGAGGGAGGGAGGGAGGGAGGGAGGGAGGAGCTCAACAGAGGCAGAGGGACGGAGGGATGAGGCACAGCCGGAGGAGTGTAGTCCCAAGGTGAGGGCAGGTAAACAACCGACCAAGGCAGAGCCGGAGGGATGAGTGAGCCCAGCAGAGCTGGTGGACTGACACGCCACGGTGGAGTTGAGGGAGCTAGGAGCCATGGTGGAGCCGCTGGGTCGACGGGCCGAGGTCGGAGTCCGGGTCTTCGAGGTTGGATGCAGAGACTGGGGATCCTCCGACCTCGATGGAGCTGGAGACTTGACAGGCCCACAGTGACTCCAATCCACAGATGGAAGCCTGAGGATGAGCTGAGGGACTGGCAGGATGCCGCGGCAGCGGGACAGAGAGTGATGGAGGACACAGGATTGGAGGCAGGAGAGGGAGGCTGGGTGGGAGCTTGTGACAGACTGGGTCCTCCAGGAAGGCGTATGCCGCCCACACACACCAAATCGCAACTCCCAACACCGGGAGTGTGGTGTAAAGGGGAATGACCTCAGTGGTCTTGACAGGGGTGACAGATAGTTCAGGGTGGACAGACAGTTCAAAACCGACCTCCATGGGTGTGACGGGACAAACAGGTAGCCCAGGTCGGGCAGACAGTTCAGGACAGAAAGACAGCTCGGGGAAACTCCATGGTTCTGACGGGACAGAAAGACAGTTCAGAGGCGGATGCCACCACTTCGGGAGGAGCAGTGGTGGTGTGCACGACTCAGACACACAATGTGGCGACTCCCATTAAAGGAAGCACCTCTGACAGGGGAATGACCTCCATTATCGTCTCAGGACTGCCAAGGAATTCAAAAAACGTTCTCCTTGGCCGTAACGTTTGATGCTCTCCACATCCTCCGTGGCGTGCTTCGTTGCCGGCTCACACACCTGGTCAGACGTCGAATGAAACTCTGGCTCCGGGGCGATCCTCAGCTCTGTCACTCCTCTTGGCGATGGCTCTCCATCTGCGGTGGGCTCTGGCTGATGCTCTGCAGAGCAGGGTGATGCATGGCTGGGCTCTGTGTCATCCGTGTCAGCACAACAGACGGTCAGGGGCGATCCACAGGATACCAGCACCCACTCCACATAGTCCGCAAAGCTCCCTCGAGGGCCCTCCCTGGACAACTGCTGTCGTGTGGTAGTGTTGAGGTCAATGCGTAGGAACGTTCATAAGCAGTCGCCCGGGAAGGTGGTCCGATGTGCAAGACCTAGGAACTCCTCTAAATGCTCCTCGAGGGAGCGGTTCTCCTGCTCCAGGCAAAGCAGGGTCATCGCAGCAAGGTGGTCCATCAGAAAACAAAAACTGACAAATGGAAAAAATAAACGGGGTAGATCACAACGGGACTTTTTCTTTGTTAGGCCAGTTATTCTGTCACACAATGACAGACGGGAGACAGGAGATGATGGGCACGAAGCGGAGTTAAACAAAAACACAGTCTTTAATAATAAATCCAAGGGAGCAAACAGAAAATCCAGGGAACAGGGTAAAACAGGCAATCCAGCAGGTAGAACATGTGAACACAATAGCAATAACCGGCAACTGAAGGAACAACAATGGGCAAACTTATACACAGGCACATGAAGGAATAATTACTAAATTAATTAGACACAGGTGAACTAACTAAGACAATCAAGGGGAGACAGAAACTAGGTGAGCAGGGAAACACAGAAAACAAAGAAACCATACTGTGACACCTTTATAAGTGTTCATCTATTAATTGCAAAAAAAATATATATATACATTCTTCAACTTAAAATTTTTAAGGCTTAGGTATATTCAAATTAGCTGTTCAAGTCATTGCAACTTAAATTGCATTAAACAGCCAATCAATCAATCAATCAATAATCGAGTTGACTCTTGTATAACTTAAAAAATAAAGTTGAAATTGTTAATTAATTTGATGGGTCAAAGTAATGGAAAATACATGTTGTCATGACTTACTGTTTATATCATTTTACACTGTATTTTCATTTCTGCAGTGACTCCCTGTGTTCACTGTCATCCTGACTCTGCATTTTCTGAAAAAGAAAAACCGGTTCAAAAGCTGTCACAGGGCAGAAACTTATCAACATGTACTAATATTAGTACCAAAATGGTAGATATGTACACTTGAGGTACTAATACCTCCTGCACCTCTGCAGCTTTTAATGGTGTGCCACCCTAGTGACAGCTTTTGTACACCTTTTTTTTCACTCTGAAAGTGTGCGTTCACCTGACAATCTGTCTAATAGTGTGATAAGAAAATCTTTCACGTGTTTTTTTATTTATTATAGGGATATCACAAATACAGTGTTGAAGAAGCTGTAGAATGCATATCCTATATGTGTATGTTATTGAGTGTACCTGCCATCAGAAAACAGTAATAACTAAAACCCCTGGTGGGGTAATTAAGTGATAATATCTGCAGGGGAACGTCAGTCTCATGAGGGAAGAGAAACACGGCAGCTGATGCCCAGACCACCTGCTGAACTCAAGCTGCCATTACTGACACATACAGAACCTTACGACAGTACGGTATGGACAAAGCTACACTATCTATCTAGACCATGTTATAAAACAACATATTTACAGGACTAAATCCTTACTGAACTAATCAGTATATAGTAAGTGCTCTGCATTAAAGAATTTGACCCCAAAACCATAGACAGAGACACATAAACACATAAATAAAGATTTCTGTAAATATGCAGTGAAAACTGCGATCAATGGACAACACTGGGATGAGAGCTAAGAATATATGGGCAACTTTTGTGCTCACCTGCTGTGTTCCAGAAGACATCCAGTGAGCTTTTCATAAAGAGGTCACTATGGAAGATTCTAGTGTTAATGCAGTAAAGAATAGGGACATTTCTGGTGACATCTGGTAACCCTTATTTGAAATCAACGTATAGTGTGTGAACATTTAAAATGCTGACCTGGCCTGCTTTTCTTACAGGAAGTATGTTGTGCAGAATATATTAATTTATACCAAAATATTCACTCTCTTTATTAATAAATATGCCTCTGCATTGTCATTATCATGTGACTGAATTAAGTTTGAGACTTTGTGTGTTGCAACGGTTCAGATTCCAGAGCCAAGAGCATACATGGAAATCATCTAAATTTGGAAACAAAACAAAAAACTCTAAATGTGTAACTTGGGGAATCATCCAAAATGAGTTAAGAATATAACAACAGTGTGATATTTTGTTGAGGCAGAATGAAAGTCATTTCTTTATGATAATTAAATAACAATTTGAATTTGGTTTAAATGGTGAATTAGATTTTTCATCTTTTTTGTAAGTGACACTGATCTATTTTGTATTTTATGATATTATTGTTAAAAGTTTTTGTTTTTGGTAATTTAAATAATAATAATTTGACTGTATTAGGTATAACTATATTTATGAAAATATTACCTTAATGCTGTTTTTACACTTAACCAGGTGACTGTGTCATGTGACACATTGATTGTTTAACTGGACTCTGAGTGTGTTTGTAGTTTGTTTATAATGTAAAGCCAAGTGACAATAAAGACTTTTTATTTTGCACTATACTTTCAAGTGTCTTGGAGGTAAAAGATTTTTGATGAAGAAAAAATTAAGAATTAAGAAATCCAGCATCCAAAGAGCACCGATTTATGGACTGTGTACCCCAGTAGCATTTTTGCATATTTTTGATTTGAGAATTATTATTTTGTCTTTGGTCCTGTTGTTGCAGGAGGACATCGTTATGTCTAAGTTTCTCAGCTGCACACACACACACACACACACACACACACACACACACACACAGACACACACACACACACACACACACACACACAGAGACACACACACACACAGACACACACACACACACACACACACACATGTTGGTTTTTGTGGTTTACGGGGACTCTCCATAGGCGTAATGGTTTTTATACTGTACAAACTGTATGTGCTATTGCCCTACACCAACCCTACACCTAAACTTAGCCCTCACAGGAGACTGTGTGCATTTTTAAATTTAAAAAAAAACACCATTTAGTATGTTTTTTAAGCCTTTTGAATTACGGGGACATAGGCAGTGTCCTCATAAAACACCTTCAAATTGTAATACCTCTGACATACCCATGTTATTAAACAAATTTTGTCCCCGTAAACCACAAAAACCAGTACACACACACACACACACACACACACACACACACACACACACACACAGACACACAGACACACACACACACACACACACACACACACAGACACACAGACACACACACACACACACACACACAGAGACACACACACACACAGACACACACACACACACACACACACACACTAAAATTTAGTCATTTAGCAGACACTTTTATCCAAAGCAACTTACAAATGAGGACAATAGAAGCAATCAAAACCAACAAAAGAGCAACAACATGCATGTGCTATGACAAGTCTTGGTTAGCCTAACACAGTACACGTAGCAAGTAGATAGAATTGAAAAAAGAAAGCCAGTGTTAGTTTTTCAAGAAAAGCTTTCAGTTACAGAATAAATATGCAATTGATAGAGGGTCAAGTGTGTGTGTTTTTTTTTTTTTAAATAAAAAAAAAAATTAAATTAAAAAAAATAAAAATAGATTTGAATAGGTTCTTTATTATTTGTCACATACACAATCATACAGGGTATAATCAGTAGTGAAATGTAGGTCAGGACGGGTCCGCTCAATGGACAGTGCAAAAAAATTAAATAAAAAATTGAAACATAACACAAGAGAATATATATAAATATAGGTAAGAGTAAGATAAAAAATATGATGAAAAAAAAAAAAAATTTGATTTTTGATCCTGATCTCGAATTAGAATAGCGAGTGCTAGAGTTAGAGGGTCAAATAAAGATGGAAGAGACATGTTTTTAGCCGTTTCTTGAAGATGGTTAAGGATTCAGCTGCTCGGATTGAGTTGGGCAGGTCATTCCATCAGGAGGGAACAGTTAATGACACACACACACACACACACACACACACACACACACACTCACATTTCCCTGACGTTTTACTTCCTCGAGCTTCCTTTTCTGCTCACCCCACTCGCCCCTGAACAGCCTGAGAGAATGAGAGAACACAAGGGCCAGTTATTCTCCTCCCTGGAACCAACATTGCCATAGAGACTCACGCTGTTTGTGTTGCTCAACCTTGTTTTCAACTTTGCATCCTTCCAAAGCCTTCAAAGGGGCTATTTTAAATGCTTAGCAAGGGGCCACCTTTTATGCATCATGTCGCCGTGATATATGTGTGTTTTCCGTCCATCCTTTTCACAGGCTCGGTTACACAATGAAAGGAGGATAAGTCTAAATTGTAATTGTCCCTAATTACGATGTAAAAAGTGATAAGTTGACTTAACTTAAACAAATTGAGGAAACCCCTAGCCTTAAAATGTTTAAGTAAATAATAATTAAAAAAAATAAGTTAAGTGAATTGTCAAGTTCACTTAACTTAATATAACTTAAGATAATTTAAGATATTAACTTAAGATAATTTTAAGGCAACAGGTTTCCTAAAAAATTTTTAAGTTGTCAACTTATCACTTTTTGGAGTGATGAGGATACCCGTTGCCTTATAATTATTAAGTAAATAATAATAAATGAAAAAAAGTTAAGTGAACTTGACAATTCACTTAACTTATTTTTTTTTAATTATTATTTACTTAAACATTTTAAGGCAAGGGGTTTCCTCAATTTTTTTAAGTTAAGTGAACTTATCACTTTTTACAGTGCAGCGATGGTCAGGCAGGGGCCCAGACTCTTTTAGAAGAGATCACAACTGATTATTATCCAAGTCACATAACCCGAAACCTAAATCTGTCAGGGTACTATGTGAAGGAAATAACCTATTGATCAGTCATACAGTCCTCAAACTTAATAACTGGCACACTTCAAGTGGTTTCTCATAATCTCTTGACTGTAGCTGTTGCGTATACAACTAAATAAGAAAGAAAAAGGTATTGATCAATACAGCTACACTGTTAGACATTTCTGTAATTTCTACAGTTATTTACTGTATATCACCCAGTATAATACTGCAAATTCCCTTTACAGTAAATAACTGTAATACCCTTTGCATCATGGGAATTTTCTGTGATGTCAGACCCCACATACAGAGACTTACTGTATTTTTTATTACATTACAGGAGAAATGGTGAAGATGGAAGACCGTATTTTTAAGTGTTATTCATGCAATGTCTTAAATAAAGAATTTGTTATTTTGTAATTATTGTGTCTGTTTTAATTGAATGCCAGTAGTACCTATGTAGAGTAAAAATAAAATGAATTCTATATAAGAAATAATCAAATCTAATGAAATCTATATTAAAATGAATGAATTACAGTAGTATACTGATGAATTGGATTTTATTACAGTAATTTACTGTAAAACAGTACAGTTTGCTACTGTAAATCAAATACAGTTTGCTACTGTAAATCAAATACAGTTTGCTACTGTAAATCAAATACAGTTTGCTACTGTAAATCTTAATTACAGTAATTTACTGGCAACAGTGTTGCCAGTAAGTTACTGTAAAAATCCTTTGAAATGTCTAACAGTGTACAATGAACGCACAACTAACTTGGACGCTCTGCAGATTTCCACAGAATTAGAACTGACCTGATGTGTTTACTGTATGTATTACATATTTTGGTAATTTGATTTTCTCAGTGCCATTGAACATGTTACAATGTTTTGAGCCATACAGCAGATTCCTCTCACAGAGCATGACATATTCCTTGTGAGCTTTACCATAAATGTGGACTATAAAGATTTAATTATTTTTGGATTATGCCATTTTTCAAGAAATCTGATTCTCCAAAACCACACAGGTCATTTCGTTCACCTCGTAGTGCTGTTTCCAGGACCAGACAGCCAGGATCTGAATAAGACACTGTTATCATCTCTGCTGGGAAGCACAAGTACACAGCGCCTCCTGGAGGACGGCGAGATGTGACACTTCTTATCCAGGGTCAGGCAAATCACTTTCATTTGAGCAGTTTATCTGTGAATTATAACTGGAACACACATATTCAATAACAACCTATGACTGCCCATAGATAGTAAAGCATGTCAAGTCAATTCAGTTTTATTTATACAATATTGTGCTTTTGCAAATCACTGTTGCAAATCAGTTACAGTAGCCATGTCTTTAATTTCATTAGGCCCTCATTTAGCAATTCAATTAAAAAAAATGAGTTTGGTGAGCAGGTACGAAATCCCGCGAAAAGCTGTTTTACAGCAGCAACAAATGCACATGTACAGCTACTGTATCACTGTTACGACAGCGGATTCCACTCACTTAACTGTAGGGGGCTCCAAAGTCACAAAAATACACAAAACTACAGACAGTTGCTTTAATTAAAGTGCCCCTATTATGGATTTTTGAAAATTATCTTTCATGCAGTGTGTAACACAGCTCTAAGTGAATGAAAACATCCTGCAAAGTTTTAAATCTGAAAGTGCACCGTGTATAAAGTTATTGTCTCTCAAAAGAAAGAGTCGACTCTGAATCATTGAAACGAGTCGTTTTTCAAATGAATCCCAAGCCATTTCATGTTGACGTCAACATGAAGCATTAGCATATTGCCGCCCACTTGTTGCGTGTAGACCTGGGAAAACTTGATTTCCGCGTTTGTCTGAATGAAAATGCAAATTCATTCTTCACCACTAGGTGCTGCTTTTGGAGCGTTAAAAGCTCACAAACCCTGCTTTAAATGAAATCGACCAATCAGAGCAGAGTAGCGTCACGCGAAGGAGGGGTTTGGAAAAATTAATCGTTGAGCGAATCGTTTGGGAGTCATTGAGCAAATAAGGTAAAAATAAATGCATATTATAAGACAATGAAAGTGTTTTTTGACCTTGAATGCATGTCAACCTGTTGTTGGAGATCCCAAAACCAAAATATGAACCTTTCATAACCTATAATAGCGGCACTTAAAGTTGCTTTAACCAAAGCAGGTAGTTTCTACACCACATATATAACTATATGTATACGTATGTATGTCAAATTAATAACTTAAAATGCTATCGTTATTGTACTGCATATGTGAACAAGGTGAATGTGAATGAAAAATAAAAACAAACAAAACATAACGAAATAAAATAAAAACAGGCTACACATTTTGCAATATAAGTGTTAAAGGGATAGTTCACCCCCCCCCCCCCCCAAAAAAAAATAACTAAAATCTGTCATAATTTACTCACCATGGAGTTGTTCCAAACAAGAGTTTCTTTCTTCAGTTGAACACAAAAGAAGGTATTCTGAAGAATATTTGTCACAGACAGTTGCAGGGGTCTGTACCATGAAGCTGGTTTAGCTGGTTAGCCGGGTATGTTTCAGTTTAGTTTGCACCAATCCTGGGTTTTAGGGACCATGAAAGTGGCTTGGCTTTTAGCTGTGTTCATCGCCATAGTAACCTACACTTCACAGCTAACTAGTCTCGCGTAGCCAGACCTTCAGACTGACGGCTGAAGGTCTGGAATCTATGGCAGCATTTATTGGCCAAGGCCTGCCCATGAGGCCGTTTGACCAACATGTCAAACAACCAATCACAGTTTGTTTCATTCAGCGTCACGTTTCGATGCGTGGAAATGTCGCCACAATAACAGACCGGTGTGTGACTCTCGGACGTATTTTAAAGATTCTATGCTTCGAACTTTAAATATTTCACATACTTTTGAAAATCCAGCGTTTAGTTGATCGTGATAAGCGCTCGTCGTCACATTTGTAAACACGACAGCTTTCTTCTTTCGTGAGAGGGTTTGGCATCATGGCATTTTTGTTTCCAGGCGGAACGTTAAAGAACGCGACACACGTCTCCCGGAAATCCTGTATAATTCAACCAATCCGACGACGTTTCCAGATAAGTGTGCCATATGCATCAGACGTTTAGCCAACGGTCCGTGGACGTGACGTCTGAGGCTGAGACTAACAGCTAACCTGCTCCGGGGTTATGTTCTGTGTCAGAGATCTCAAACTGAAATTGGACCAATCAGATGTGAGCAAAGTGACATGTCTGACACAATAAAAGTCACTCCGCCAGTTTATCTTGCTCCAAATTAAAGGTCACTAGTACTAAAAACAATTGTCTGGCCAAAACCAAAAATGTTGTTATTTTATATGATTTATATAATTATATGATTTATATGATTATTACTCCATTACACATAAGCAATTTTAGTTTAACAATTATTATAAATCATTTATTTTAAATTAATGTTAATATATACAGATCATATATAATATAAGCTGTAGAATCAATAGATAATGCTTTAAAAATGACTATGTGACCTTATATGTTCAAGTCTCTATCGCTATATATTATCAACTATATAAACTAACTTAACAAGTTTCTCTTGTGACTGCACTGATAAAGCAAGATCATTTCCTTTATTTGTCCTCTTTCATGAACAAGTACTCTTTTCATTGCATTTAAATGCATTTAAATTCATCATATTCTTCAGTCTCTTAACCTTTAGCAAAACCTTTAACCTTTAACCAAGGCTCGTGATTGGCTGTTCACCAGTGATGTCACACATTCACGTGCACGGATCAAAGCCTGAGCTGACAGAGAGAGCTGATGATCAGCATCATGGTACCAACAAAGCCAGATTGGAGGGGTTTGGTTTTGTCAACTCGAACCTAATACTGTGACTCTGAATTTGTTCATCTACCATCATGGTACAGGCCCCAGGTCCCCACTGACTTCAACATTAGGGTGAGTAAATGATGACAACATTTTTATTTTAGGGTGAACTATCCCTTTAGTGTCAAACATGTAATTAAATAAAATACACTAAAATAAAGATGCTCCATTAATTTCAACACCTCAATTATAACAGTAAAGGCAAACAAATAAAACATTACAATTAATATATAAAGTAAATAAAGGATAATTCATTAAATAAATAAACATTAAATACTTCTTATAACACAAAATGTAAAATTATTAAAAGAGGCCCTTTTAATACCAATCTGTCATTTGTTATTCAATTATTCTATCCATTTTTATTGTTAAATTCTATCCAATTTTAAATTGAATAGTTGATTTAGTATTTTCATTAATGACACTTAAAAACACATAAATAATAATAAAAAAAATATCAGAAGTCATTTCTTTGACAGAATGTAGAAATTACTTCTGATATATTTTTTATTATTATTTATGTGTTGACAGACAAAGCAGAATCCCTTCTATTCTGAAATGTACAGCTAATATCATGGAAATATTAAGTAATTACCCCAGAAATTACAGTAGGTATTAAATGTAAAATTAACACTAGTAACAACATGCCACTTGGGGCCTTCTGTGCAAATTCTCGTGATCTAATTTAATCTTTTCACTTTCACTGTAAGAATATATGTATTTTTTCAACTGGTCTCAGTAAGAAACGCAGTACCCAGGTATTAGCCTGGTCTCACACTTGATTCTTAGCTTGATATAGGAGCAAATAGACTCTCTATATACTTTTTTTAATTGTAGGTTTCCTATTATGTAACAAAACATGCACATATCAGCTAATTGTGTCTCAAGGAAGTCCTTGCCAGCATCTTTGGTGGCCTCTCTCTCTGCAGCGTCCTGCTTCATTCAAGTAAAAATGACGACTGACCCTTAATTAAGGGGTGTATAGTGAGTAGGTCACTCTTTTCCATGCTACTCAGAACACTAGGGGAGCTGAGAGCTCCTGCCATCCAAGCAATTCTTCCTGTTGAGAGACCAAGCAAGTGAGTGTGAAAAAAAATTAAATAAAAAAGATTGAATAAAGTGAATGAGTCTCATTCCATGGATGCATGGAGAAAGCCTTTGTAGCAGTTTGCCGCTTGAGGCTATAGTCGCTCTCGAGAACAACCAGACTATGTCACAGCAGTAATAGTGAATGAGAAACAGAGGCTTTGAATGACAAAATTCAGTACAATAACTCTAGCAATTTAATCCAAAGTTCAATGTTTGAATGCAATTCTAAACCAAACAGAAGAAAACTGCTACACTATTTGCATGAAACACTAGAGAGTTAATATTCAAAATGACAGCAGTACAGCTAATATGCCAAAGACCCCTTACTGATTCTTTCATGAGTGATTACATTAGTGCTGATAATCTACAAGTCACATGAATGGAAACCTTCATTTAGATGTCAAGTTAAACAGTGGGTTAGAATAATGCTGTAGAGGTGGACCTGAAAATAATGAGTAAATGATCTCACTTACATCCTGAGACAAATATAAAGATTAAAACAAACCATAATGATACTTATGCAACCAATAAATTATATTACTGCAACTTACATCAAGAAATCAAGATTCAGTGCACAGAAAATAGCAATAAAGAATTAAACAACCAATACCACTACTCCTATATAAATATTACAACCAACATAAATAGCAGTAAATAAATGTCACTTGTTTACAAACACACAGTTGGTGTAAACGGTAAGCAGTGTGGTGTTTTGAGGAGGTGTCTGCTGCTGGACACATGGCTCTTGTCCAGTGAGAGGCGGTGGAGATCAGATCTGAGCTCTGATCACAGCAGAAGTGAGCTGCTCACTGCTACAGTCACAACACTGTGACATCCATCAGGGATTTGCACTTTTCTTCTTTTTCTCTTTTTTTCTATCAGACTGAAGCATCCCCTAAAGCAGGTGGTCACTGGGTGATCTGAGGAGGTTCACTGCACCCCTTTACCGGTAAGTGAGGAGCATGAGTGAGGGATGAAACGATGCAAGTCGACACACTTTGTTTACATGAATTCGCACAATTGCTTTGTACTGCTGCATTCAAACCAGTAACACTCCGCGTTCAATAGCCAAAACACACAGAACGTAACGCTCGCGACGCAAGACACTGGAACGCTTGTATTATAATCGAGACGTGACGCGACAAACCGGAACGCTTTAATTACGATTGCATTTCAATTAGCCTACATTTAAGGAGTCATTTAGAATCAGTTCACGCAGAACGCGTTGTCGCACACATAACGAGATGAAGCGCAGCAGAATGGATCAGGACGCGTCTGAGCTTTCAAACTTTCACTTGTTTTAATTTGACACGGCGTCTTGAACCGAGTAAATGCGTCGCAATGACACTGCCTTTAACGATGATACGACATGTGTTGCATCGCGTCTTGTGCATTGTGTTCTGTTCCATATGGCGCTCCATCTAGTCGTATTCCAACGCAAAAACGTGCGAACGGGCCCTAACGCATCTATGCACGACATTTGCAATAAAATGGTCCCACTTCCAGTGCTGACACGTGCTTCAGCTACAGGTGTAATCCGTATGTTTCAGGCTGTAGGACGCCATGACAGCCGAAAAGACGATTCCCGTAATAAATGGAAAAGCGGACGATGCGATGGACCCCGAAGCTGCGAGCCCGAGCGCAGCGCGCAGCAATGATAAGAAGGTGGTGAATGAGAGAGGACAGTGGAATAATAAGATTGAGTTTGTGCTGTCAGTAGCTGGAGAGATTATCGGCCTTGGCAACGTTTGGAGGTTCCCATATCTGTGTTACAAGAACGGAGGAGGTGAGAGATTATTCATTCATTCTCATTCCCTGACACACTTCACCTACTCCTGTCAAAGGCTGATGGAGCCCCCCCCCCCTTCCTGATAGATGTGAACATGCATCCTATTTATGCACCAGATATTTTGTTTTTCCACCCATGCTTTTAGATTTGCTTCTAGGTTTTGCTAGACAACACTTTGGGTCAACTTCTGTGGTGTTAAATGAACTATAAGCACACATGACACAAACATGGTAATATCATGGTACTTTTTGGTTGTTGATGGAATTGTTTTTTGAATGGGCAGCTATGAAGAGGGAGAACAGCCATTAAAAAAAAAAAAAAAAAAAAGTTGCGGCCATGTGATATATTACTAAAGTCAGAAATGCAACTTCCAACAGTGCAAGAGCAGCACAAGAGAATTTATAGACAGACATTAGCACTAATAAAACCACACCATCTGGGAAACATCCAACAACTAATGGAACTTCTCAAATATTTCTTGTCATATTTTTATTTGCCACTCTTATAGTTAAAATAAATAAATAAAAACAAACAGGATTTATGAGTACTGGTCGCACATTTACTATTTCTTTTGGTTAATTGGGTTAGGCTAGTTGGCTGTTAATCAGCTATGCATGAATTTAATAAATTAGCTTGAGAGGTGTAACTTTATGTGTCTCTTTTAGGTGCTTTCTTCGTGCCTTATGTCATCTTCTTCGTCTGCTGTGGAATCCCAGTCTTCTTCCTGGAAACAGCGCTAGGTCAGTTCACTAGTGAAGGAGGCATCACATGTTGGCGAAAAGTCTGCCCGCTCTTTGAAGGTAAGGCTTAGGTCACTCTAGTTCATTTTAAAACCATTTTTTTCTCATGATTAAATTCCTGCTTGTTGAACCGAACATACGTCAGCAGTGATTGACAATAAAAGGGATGCAAAACTGCATGTCTTTAAGTATTGATTATGTTTTCTCTTATAGGCATTGGCTATGCGACCCAAGTCATCGAAGCCCACCTGAATGTTTATTATGTGGTTATATTATCTTGGGCCATTTTCTACCTGTTCAATTGCTTTACAACAGAGCTGCCCTGGGCATCATGTGGTCACTACTGGAACACGGGTTGGTTCATTTGAGGATTAAAGAAAGCATTTCCTAGAACTAAGTAAAACAATTTAATGCATGCATTAAAAATGGACAAAATTGGTTTAACACAACTGTTTTAACTTTCCAGAGAACTGTGTGGATTTTAACAATGAAAGCATTGCCAACTTCACTAATCCATATGCAACATCACCAGTCATAGAGTTTTGGGAGTGAGTATGATTCTGACTGTTTATTAGCGTTACATATTGCACAAATTCCTTGGAACATCAGTATTTGGCAGCTGTTTAGTGAAAAGTCCTAAAGAGATCAGTCTATGAATCCCCAGCAATTCACAACAACAAAAATTAATATGCACAGTAACACACTAGCTTTCCAGGCAACTTTTGGCACAGTTCATGTGCAGAGCAATCGACCACTGCTTATTATCCATGGAAATCCATAACCTTTTTCACTGATAATTTGTAATTCTTTTTGCATTGCTGTTGTCAACAAGCATCAAAAGGGCACTTGCACAGCTAGGAATGGTATGGACACAACTTTGGCCACAGTTGGCTTGTTTTTTCCACACAGTTTCATATTCAAGGCCAAATACAGAGGAGTCAAGTCAAGTCCTAGCGGTCAGACAGTTCTCGCATGTTGCTGGCCTCAGCCTCGCACACTGAGCACGCGGGCCTCTGGTACTGAGAGGCACAGAAGCTGTCAGTTCTGAGGTTGAATGGTGAAGGTTTTTTCAAAGGGGGCATGGCTTAGGCAGTGGATGCCACCCAAGAACATGTCAAAGATGATAAATGGCATTGCGAGAAAGAGAATTGTGGCTTTCCCTCACAATCTCACAATTTATTGCGTCACAACCAGTCAATGTTAAACACAACTTCAGACCACCTTAAAGTTGAATAGTTGGCCATGTGGAGCTGACTCTCTTGGAAATCAGAGGCGCTTGGAATTTTGATGGAAATCATTGTAACCATATCACTGTTTCACAGCCATTGTACACTGCGTGCATCAGAGAGTGCCATGGGGTTCACATATACCCCTTTTCCACCAAAGCAGTTCCAGTGCTGGTTCGGCGCCAGAGCCTAGTTTCAAACCGGTTCTTTGTTTTTCGACACCCAAAGCACTAGCTCCGAACCAGGAAAAGTGGTTCGTAAGTAGCACCAAAACATTGCTGGGCTAAAAGGAAGAACTGCTTGCGTCAGGGATTGGGGCGGGGTTACCGTGACCAACAAGAGGACAGAAACTTTGGACCGCCATATTTGAAATAGCAGCTAAACACGAACAAGTTGGATTCACCGTGTTTGGATGCCGATGTAGGTTCGCAAACCCATGAACATCAATAGCAACGCAACGTCCGCCATTGTTGATAGTTTGTTTAGGCTTGTTCGCGATGGATCGGCGCTGCGCGGACCGGTCAGTGTGTGGCATCGGGGTGCTGCGGGAGCGACTGGAAAGCAGACGGCTCTTTATGCTTTTGGATCGCTTTCGCTCTCGCACTCTTGCTTTAGTGCGTGGTGCCGATGCACCTCGAACAAGTCTGTTGTGTTTGGCGCTGCCGCAGCCGTGCTAGTGAAACGAAACATGAAATGTATTCAGTGGCGTAAGACCTTGCTCTGTATTGGCTCTCTAGCCTATGGAAAAGCAACCGGTTCTTAAAGGGCTCACCAGTCGAACCAACTATGAACCGACAATAGCACTGGCTCTGAACTAGCACCTGGTTCCTGCTGGTGGAAAGGGGGTAATAATGTAGTCAAATTTAGAGCTAACCTTGCAGAACGTAATTGCCCACTTGACTTGTGTTCATCTGTTACACGACTGCTGGGAAGGTTATTCATTTCAGAATGTTTTCCCTTCTAGACGCCGTGTTCTCCGCATATCCTCTGGAATTGAAGAAGTTGGCAGCCTTCGCTGGGAACTTGCTCTCTGTCTTGCTATAGCCTGGGTCATATGTTATTTCTGCATTTGGAAAGGTCCCAAATCAACTGGAAAGGTAAAAAACAAAAGGTCCAGTGAGCAGAAATGGTGGTGAATGTGTGTAGATGTTAACCAAAGAGCGAGAAGCTGAGTTGGAGATGTCTCAATGAGGGACTTGCATGAATGGGGGAACTTAGCGCCCTAATGTTCAGCACGAAATCAATTGGGTGAGTGAGACGTGCATTCCGTCCTTGCAAATGATGTCTTCAGGGCAACACTGACATATGGATCGCTTATACGGTATGCGGCATTGTGCAGCTACAATGTGGATCCAACGATTAGAAAGGGCTCAAATGCAAACACTGTCTGCATAAAGTCTTGAGTCTTTGAGGGGACAATGGCACTTTGAGACTTTAGACATAGGTTGAGTGAATGTCAGCTGTCAAAACTACCGACTCACATATCAGACAGACAGGCATTGAACAGAAGTCGGCAGCTTTCCAGAAAGTGAACGGAAACATAGGTGCATCCTCACAATAACCAAATGGTTTATTGGTAAACTCAAACCAACCTAGTGTGAAAAAGTGCCTTTGGAAAACAAACAGTTTGCATTATTCCTGTGTCTGGAGCGTAAAATGCAGCTCTGGCCTTCCTCTACCTTCGCCTTGTACCCATAATCCATTGCATTATGAGGGCCTGTGTATCTCTGCCAATCTCTGCAACTCAGTCACTAGCCTTCCTCTGGATTCTATTCTTCCAGCAGCCTTTAAGAAAGTCTAACGGACTCAATGAGCCAGAAAGAAAGTGCAAAGAAAGGAAGAGGGATGTGTGGGGAAAAATAAATGGGTTCACATTGTACAGGTCCAGGAGAAAAGCTCGGCAGCAAGGCCTATATCTCCTGAAGTGGCTTTTGTTTGGCCGTGAAGCAAGGGGAAAGAATGCTCCTTCATGGCGAGGCTTTAGCAGCCCGTCCAAGATTGATTTCTGTATTCACAAGGGGAAAGTGGAGCGTTCATGAGGAGCATGCAGAGTTCCTCCACTCGCCTCTTCCCTTCTGTGAGGAATTATGTCTGGCGGATAGCAAACTGCTTTCTTCCTTTCCTTTGACCGCTATACAGATTGCAGCATTCAGGACATTTGCTAAGCTGTTCACTGCAGGTCTTTTGTGGCTGTTTGCGATTCTCCCATAAGCCAGCGGTAGATTTATGGCATGGGGCTGACCTGTGAATGTGGAGCTTAAATGTTTGACCAGCGAGAGTTGGGAGAAAGTCAGCGTGTGTCAAAGTCTCACGGCGAGTTTAAACATTGCCCCATTCATTGAGAAAAACACACGCATGCCTTTGAAAGCCAAGCAGGGGATTCGCTTATTGCAGTGGCCATGGTTTTTTGGATATGGATATGTAATCATTTTATGAGACTAATTGAAAAGGCCGTGAATTAGCGAGCTTTGCCTTGCTCATACTGCGAGGTGCATTTGGATTAAAGGATCTCCTTTGTCAAAGCGCTCACTCTTACAGATCTCCGCTTAATGCGTTTGGTTCGTTTCACTCCACCGGATTACGTGGTTAAGCAACATTAACACAAATGTGCAGTGATTTTGCACCGCAGTTCGAAGCATTTTGGCGCAAATGAGAGAGAGAATGATTGATTTTGCTAAGGAAGCATTTTTAAAAGAAGAAAACTTCCCGTCACTTCGAAGTGGCGACACGTTTGTTAACCGACGTGAATAAGTGTTTGTTGTCATTTAGTACAGTAAATTACCCAGGTCAGGTTGAAACCGTCGGCAATTGTACGTTTCTGTGCCACACATTTTCCCACACTGCCAACACAACCCAGTTGGGCTTCTTCTAGCGGGAAACAGGGTAGAAGCTTTTGTGTCCGAACCCTGTCTTGTCCTCGCATGGTCTTGACCGGGTGCCAGAGGAACAAGAACCTAGTGCCGCCCCCAAGGGTGGTTTTGTTCACGGGACTGAAAGAGCTTCAAAATGTTGAACTCATTTCTGTGGACCGTGAATGCAAAAGCATCTTAGGACCTGGAACTTGAATGTATAGCGGAGAAGAATCATGCCGTGATGTTCTAACGCTGTCGGCGTGATTGCGCTGAGAATTCGAGCCTCTGTGTGTCTTGGGAGACAAAGCTCTTACACTGGTTTGGATGAGACTTGGTAATAATTCAAGACTGTGAACATCATGTTGACAAGTCACAACATGATGGTGGCCTGGCTATGCTATTTCTGTCTTTTTGATGTGCTGTGTTTCACTCTTGAGTGTTTTCTCCATCAAAACCTCTGGCTCGGACCTGCATCTCTTCCTCCCCCTGAGAGTAACTCTTTCAATCGGCACCCAATTAAGGCTTTGGGAGAGTACCTGCCCCATCTGGCAGACCCTCAGAGCACTCCGTAACCTCTTCACGTTAAGTGCGCTGCTTCATTCGCTCACTCATTCATTTGCTCCAGCCCTTTCTCTGAAAGGTATACTAGTTGCACAGCTAGACAGCTGATTTGCACATCATAGCCCATCACAATGGAGGGTAAACAATCACGTGTTCGGTCTTCAGATCGCAGACAGTTCATCCTATTAACTTCATTTTAAAGCAATGGTTCAAAACTTAAGATTCCGGGGATGCACAATACACATGGTTTCAATGCAGCTTTCCAGAAAGTCATACTGTTACTGTTATGTCTGTAGTGCCTTAGTGCTTAGTGTAAGTTTTAGAGCTGGCAATATATAACAATAATACAAATTATCCTACATATTTAAATCTAGCTATATTGTTTTTATTTTGTGTAGCTGTTATATGCATGCCACGGTGTGAGCATGTGCATGAGCATTTGAATGTAATATTAATATAAAGTTGTGATGAAATGGAAGTAGTTTCTGTCGTTTTAACCAGATCTTGATTAAACATTACGAGGTCCCCTGTATTTGTATGTAATTTGCTAATTTGTCCCACATACAGTAAGCTACCATACTCAGGGAAAAAAAAGTGTATGAGTCATAAAGGGTACTATAACGGTTCTTAATGGTGTTTTATTATTATTATTATTTTTTCAGCTTGACAGATGCATTCAATATAAACTGTTATATGGAAAGGAGCTGCATGATGATTCTTCAAAATGTATTTTCTATCCAACATTAAAAAAAAAATGTAATACAGGTTTAAAATGATACGAAAGAATAAATAATTACGATTTTTAGTTTAACCGTTCCTTTTACTTGAATTTTTCTTGGTGTAAATGTACAGTGATTTCTTGCACCAATTGGTTTGGATAGATCCAGATTTGATCTAAATGTTTATATGCAGTAGAATGTGAACATGTCGCTGCAACTACTTTGACCTTTATTCATGTCCATGGAAACTAAGCCTTGTTTTTCCTTCTGCAGGTGGTGTATGTCACTGCAACCTTTCCTTATTTCATGCTGTTGATCCTTCTTCTTCGAGGAATCACGCTGCCAGGAGCTGCTAATGGAATTAAGTTCTACCTGTATCCTGACATCTCTCGTCTGTCAGACCCTCAGGTACGAACAGTTTTATCCAGTGACACTGTACTTCTTAAAGATTTAACACCCAGCTGTTCTTTTATAGCTACATTAAATCAACTGTATGTACAGTATTTTTTGTGACTTTGGAGCCCCCTACAGTTAAGTGAGTGGAATTTGCTGTCGTAAATATACTACTGTTGTATTAAAGTAGCTGTACACGTGCATTTGTTTCTGACATAAAGTAATATGCACTTTTCACAGAATTTCGTACTCGCTCATTAAACTTACACACTCCCAGAACTACGACCGCGTTTTAGTGCCACGTTAAAAAATGTAAAATAATCTGAGATTACGAGATTAAAATCGTAATATTTTGAGGATACTAGACATTATTCTCAAAATATTATGACTTTAATCTCATAATTTTAGATTTGTTTTATTTTTTTTTTATTTTTTTTTTTTACGTGGCACTAAAACACCGTCGTACAGAACAGATGTCTGTGAAAAAAAAAAAAAAAAAAAATGAAATCAACAACAAGCCATTCATCTGATTAGGAGTCAGTGTACAGTTGCTTTAAATAACATTTTTAAGGCATTTTTGACATTTCGACAAGGCATGCACAACTAGAACCAGAAACTAAACTTAAGTGAATGCCTAAGCCACCAGTTTTAAAATCAAATACCTGAAAATTGTGTTTCTTAAGATGGGAATCACAGTCTCACATTGAACTGCAAATACGTTTACACTTCTCATTGTTCATTATACTTCTTCCATTGCATTGGCAAAACATCTAAAATTGAAATTTCGATGTCATCGCAAAAATCTGTAATTTAATTAAATAAGTATACGCTATTGTCTGTTGCATTGTGTGTTTCAGAACAAACACGCATCAAATGTTTGCATCACATGTACTTTGTTTTCACATTGATATAATCACCCACACTTGAAGATTACACTAATAATTTCACCAATAATGAGAATTGTTTGTAAACCGGTTGTCAATCGAAATTAAAGGTCTCCCTGCAGTTTTCTGGCAAAATAAAGGCTTGCATGCAGACGTTATTATCGAGTGTAGAAGGTTATAGAGCATAATTTTTGCTTTATTTAATGCGTTTATGACAGAGAAATTCAGTCTGTAAAAATGTTATTTACCTTAATGTATGACAGTGAAACCAGTGATGGATAGATTAGGTACAGCTGGAGATATAAGTCACACAAGCATGAATCTTTAAAATAGTTTTACTATTTTATGATATGCACTTAAATTACTTACGCTATTGTCATTCCAACGCAGAATGCCTTTCTTTCTTCTGTGGAACACAAAAGGTGAAAATTTGAAGACTTAAGGCCCATTCTTACCGTAATGAAACTTTATGACCATAAAGAATATCTGAGAATGTCAGAGTCCACATCAATAATTACACACAGGAACAATATAGTTGGAATCACTTTCAGAGAATTTTTCCCATCTGATAAACTTTAAAAACATTGACAGACATCGAAAATCGCTCCTGTTTAAAAAACCCTGCACTGTGATTATATTAACCAAACATAACTAGGACATGCACACTGAAGAATCATTAAGAATGACAAGAAAGATTCTCGTGCTTCTTATTATGCAATGAACACACGTGAACAATTTCATAAACCTTCTTTAAGCCCTGACTTTCCGAGCTAATTAATCATAAACATGAATCATTGTCCCAGACAACACTAATCATTTATCCTGGTTTATAAGGTGACAGGCGTTTTAACCAAACTTCATTTTTATTTTGCTGCATTAGAGCTAATAAATAATACATTAAAAATACAATTATTGGCTAAAATCACTTGAATGCAAATTGCATCAAAAATAGCATAAGCTCGAGCTCGATGTGCAAGTGGAGATCTGTTATTCAGAATAAATAAATACCTAAATGAATTTAAAATTTGATCTCCTGAGTGAATATCTGAAGTTGTTAGACTGAGAAAATGTTTGCTGCTTTTCGAGATCCTGACTTGACTAACCGTCTTATTAAGCTGTCATGTAGATGCAGTTCTCCCTGTAAATCCTTTTAGATAGCTTTCTTTAGACTCTTTCTCAGCTGTGACACTATTTGCTGATCCTCTTGAATGACTGAAAATGTGTCTTGTGTTTGAGCCGAAAGGTTTGTTTTGCTGCTGAAGGTGAATTGAATTGTCCCAGTTGATTGTTTTTTCCTTACATATCTAGAATGAGTTTTACATACACCAAACTTACAAAGAAATCAAAGATAACCACAACATCTACAACTTAAACCTTCTAGGCCACAAATGTTATCATGGAAAATTTAAAAAGTAGGGCTGTCAATCGATTAAAAAAATGAATCGCGATTAATCACATGATTGTCATGAGTTAACTCACGATTAATCACAACTTAATCGCACAGTTTTATTTGTTCTAAATGTACCTTAAATTAGTTTTTAATACTCTAATCAACATGGGCATGGACAAATATTGATGCTTTATGCATATTTATGTTTATTATTATTGAAACCATAGTCAACATAGAGCATGAAGAGTAGACATGTTTCAAAGGTCATAGATGTTTTTCAAAGAACTTGTTCATGTCTATTAGACACATGAAAAAATAAATACCAGGTTCCCATTACTTCTCTTTCTTTGCACTGAGCAATTTACACAAACCTGTTTATATTTTTGCACACAGGGCAGCTCTTCTTCTGAACATGCACAATGTACATTTATTATTTATTATTACATTTGTTTCCCTCTCTGTGCTCACATACTGTATTTTGATGAAGCTAAATTCTCAATAAAACTGTTTTCATTGGTATAGTTTACTGTTTCTGTTGTCAGACAATGGGATGAATATGAAATAGTGACTGAAACGCGACCCATTAAGACATAACCAGCTCTCCCTTCCAAGATGTTAATCTGTACAAAAAAAATCATGATAATCGCACCGTCGTCTGATGAAATCAAATACATATGAGATAAAGACAATAGCTGTGCTGTGATTTCGGCTATACTTGCATGTTAAATTAGAGAAGCAACATAATATCTGTATCTGTTTAACTGAATTAAAGTGCTGCTCCTCCGCCGCGCGCTGTACAGAAACTAAGCAGATGCACAGAGAGAGAGAGAGAGAGAGAGAGGTGTGTGCGCGCGCTGGGAGAGAAACTGAGCAGACGCAGAGAGAGAGAGAGAGAGGTGTGTGCGCGCGCTGGGAGAGAAACTGAGCAGACGCAGAGAGAGAGAGAGAGAGAGAGAGAGAGAGAGGTGTGTGCGCGCGCTGGGAGAGAAACTGAGCAGACGCAGAGAGAGAGAGAGAGAGGTGTGTGCGCGCGCTGGGAGAGAAACTGAGCAGACGCAGAGAGAGAGAGAGAGGTGTGTGCGCGCGCTGGGAGAGAAACTGAGCAGACGCAGAGAGAGAGAGAGAGAGAGAGAGAGAGAGAGGTGTGTGCGCGCGCTGGGAGAGAAACTGAGCAGACGCAGAGAGAGAGAGAGAGAGAGAGAGGTGTGTGCGCGCGCTGGGAGAGAAACTGAGCAGAAGAGAGAGAGAGAGAGAGAGAGAGAGAGAGAGAGAGAAAGAGCAGACGCAGAGAGAGAGAGAGAGAGAGAGAGAGAGAGAGGTGTGTGTGCGCGCTGGGAGAGAAACTGAGCAGACACAGAGAGAGAGAGAGAGAGAGAGAGAGAGAGAGAAACTGAGCAGACGAAGAGAGAGAGAGAGAGAGAGAGGTGTGTGCGCGCGCTGGGAGAGAAACTGAGCAGACGCAGAGAGAGAGAGAGAGAGAGAGAGAGGTGTGTGCGCGCGCTGGGAGAGAAACTGAGCAGACGCAGAGAGAGAGAGAGAGAGAGAGAGAGGTGTGTGCGCGCGCTGGGAGAGAAACTGAGCAGACGCAGAGAGAGACAGAGAGAGAGAGAGCAGAGAGAGGTGTGTGCGCGCACTGGGAGAGAAACTGAGCAGACGCAGAGAGAGAGAGAGAGAGAGAGAGAGATAGAGAGAGGTGTGTGCGCGCGCTGGGAGAGAAACTGAGCAGACGCAGAGAGAGAGAGAGAGAGAGAGAGAGCGATAGAGAGAGGTGTGTGCGCGCGCTGGGAGAGAAACTGAGCAGACGCAGAGAGAGAGAGAGAGAGAGAGAGAGGTGTGCGCGCGCTGGGAGAGCAAGACCTCGCGCTCGCGCGGCAGTACGGTGATTCTCAGAAACTAAATAAGGTTTGGGCGCTTTTTTGAAGGGAAAAAAGTCGCTAAAGGGGTCTGCAATGTTGCTAAGTTGGGAACACTGTGCATCTCCATTTCTCCAACTACGGGTTGGGCCACGGGTCAAACAGAAAATACGCGCTGCGTTAATCGCACGTTAAAAAAATGAGTGCCGTTAAAATGAATTTGCGTTAACGCGTTATTAACTTTGACAGCACTAGTAAAAAGAAATCCATCTAAAATGGATTTAGAATGACATAAAAAAGTTTGTTTTCCAAATCTAAATGAATTGATGTACTACAAGGAAGCAGTGCGAAGTCATCCAGGAAGATGGGAGCTCTCAGGGCTTTTGGTTGGGATTACTGGATGTCCACACATGGCTAAACCTCAGACGTGGAGATCAGTGTGTCATGCTCCACAGCTCCATCATCCCAGTGAACAGAAAGCAGGACTGAAGGAATGTATGTGAAGTAGCATCAATAGCCTGTGAGAGCGAGCAACATAAAGAAAACGCGAGATAAAGGGTGCTGTTTGGCGATGGGGTGCCTCCGACACCAATGTTTAATTAGCTTTCATGCCACACAATAAGAGGTCTGTTCACATTCTCTATGCTCTGTTGTTTTGTTCACCATATTCCTTTAAAATCTCACCACGCAATTCAGTTTTCTGTGCCAGAGAGTTTCCATTGCTGTTTAAAACTGCATGTTTGGAGAACGGAAAACTATAAAAGTATATCCGGTTTGGACAAAATCAACGGTTAGTGTTTGGTGTTTTCTATGGTAGTGTGGAGGACTTCATGAAACGTAGTCATCAGAAACATATAGCATAATTTTAATTCTCTGTTAGCTATATTACAAGATTGTTTTCTAACAGTCTACAATTACAGTTATGTATTATGCAATGAAGTTAACTGCAAGGAAATGTGAGCTTCAAATCCCACATTTTATATGTGACATCAAGTTGCAATCGAGCGCTGTACCAAAAGTGTTTAAAACAGCCATTGAAACTATTGAAACTTCAAAAAATCAAACATTGAAGTTTACTAATATTGCCATGAACTTCATAGACCCAACAGTATGTAAGATTGCACTCAGCATGTCCATTTTGGCATCTGAGCGATTTGGCTTGATTCTAAATGAGAGATGAATTTTCTCCAAAATGCCATAATGTTGGACATAAAAAAAAGGGAAAGCATTTTTTCCTTCTTTTTTAAAGTCATTAACTAATAACTATGATTAAGTGGTTGCATTTCATGAATTGCATTTTGCACTGAATTTTCCTTCACTGTCAACAGTGTAGTGTTAGAATCGCATTGAACGACATGTTTTTTGGACGATTTTGAAATCATAAATCATTTAACTGATGACCAGAGACGAGTTTGCAATCAAAATGTTTCTTTAGGATGAACTTCCTGGCTAAAACAAGACAAAACAAACCTCCAAATTAGCCACAACATCAATAAGCAGCTTTTAAAGAATGTAGCGCCGTGTCCGAGTAAAGCCAAACCAGAGCATTCGCACCGGCCGAATGTTAAACAGAAAAGACGTAAATGAGCGTCCCCATAGAACGGATGTTCTTGGAGGGAAGTTGCTCTGTGTTTGTGAGGTCAGAGGGGTTACCCTGGTTACCCGCTGGAGGAAGCAAATACTGTGAGTTGTCAATTGTTTTCCCAGTAAAGGAGATTAGTGGCTCAATGGTTATGTGAGAGCATTTTAAAGAGGTGCTGGCTTCTCTTCCACCGACTCACATGGATCCCCTATGGTCACATTTTTACACAGCCTCTATGGGGCAGAATAACTCTATTCAGAGCGTTCGAGCTCTTCGAGATCATTTTAGCCAGTTGCAGGTGAGAGAATCCAAGAAAGTGGTTGTTCTCGAAAGTTAATAGACCCCTTCACGGTTCACGTCACAGGAAAATTCGCAGTGCGCATGTCGGGGTCAGAAAGTTCATTCCATCCCATTGAATTGTGTGTTAACCAGGGAATTTCTCATCAAGAAAAAAATGTGGTGGACTGTGAAAATCGCACCAGTTCTGGAGTCAAGTTTTTCAGGATTCCTACAGGATCTCATCCGTTTAAAAAAAATAGACGACATCTGTGGCTGCAAGCTATCAAACGGGCAGACTGGAACAATGCTACGATCAAAGAGGCTCGTGTTTGTAGTGCTCACTTCATACCAGGCTCGGTAAAACCTCCGCTTTTAACACAAAATCATCGTCTATATCGCTATATAAAACCGTCTGGACATGCCCACAGACTACGTAATTATAGGCGTCTAGCGATTTGTAGGCTAGTTTTTCGCGTGTGTAAACACTCGGCTTGTCCACCAGATAGCAGTATATGGCGGTCCAGTGAATATCTGGCCAGTTTCTAACGTTGTCTACCCATTCTGTTAGGAGCTCAGGATCAGGCAGACAATCGCCATTAGCTAAAACAAGTTTAGAATGGTACTGTTCCCGGTCCTGTGGTGTCAAAGACAGTGCATACCTTAACACAATATGCCGGTCTATTAGCTGCGCCATTTTTCTGACTCCATGCTGCGCGCGCACCCAACCTAGGCTTTCGATGTTTACAAACATTGAAGGGGTCTATAGCTGGGTTTCCATCCAAAGTTGCGAATTTAACTTGTGCGCAAAATTAGAATGTCGCATAAAACATTTGCGAATAAGCACCGTTTCCATTCGACGAGTCAAAGAGAACAAAATCGTCACTTCCTGATAAACTGGCACTAAATATCACAAATAAAAGTGGGAGAAGCTACTGAATATAATAATTTTCATATATAATAAATGACTTGTACTTGCGATCTGAATGCGGATTGCTGCTGTTTGGGAACGCAGTTGTGTAACAGTTCTGGAAGGCAGTTATACAGTCGTGTAAGACAATTATACAGAAATACTTTGATGACAGACTTTGCTCGGGCATTTCAGAATGACCATAACAACATTTCAGATGCTGTGCAACAAGATTGTTTCACTGGTTAGCAGGGGTGGCACGGTACATGTATTCGTCCCGAACCGTCACGGTACAGGCATCTCGGTTCGGCAATTCACCCCAATCCAGAATTGGGCGCCGCAGCAATGCAACGCTGTTTGATAACCGCCAGCAGAAGAACAGCGAATGCCAACGGTGACACCGAGGCGGCCGCGCTGATGTTTGGCTCACTGTATTTTATTTTGATAAAGTACCAACTGTTCTGTCAAGTTAGCAATGCTGGAACTGGTGTGTGTGTGTGTGTGTGTGTGTGTGTGTGTGTGTGTGTGTGTGTGTGTGTGTGTGTGTGTGTGTGTGTGTGTGTGTGTGTGTGTGTGTGTGTGTGTGTGTGTGTGTGTGTGTGTGTGTGTGTGTGTGTGTGTGTGTGTGTGTGTGTGTGTGTGTGTGTGTGTGTGTGTGTGTGTGTGTGTGTGTGTGTGTGTGTGTGTGTGTGTGTGTGTGTGTGTGTGACGCGATCACTTCACCTGTTTCCTTACACCAGCAGAATCAACTTTAAACACTTATTGTCTTATTAATAATCTGTCTGTATAAAGGTCAAAATAAATGTGAAAACAAAACGGATTTTATATATATAACATGTAATAATATGTAGTATTTTCACATCTAGATGGATTTTTTTTTATCTGCACTACTGTCTGTTCAAAATAAATTAAAAGAAACCGAGCATAGTAGATTTCTTTTTTTCATGTTGTACCGAAATCGTATCGAACTGTGACCCCCGAACTGAGGTACGTACCGGACCGTGACATCTGTGTAACCTACTGGTTAGTCAGGTAATGCCATCCCATTGCGCAAAGTCACATGACTTTTATGATGCGTATGGAGGAATTTATTCGGCAAATGCGTTTCCGGCTCCCATTATTTGCATGAACCTTTTTTGCACAAGTAAAAAACTTTTTTTGCGAATTAAGGTATTTTTTTAAATTTGGCATTTCCATCACTCGCTTCTGATGCGACACTTCAAAATGTGCATTAAAACAGGGTGATGGAAACATATCTAGTGACTGCTGTGTGCATTGATGTAGACGGGAGCGTGAAGCCTTCTTGTTGCCCATGTAAACCAAAATTATATGTCCTAAATCTAACTTTGGTTTTATGCTGTTCCAGAGATAACATTACAATGCTTATTTGTGTTTTAAAGGAAGAGTTTACCCAAAACAATTGACTCCTTGATTTATATTGCATTTCGTGTACACCTGTATACACTGATGAGCTGAAACACCGAGACCAGTCACATATGGAGTGGCTATCATTGATCATCTTGTTAAGACAAGGTCACGTATTAAGATCTGGATAGATCAGATGGTTCTCAGTTCTCGTAGTCAACGTGCTGGATGCAGGAGAAAATAGGCAGGAATAAAGTTCTGAGTGATTTTGAAAAGGGACAAATTATGTCACTTGTGTCATCAGTGTTGCAAAATTACCAACAGTGGTCCGAGGATGGACAAAGCCACTACTGTGGCACAAGTCACCCGAAATTATTGTTGGCCATGATAGAAAAGTGTCACAACACACAGTGCATCATCGCACTCTGCTGCGTATAGGGTTGTGTAGCTGCACACAAATCAGAGTGCCTGTGATGACTTCTGTCCACTGTCGAAAGTAGAGGGTGACACGGGAGTGGATTTTCAAACCTCTCCCGTCCCACTCCATACAAAAAAAAAAATCTCGTCCCGTCCCAATCCCACGAAAAAACTGGGGGAAAATCCCGTCCCGTTCCAATCCCGGAAGAATGACTCCCATTGCCTCCCACTCCCGTGTTGTTGGTTTTTTTTTTGCCCGGAATCTGTGTTACAGTAAAAATACAGTACAGATCACAGCGTGCCCACCTTAGTTGAATAAAAATCCAAAATATAGTTTTTTGGTATTATATTAAACTGAAAGCCAGCTTAAACAATGCACAGCACACACATTAAATTTCATGTAAATCATCCATGCTAACACACGTTTTCTATTTTAATTTTTTTCATTTGAAAGTAGACATTTCACTCTCTATAGATGTATTTTTAATAGTTTAGAAGTTTCTCGCTCAAGTTCACAGAGACCTAGACGGCAGAAAGCGCATCCTGTTTGCTTTAATTACTTTACAGAAGCGCAACGTTTCGTTGTTATTCTGAGTGCACACAAATAAACGTAGAGTCTTTACAGATTCGAAAGATGTATTAGGCTACTTTTATCTGTATGACCAAAAATTACGGAGATTTTAAGAGCAAGTGAGCGCACCGGCGCCTGTCCTGCAGCGAGCGAGCTATTCAGCTTCCACTCTCCACACAAACACTTCAATAGCGCACATTTCTCTAGGTTAACATTAGATTGAGCGGCCATGTAAAGTTGCTACTACATACATCTTTCAGATGAAAAGCCATATTTGAGGTCGATGAAATGATAGGTGAGCGTTTGGATGTCCTGCCCGAGTTTTTACCGAAAAAATGTCAGCTTTTAGTCGAAAGCAGTAAGAAGGTCGCCTGATGAGTCCACCAGGATGCACTTTGGGACGATGACAAGCTGATGGAGGGAGTCTGATGCTCTGGGCAAGGCTCGGTCATTCATATGGACATACGTTTGACGTGCTACCTACCTAAACATTGTTCCAGACCACGTACATCTTTCATGACAGCGGTGTTCCCTGGTGGAAGTCGCCTCTTTCTGCAGGATATCTTGGGCTTCAAATTCCCTAGATCTCAATCTGATTGGTCATGTATGGGACGTGCTGGACCAGTTTGATCCACGGCAGCTCCACCTCACAACCTACAGGACTTGAAGGATCTGCTGCTGATGTCTTGGTGCCAGATACCACACAGGACACCTTCAGGGGTCTCGTAGAGTCCATGCCTTGGCAGGTCGGTGCTGTTTTTGCAGCACGCAAAGGATCAACAGCATGTTAAAGGGTTAGTTCACCCAAAAATGAAAATTAGCCTGTGTTTTACTCTCCCTCAAAGCATCCTAGGTGTGTGACTTTCTTCTTTCAAACGAATCCAATCGGAGTTATATGTCTTACAATGGCGTAAGCGGGTGCTTTTTGTCAACAGTTCAGAAGACGTGACATAAAGTGCGCGCATCTGTAATAAAACGTCCCTCACACGGCTCCGGGGGGTGAATAAAGGCCTCCTGTAGCGAATCCATGCATTTTTGTAAGATAAATATCCATTATGTTTGAAATATGGATATTTATCTTACAAAAATGCATGGATTCGCTACAGGAGGCCTTTATTCACCTCCCGGAGCCGTGTGAGGCACGTTTTATTATGAATGCACAAGCTTTATTTGACATGTTTTGGACTGTGGAACAGAAACACCCACCTACTGCAATGATAACGCTTGAAATAGCCAGGACAATTTTTATTATAACTCCGATTGGATTCGTCTGAAAGAAGAAAGTCATATACACCTTGGATGCCTCGAGGGTGAGTAAAACACAGGCTAATTTTCATTTTTGGGTGAACTAACCCTTTAAGCCATGCACGGTTTTGGCCACGATTTGGCCGTCTGAGACAAATTTCGCAAATCCTTAAAGATTCCACTGATCCTAGGCTAAAATCTGTTGTTTCCAATCGTTAGTTTTACACGTTCACTAACAGCCGATGAATGACCGCTGCAATCAAATTTTACCTCTGATGAAATTCTGGCAGTGTCAGAAGATTTGGTGCAAAGTCCTGCAGTGTGAGTTCTCCTACAACAAACATCAAATTGTCTTCGTTTTTCAAGACAAGCCATGATCAGAATTAATGCTAGATTTCTGCTCATGGATTTCATATATGTAGCCTTTGCTATGATAAACACCGGTTGCGCCGCTGCTTTTATGTGAGTGTGTGCTGCTTACACTGCTTACATCTAGACTTTTCATGATAGCCAACATTTTAGCCCCGCGTGCAATGCAGCTCGCAGTCACTGAACATGTATGGGTTGATAACTTGTCTGGAGTTTTACATTTTCTTGCGTGCACCTGTTTTTAACATGTCTTGATTGTCCTACCGTCTGATATTAATGTCATGACCCCTGATTCTGTAGTGATTCACTGCCATTATATGGACAAATGCAAGCAAGTTTTTTTTTTTTCTTTCAATAAAGAAAGAAGATCATGCAACTTTAGAATGACATGTAATAACTTATCTGCTCCAGTTGAAAGGGTTAAACTGAAAAAAAGTAAAATTATGGGTGGTAAGTGTCAGAAAGAACTGAGAATTGATGATTAATGAACAGTCGATTAATATTTGACCACATCTCCTCACTCAGAATAAATGACAACTAGAGCACGTGTCTTACAATCGCATGGCATCACCAGTATAATGAATGACAGCAGTTATGGTTGGGTTATTAATTAGTGATTGTTGCAGGTGTGGGTGGATGCAGGCACTCAGATCTTCTTCTCATATGCTATATGTCTGGGCTGTCTTACGGCTCTCGGCAGCTACAACAGGTACAACAACAACTGCTACAGGTGAGAGTCCAGTCAAGTGATACGTTTACAGCGCCTATACAACCTCCTGTTTATTTTGAACATATAACTGTTTTAGTCAACAGAAAATGTTCTTTCATGTCAAAGTGAAATACATTTATACGGATTTTCAAGTGTGTATTTAGCAGAAGCACCACTGGCAGCATGGTTTGCACCTTTGCATCTCTCAGCTTTCTCAGTGATTCTCCACTCTCTGCAAAACTGCTCAAACCCAGTCAGGTCATATGGAGATTGTGAGTGGACAAACGTTTACTTGTCCACCCATAAATTGGACTGAGATCACATGTCCTCTGGCATGTTGTTGCTGAGATATGACATATTTAATGTTGGCTTCACTTTGCCACTTTCTCATAAAGCTGGCAACTGTCTCTCCAGTCTCTGCCACCATCGCCTTCATTGGTTTTCTGGTGGTTTCCCTTGCCAGTGTCTTTCAATTATTCATTTTTTTTCTTCTTGGAAATCTTCTTGTCTCCATCCGTCTTTTTTGTGTTATGTTTTTTTCATGGTGCTAGTGACAGAAGACTGACTTACCAGATGGTGGACATGCTATTTTCCAGAGATGTGTTTATATAACAATTAATTCAAAAATATACACTGCCCTCCAAAAGTTTGGAAACACCCCTGGCAATGTGTGGTTTCGGACGATATCAGCATAAATCCTTATCATTTTCCTTATCACTTTTTGGTGCAAATACATTAAAGTAACTTGACATTATCATTGAAGACCAGCAATAATATTTTGTTTCATTTTGATTACATAATAATGGCAATACATAGATGTCAAAGTCAGACATGCTGGTTACTGGTTTAAACTTGGCTCAGGTTTTTAACAGATTTTTGGCTCAGCACACCTTAATAGCTTCAACAATTGATTGCCAATTAAGTTTAGAATACAATCAACCAATTAGAACACAATTTAGGTCAGACAGTTTACAAATATTACATTTAAAATTTAAGTTTTTTCTATGTATAAACTGTTTATGTAATAAAACTGTTTTCGTAGTTTGTGTTGTCCCTTATCAGTGCAAAGTTATCACAAATTAAAAAGGATTCATGCCAATATTGTCCAAAACCCCACTTTTCTAGAGCGTTTCCAAACTTTGGAGGGTGGTGTATGCAAATATATAGATTTTTTAGTATATTACAAAAATATATATATATTAACAAGAATGAATACTTATGGAATCACATATTAATTTATTTTTTCTTTTACTTTTATTATTATTTTAGATCACTTTGACATGAACAAGTCTTTTTCTGTTGATCAATGGCAAAAGGTCCACTGTGATTCAGTGCTGAAAGTCAAAAGAGGGGTGAACACACATGTATTGGTGCAGTGGATGTGAAGTGCTGTGCGTTGTCTTTGCAGGGACTGCATCATGCTGTGCTGTCTGAACAGTGGCACGAGTTTTGTGGCAGGATTTGCCATCTTCTCTGTCTTGGGCTTCATGGCATATGAGCAGAACGTGCCAATAGAGGCAGTGGCAGAGTCAGGTGAGTGTGAATTTTGCTAAATCTGTTGAAACCTTTCTTTGGGAACAGTTTGTAAATTTGCAAATTGGGTCGATCTATAGTAATTCTACTTACTTTAGCTCATTTCTATAGAAAAGTAATATGTGTGAGAGAGTTTTTTTATTTGAGATACAGTAGCCTACGGTGAGATATGTTTGGACTCATGCAATTTAAAGCACTTCTCAGAAAAGCTTTTTATTGTATGACTTATTCAACAATTCAGCATTACTTATTTACTACAGTAGAGCAAGGATGACTGTAAAAGTGACTGAAATACACTTTTGAAGGGTTTTAGAAATTATCTGACTTTATTATTAAGATAAAAATGCTAATACAGTTGCTTAGAGCATTGGTTCTCAAACCTGTTCCTGTACAATATAGGAAAACAAGTGTTCAGTCAATACGCTTTCAATAAGTGATGCATAAACATTATTTAAAGAGCTAAAGCTTCACGCTTGGCATTTTTCTGCAGCCAATATTATCTGATGAACAGTAGTTCTAAGCTGAGATTCTAGTATATTGCTCTAGTGTTATGGCAGAGTGATCTCTGCTCTTGGCTTGCTGCTTTTGGACAGGTGTCTCTGTACAGCAAAACCAGAGCCAAGCCACATGGCGTGGTTAGACAATTTCACCAGGACCGTCACTGAGACTGCATTTGCCAATCTAATGCATGCTCTCTTATTACCCAACCAGGGGTGTGTTTCCCAAAAGCAACTATGGTTGCATGTTCCGTCGTTACAAACAGAGTTCAATGGAACTTGCGGCCATAGTTAGTTCAGGGCCGTAGCTAGAGGATTGGGGGCCCCCTGAAAAAATATTGATGCCCCCCCCCCACACACACACACACACACACACACACACACACACACACACACACACATATCATATACTGTACAATATACAAACATGGAACCAAATTGCATGCGTTTTTGTGGTTTTCATAATATCTCAGTTATACAACTAATAAAATATTAGAATTATTCACAGAACATGGGCCTATATAGTATAATTCCTGGATTTTGTGGGGCCCCCTGGGCGGTGGGGGCCCCTAGAATTGTCCCCACCTTTCACCGCACTAGCAACGGCCCTGAGTTAGTTAATGATGCTTTTGAAAAACGCACTCCAATTTGGCCATTTCTAATTATTGGGGGGACTTGTCCCTGTCAATGACTATGGTGGTTATAGCCCTGGCAGAACGTGAAGTTTATAGTGTGTTTTTAATCCTTGATAGGACTAACTGTGTCTTAAAAAAAAAACGAAAACACAACGTTTTAGTTATTGTATTGTGAAATGTATTTCAGGTCCTGGTCTAGCATTCATAGCGTATCCTAAAGCTGTGACCATGATGCCGTGGTCTCCATTGTGGGCCTTCCTGTTCTTCACGATGCTCATCTTCCTCGGGCTTGACAGTCAGGTGACAAATGCACACATTTTGTAAACAATTTCTTCAAATTAATAATTCAACCAAGAATATGCCATTATCTACTCAGCCTGTTGTGTCACACAAGTACACTAATTTTCTGTCAAATACAAACACACACACAAAACATTTTGGGGTTATATTTTCCTTTAAAATTTACAGATTTCATGTCTTATTTCAAACATGAAGTAGTGTTTTTCTATAATGTTGCAATAGAACTGCTGTGGTGGTTGTTTATAGAGGCCTCAACAATGTTGCCCCACTTAATGAATGTCACTTTATTATATATCAAACAAGTCTTTTGATATTAACCATATTTTGTTTTGATATTATATTTCAAACAAGTGCCAGTTATTGTAAAGAAAGATAGCAAAAAAACATTTCAATTAAAATATAAAACAAGAAAACATGAAAAGTGAAGTGATAAAAAAGATTCTGTGGCACTCGAGACACTTGAGTGTTATTTTATTATCACTGATATACTATTATTGCTGTGGTTAATATTTTGAATTCAATATTATTTTTATTTTCTGCTTTAATTTTAATAAAACTTGTATTAATTTTGTCATTTTAGTACATCATGTATTACAACATATATACAGCAGTTCTCTCTGGTCCTCAAAGCTTTTCCAGAAGTGCGATATTTTAATGATAACAGAACTCCAACTATTTCACCGTTTGTGTCACACAGTATTTCTCACAGCGAGTGTCATGGCGGATGCCCAAATCCACTATAATTTTATAAATAATGTTTTTGTGTCACAGAATGTAGTTTTAAGAGGCTTTTAGGCGAGAATGCAGTTGTTTAGACTTCAATATTCAAATTCTTCTGGAATTTACAGCTGGCTCTAATGTCTCTATAGTGGTTAAAAATGAGATATAATTTGTTTTGGGTAAATGTTTTGGTCTCGTTAATCTATTATTTGTTACAGAGCAAATAGTTTTGGCTGAGGGCAAAAGCTCATCACGTTATATTTTATGTAACTTCAGTGCTGTATATCAGAGCGCTGCCTTTGTACTTTTGACTGAATTGCTTAGCTAACTTTATGATGAGACTGAAACAGGGTTGTAAACAAGTTATTTTTATTTTCAACAACACCTTGTAAGACGCGGCCAACAAATGCAGTGAGCTGCGCTGTCATCGGAAATCACCCTGAAAGGATAGTACGACAAAGAGCTTATCGCTTTCCTCAGCGGACATTCAAACTAATGTTTTATTGTGAATATGAGATTGAGCTGAAGAATGAATGCTGTATCAGATGCAGGTAATCACACTTGCTCAGTCCATCTCTCTCTCTTATAATACTCTACTATACGTAATACAGTGAACTTTTAATGCAGTAATACAATAAGCTCTTAATGAAGCAACTCAACTCAAAAAGCTCAGCTGATACGGTGTTCTTTGCTTGCTTTCTCTATATAATTTATTAGTTGCTTGAATAACCATGGAATTAAATTATTACAATTAATAGTCCTGACTTACAATGTTTTATTGAATTTTGATCACATCAAATACAGTTTCCGTCATATAAAAACATTTCATGACATGACACCCATTATCTGGTACTTGCCTAAAAAAAAAGACGGGTTTGTGTTGTTGATGTGCGTTGTTAACAGATGACACTAACATTACTTAGGCTATAGCCTTACCCTGGAGTTGGGTCAGCCTCTGGAGAGAGAAAAAGTTTTCAAAAGCACCCTCCACCCTCTGATATATATATATATATATATATATATATATATATATATATACTGTATATACAGTGCCGTGAAAAGGTTTTTGCCCCCTTCCTGTTTTTTTTTTTTTTGCATATTTGTCACACTTAAAAGATTCAGATCATCAAAAAAAAATAATATTACACACAGATAATGCAAGTAAATACAAAATGCAGTTTTTAAATGATGATTTCATTTATTAAGGGAAAAAAGATGTCCAAACCTACCTGGCCCTACGTGAAAAATCAATTGCCCCCTCCTGTTAACTCATGAAAGAACTGTGATTAAACACCTTCTTTTAGAAAGCCGAGTTAAATTTCACTAGCCACACCCAGACCTGATTACTGCCAGACCTGTTGAATCAAGAAATCATTTACATAGAACCTGTCTGACAAAGTGAAGCATGCTTAAAGAGCAACACATGCCATGATCTAAAGAAATTCAAGAACAGATGAAAAACAAAATAGTTGACATGTATCAGTCTGGAAAGGGTTATAAAGCCATTTCTAAGGCTTTGGGACTCCAGTGAACCACGGTCAGAGCCATTATCCACAAACTTGGAACAGTGGTTAACCTTCCCAGGAGTGGCCGGCCTACTAAAATTACTCCAAGAGTGCAACGACGACTCATCCAGGAGGTCATAAAAGAACCCAGAACAACATCTAAAGAACTGCAGGCCTCACTTGCCTCAATTAAGGTCAGTGTTCATGATTCAACAATAAGAAAGAGACTGGGCAAAAACAGCATCCATGAGAGAGATCCAAGGCAAAGACACTGCTGACCAAAAAGAACACAAAGGCTCGTCTCACATTTGCCAAAACATATCTTGATTAACCCCAAGACTTTCAGGCAAATATTCTGTGGACTGATGAGACAAAAGTTTAACTTTTTGGAAGGTGTGTGTCTTGTTACATCTGGTGTAAAACCAACACAGCATTTCATAAAAAGAACATCATACCAACAATCAAACATGGTGGTGGTAGTGTGATGGTCTGGGGCTGCTTTGCAGCTTCAGGACCTGGATGACTTCCATAATTGATGGAACCATGAATTCTGCACTCTATCAGAAAATCCTGAAGGAGAATGTCCGGCCGTCAGTTTGTGACCTCAAGCTCAAGCGCACTTGGGTTCTGCAGCAGGACAATGAACCCAAACACACCAGCAAATCCACCTCTGAATGGCTCAAGAAAAACAAAATTAAGGTTTCGGAGTGGCCAAGCCAAATCCGGACTTAAATCTGATTGAGATGCTGTGGCATGACCTTAAACAGTCCTTTCATGCTCGAAAACCCTCCAATGTGGCTGAATTAAAACAATTTTGCAAAGAAGAGTGGGCCAAAATTCCTCCACAGCGATGTGAAAGACTCATTGCCAGTTATCACAAATGTTTGATTGTAGTTGTTGCTGCAAAGGATGCCACAACCAGTTATTAGATTTTAGGGGGCAATTACTTTTTCACGTAGGGCCAGGCAGGTTTGGACAGCTTTTTTCCCTTAATAAATGAATTAATTATTTCAAAACTGCATTTTGTATTTACTCGGGTTATCTTTGTGTATTATAAAAATTTGTTTATTGATCTGAATCATTCAAGTGTAACAAATATGCAAACAATGAAAAAAAAAAAAACATGGCTTTTTCACACCACTGTGTGTGTATATATATATATATATATATATATATATATATATATATATATATATATATATATATATATATATATATATATATATTAGTACATGCATACATTTTTTTTTTTCAGTTATTGTTTTTCTATTTCAAATCAGTTTTATGGTTTTAGTTGTAGGTAATGATAATAACCCTGTGTCACGTTCCTCTCTTTGTAGTTTGTGTGTGTGGAGAGTCTTGTGACTGCAATCATAGACCTGTATCCCAAAACCTTCCGCGTGGGTTATCGGCGAGAGCTTCTCATCCTGGGAATGTCTGTGGCTTCGTTCTTCGTGGGTCTAATAATGTTGACAGAGGTAAAGTCATATTGTTGTTTACAGTGGCATTAATATCACCCTTGATTTATGTTTCTCAGTGCTGATGTTTAGCACAACACAGTTTTCCATCCCAGTCTACCCCAGGTGGATCTGTTGTAAGCACGTGTCGACACAATAATTAATCTTGTAAAAAAAGCATAATGCATGACAATGAAAAATCCAGGTGTCTTATTTGTCAAGGACAAGCAGATTTGCTGTTTACATGATCATGTTGGTTTATGCTTGGATTAATTTAGTTAATTGTTAACTTGGTAAACCGTTTTTAACGTGTACAAAAGCATGATTTGTAGTGTATTTTTCCCTGTAACGATGGTGTCTTGGCATATTGCTGTCAGCACCTGGCACATTACTGTTTTGCATTTATGGCTGGAGTGAGGGTAAAAATAGGCCTGCATTCAGGCTGAGACAGGAGGACGCTCTCCGCCAGTAATGTGCAGTCAGGTGAACACTTTCACTCTGCGTTTCATGAATATAGCCTCTCCGATGTGGAATGTGAGACATTCTCTGTTACTAGGATGAGAGGGATGCTCTTAAAGCTTTGCCATTCTCCATATGCCAATAGTGCTCTCCTAGATCCATAAAATGCATTGAGCGTGTGTGAGCATCCTGATATCGTTCATGTCTCATGCCACGGCTACATACTCTGTTGTCTTGTGTGTTTGTCCTGTGTTCCTCTGACTGTGCTCTGTTAGGGTGGCATGTACGTGTTCCAGCTCTTTGACGCGTATGCAGCCAGTGGCATGTGTCTGTTGTTTGTGGCCATCTTTGAGTGCATCTGCATTGGCTGGATCTATGGTAAGAGATTGCTTTGTTTTGGTGTGTCACAATGTTCATCACTTAACAAAGCATCTATAGTCTCGATATCCTCAGCTGAGCACTCTCACTCTAATGCAGTTTTACCCTTTAACTGCCAAATGTTGCGTAAGCATTATGTCCCATAATGATTTGAATACAATGAGAGCATATCTTTATATTTAATCACCTGAAGTAGCGATAGCCTGTGATAATAAGCCCATGCAGTTACTATTGAATTAGGTCTTGTAACCCATTGTGCCATGCCAGTAGATGCTTTTCTGTCTGAATTATTGGTGTCAACGGTGAGGCTGTTCACATATCATCACATTTCTATAACCATAATGCCATCTGCTGGCAAGAGCCAGAGAGTGCATGTACTGAATCATTGAAATATGTTTGCAGCAGAAATACAATGAATTTCAGTGTCCTTTAAATACAAGTGTTATTTTTATAGTATATAAATACATAAAATGTGACATTTTAAGTGAAAGGTGTAATGTTTATCCTCAGGTAGCGACAGGTTTTATTTGAACATCGAGGACATGATTGGATACAAGCCCATCTTCTTCATCAAATGGTGCTGGAAGTACTTCACACCAGGCATCTGTGCTGTGAGTTGAATTGGATGTACAGAGAGTCAAGATGTTTACAGGCTGTGAGTGATAAATGTTAATTATTGGCCGTATGATTGTCATTTCAGGCCATCTTTCTGTTCTTCTTGATCAAGTACAAACCGCTGAAGTATAATAACGTGTACACATATCCAGACTGGGGTTATGGCATTGGCTGGATGATGGCCATGTCCTCTATGGTCTGCATCCCTCTGGGAATCTTATTTCAGATCTGGAAGACGAAAGGAACTTTCCGTGAGGTAAAGACCTTTTTTATTTATTTTTATTGTGAGCATGGACATTGTGTGTGCTGTATAATATGGGTTGTCTATTCTGCGCAGCATAGTCAAAGTCTGAGACCACTAGTGTAAAGTAGGTAACACTTTAGATTAGGGCACACATATTCACATTTAACTAAAGAGTTAATAGTGAATAGTGTTCTATTGTGTGAATAGTTTTTGCTGTTCTTTTTATAAGCTAGTCTTTTCATTGCAAATTATAGTATCAGCATAACAATTAAAGTGAAACTGAAAAACAAACATGAATTGGAGTATGTCTCAGTATTTGGTTTACATTTTGCTTTAATGACTCTAGAGTGACATGAGCAAAAGCTGATGACCGTGATTGCTCTAAAGAGCTTCAATGGAAGCACGACTGTCTGGACAAAAAACATATTATAAATTACACTGTTACATTTAATTAGCCACCTAGAAGCCACCAGGTTCACCTTGAGTGTTGTAAAGGGCTGTATTGATTGTTGATTGAATGATTGATTGATAGAAGTAGAGCCCAATATGAATGTTTTCTTCATTTTACATAATGTTTCTTTAATTTTCCCAAAACATATTTTTTATTATTAGCTTCCAATCAAGCTATACTGTCAGTTATGAGCATGCCGCCGTCGATTCATTCAGTCGTGTAGCATATATTCAGATTTCTGCATTGCTCTTTGTACCCGATAAACATCACTGGAGGCATGAGTCATCATTTCTTACCTCCTTCACTGTCCTTGATTCACCCGACTGAACCTCTCTTACTGCTACCAACGCTGTAAGATAGGAGAAAGTGCGTATTTACAGCATGTACTTGAGAGAAAAACATCATATTTCTTGAGGTGCCATGACATGGCAAAGATGAAAGTTGTTGTGGCGTAGCAGGAGTGTGGAGATGCCACAGTGCTGCCCTGACCCCATTGTGCCATGTCTTATTGATCGTGTCTGCTTCAGAAAGCATGTGATGAGGTTAGTGTACTACACTGCGTCTTAATACTTTTGCATTGATTTCCACCAACAATCTAATCCTCTTTAAAACAAGCAAGAAGATAAGACTTATTTTTCTTACTCCATTGGAAAGTGTTTGTCATATTTATTCTTAAAACAAGGAGGAACAAGCGATTTATCCAAAAATAAACAATTGTATATGTATTCTCTAGAAACTACTCTTTTTTTTTTTTTCAGTGTAAAAAATAAGTACAGAATAATAATCAAGTATGTCTATGATACCTGGATAAGCATTCCAGTTATTTTCAATGGCAGCTGCTCGGCTGGCACACGAATCCAGCATCTTTGCATGTGGGACCACAGATTGTCTTGAGCCAATCGCCTGAGCCTTAAATGTCATGTGATTGTTCAGTCTGGAGTGTCAGAAAAAGGGTATGACAAAATGAAATGGCGGAAGGCAGCACAAGCCCTCAAACCCTTCTCTACTGACTGTCCCAAGCTGTGATGGCAAAGACCTAGAAATACACTTTTTCTCAAAAATGTATCAGAGCATCACCAGTAGGGAACGTATAATCCCTTGCTTATATAGTAAAATATCCTTGTAGCATCTCACAAATGTAAATTACTGTACAGGACAGTAGCTCTGTGTGCTTTGTAACGTTCCTCAAATGCACTGCTCGTTATCATACGAATGTAATTGCAGAGGATCAAAAAGCTGACCACACCCAGCTCTGACCTGATAATGAGGGGACGCCTCAGCTCCAAGGGTCCCTGCGCTGTCAATGACGCTGATGCCAAAACGAGGGCGGATGGCAAGATCTCCACCATCGCAGAGAAGGAGACACATTTCTAAACCCAAGACACGGACATCACCGGCACAACAGACATAATCGTGAAGAAACAAATATGTTTGCCTTTATTTTTAAAGAGAGATCTATTATCACATTTGTAGTGTTGCTTTTTTGCACAAGCAGGTAACACATCACAATTTAACGTCATGATTAAAAACTGAGTTTTGTATCAGAGTGTATCTAAATCTAGATAAAAATGTTGTCGTATTGCCTCACTCTTTGTCACATTAGTCATTTCTGTACTTGTAGAATGAAGCCAAGGTAAGCCAATGTGATGTGAAATGTTTTACACATTGGCTCTTGGCTCTGTGCAGATTACTGTAGAGTACTATTCTAATGGATAGATGTTTATGACCACTCCAAACGTTGGCTGTATGTTTGTTGATGAGGCTCAGTGTTGTCAGATACGCTGTGATTCGCTGTCCTTCAGCTAGCATTGACTCGCGGGGCGAGCATGATGTAGCAAGCCCATTCGCCACGGCATCTTACGCGGCTCAAATTCTTGGTCATTTCACACCAATTAAACTGAGTTTAATTGAAGGTGACAGACCAAACGCAATTTATGTTTTTTTTTATTATTATTATTTCAGGCTGGTGGTTCATAGAGTCATCCAGACACTCATCATGAACCTCTCATTAACGTTCATAAAGATTCTGTCTTAATAGTGTGATTTTTGTGTTACAGTGTTAAAGGTCAGTCTGATGGTGAAAGAAGTGTAGATGAAGCTTTTGGTTTGTATGTGAGGACAACATTAAAGCGATGCTGTGGAACACAAAAGTGCACATTTTAAACAGTTCTTTTGATAGCAGTACCATAAAATTAATCCATTCGATTCAGTAAATTCAGTGATAAGTCTGCGTTCATATTTAGATTACAAAAATGGCATGTCAGAGTCATTAATGATGTACTGATGCACCGTTGTTTAACACGTACACAAACGAAGGCTAGACCTGAGGGTGTGTGTGTGTTATGACCTCTACAATGTAGAGGACATTTGTGACCCTGGACCACAAAACCAGTCATAAGTCTCAATTTTTCAAAATTGAGATTTCCACATCGTCTGAAATCTGAATAAATAATATTTCCATTGATGTATGGTTTGTTATGATAGGACAATATTTGGCTGAGATACAACTATTTGAAAATCTGGAATCTGAGGGTGCAAAAAAATCTAAATATTGAAAAAAACACCTTTAAAGTTGTCCAAATGAAGTTCTTAGCAATGCATATTACTAATCAAAAATTAAGTTTCGATATATTTACAGTAGGAAATTTACAAAATATCTTCATGGAACATGAACTTTACTTAATATCCTAATGATTTTTGTCATAAAAGAAAAATGGATAATTTTGTCCCATACAATGTATTTTTGGCTATTGCTACAAATATACCCCAGAGACTTAAGACTGGTTTTGTGCTCCAGGGTCACATTTGGTCAACTGTTCTTTTAATGGTATAGATGCAGTAATAAATAGATTAGATGTAGAAAGATTGATACCATCCAAAATATAAAAGGCCATTAATCAGATGCTAGCTCATTCCCTAAGAGAAAGTGCAAGCGACAAAGAAGTAGTTCTTCTTTCATGTCTATTTTAAGTGATTGTAGCCCAGATATTGATCCATTAAGTCATTAGGAAGCAGTGCAAATGTGTTGCACTAATGACCCTTGCAATTCAACAGCCAAAAGTACTTTGATCAAACAGTGCTGGATCTGTAATGTACTATCACTTTTTGTTCGTAGTATACTCAGGATGCACTGCAAGCCCTGTGCACATGCATGCAATCTTTGGTCTGGTCTGTTTCATCGTGACATCATCTCTTTGTGCAAGTAAACTTGTTTGTGTTTTAATAGCCTGTTAACTTTTCGAATATATGTATATTTTTAAATTTCTTTAGTTGTTTTGTGTACTATTTCTTGATGAAAAAAAAAACTGTTTCTTTGAGGACTTTTGATATGTCATTCAACAATCAAGTTCTTGGTATATGATGGAATATACGTATATGTGCTGTTTACACAAATTTTGGTATTCACAGGACATATGAATTGTGTGCTTACTCATTTTTAAAAATAAAAGTTAAAAACGAACATATCTGTTTGGTTGTCTCATTCATTTTAGCTATTTTTAAAAGTAAACACTGTGACTTGTAGAAATGTAAGTGTACACATTTTAGGAAAGTGTATTATAATTTTTTTATTTTTTTTTAACATGGTAACCCTAGTATGAGTAGAACAGAGTTTAGAAAAAGGTCTTCAGTGTTAAGAAAACTACCTTGTTTATGCATAGCTTGTAGCTTGTATATATAGAATAACTGCTATTCTAACTGCCTGTTTTCTTAAAAAAAGGACTCTAACACTAGACTGGCTCGTGCAGGTAACCCCTGCACACCTAAGACGGGTACAGTGAGTGCATCACTTGCCTGGGCAGTGCCCACGCTGCGACTGCACTCACTGGGACAGACTGCTCTCACTGCGAGAGCATGAGTCTCACCCTTCTTCACTCGCGGATCATCTTCTTTCACGAAGGTGGTCCTCCCCCATCTTCTCTCCCATTTCTCCCCTCTCAGGAGCCTCGGAGGAAGATACAGCGGGGCAACGGGACTGATTTATCAGGCTTGAGTGAACTCACACTGGCACAGATCCCACTTGCCTCATTCTCACATGCAGCTCCTCGATTAGTGAAAGCTAACACCATGTTTCCTAATGATATCTCCCAAGGTTAACACGTAAAGCGTGAAAAGTAAGGGGCCTAGTACTGAGCCTTGAGGTACTCCATACTGCACTTGTGATTGGTATGATACCTCTTCATTTACTGCCACGAATTGATGGCGGTCAGATAAGTACAATTTGAACCATGCCAGTGCACTTCCTCTAATGCCAACATAATTTTCTAGTCTATTTAAAAGAATGTTGTGGTCGATAGTGTCAAACGCGGCGCTAAGATCCAGTAGCACTAATAGAGAGATACAACCATGATCAGATGATAAGAGTAGGTCGTTTTTAACTCTAATGAGAGCAGTCTTGGTACTATGAAACGGTCTAAAACAGACTGGAATTCCTCACATATAGCATTTTTCTCTAAGAAGGAACATAGTTGTGATGATACTACCTTTTCTAATATCTTTGACAGAAAAGGGAGATTCGAGATCGGTCTGTAATTAATTAATTCTTTGGGGTCAAGTTGTGTTTTTTTAATGAGAGGCTTAATAACAGCCAGTTTGAAGTTTTTTGGGACATACCCTAATGACAATGATGAGTTAATAATATTCAGAAGAGGATCTATTACTTCTGGAAGCACCTCTTTTAGGAGCTTAGATGGAACAGGGTCTAACATACAGGTAGTTGGTTTAGATGATTTAAGTTTATACAATTCTTCATTTCCAATGGAAGAGAATGAGTGGAATTGTTCCTCAGGGGATCTATAGCGTACTATCTGATGCGATACTGTGGCTGACAGCTGCATGGTTACAATTTTATCTCTAATAGTTTCGATCTTGGAAGTAAAGTAGTTCATAAAGACATTACTGCTGCTGCTGGGTAATGTCTGCACCTGCTGATGTTATATTTTTTGTTAATTTAGCCACTGTATTGAATAAATACTTGAGGTTGTGTGTGTTTTCTTCTAAAAGAGACATAAAGTAAGCAGATCTAGACATTTTTAAGGCTTTCCTGTAGGAGAGAGTATTTTCCCGCCAAGCAATACGAAATACCTCTAATTTTGTTTTTCTTCAGCTGCGCTCCATTTTCAGGGCTGCTCTCTTTAGGGCCCAAGTGTGCTCATTATACCACGGTGTTGGATTATTTTCCTTTATCTTCCTTAAGCGTAAAGGAGCAACCATATCTAAAGAGCTAGAAAAGAGAGAGTCCAGAGTTTCTGTTACATCATCAAGTTGTTCTGAGCTATTGGATATGCTGAGGAACTGAGATAAGTCAGGAAGATTATTTATAAAGCAGTCTTTTGTGGTCGAGGTGATGGTTTTACCATATTTGTAACAAGGAGTTGGCTTTTTAGCTTTAGCTATATGGAATATACACGAAACTAGATAATGATCTGAGATATCATTGCTCTGCTGCAAAATTTCAATGCCACTGACATCAATTCCATGCAACAGTATTAAATCTAGAGTATGATTTTGACAATGAGTAGGTCCTGACACGTGTTGTTTAACACCAATAGAGTTCAGAATGTCTATAAATGCTGATCCCAACGAATATTTTTCATTATCAACATGGATATTAAAATCCCCCACAATTAGGACTTTATCTGCAGCCAGCACTAACTCTGATAGAAAATCAGCAAATTCTTTAATAAAGTCTGTATGGTGCCCTGGTGGCCTGTATACAAACATCACAGGGGATTTATCATTAACACTTGTTTCTTTGGATAACGTTATATGAAGCACCATTACTTCAAACGAATTATACTTGAAACCCGACCTCTGAGAAATACTGAAAATATTGCTATAAATTGTAGCAACACCTCCCCCTTTACCTTTTGGACGTGGCTCATGTTTGTAACAGTAATCTTGGGGGGTAGACTCGTTTAAAGTAATGTAATCATCTGGTTTTAGCCAGGTTTCTGTCAAGCAAAGCACATCTAGTTTATGGTCAGTGATCATATCATTTACTAAAAGTGATTTTGTAGAAAGGGATCTAATATTCAATAAGCCAAGCTTTATCATTTGTTATCTGTATTATATCTGTTTTTTTTATTTGTTGAACATCAATTAAATTGTTACTCTTACTTTGGTTTGGACGTTTTCTGTATTTTCTAGTTCGGGGAACAGACACAGTCTCTATAGTGTGATATCTAGGTGAAGGAGTCTCTATGTGCTGAGAATTAACTGACTTCTGTGACGTGAGGCAGCTAGCAGACGATCGGTTTAGCCAGTCTGTCTGCTTCCTGACCTCGGCCCCGGTTAGTCAAGTACGAACTGTAAGACTATGTGCCATATTTCTAGAGAGAAGTGCGGCACCACCCCAGGAGGGATGAAGACCATCTCTCAGGGTCACATATGTATTACAGATATAGTTAACCCCTTCTCTTGCATGGATGGGTGAGGAGTTCTCACCCAGAATAGACCAAACCAAACTGTATGCTAATTATCCTGGACAGAAATGGTCCTGACAGAACTAAAGTTGTCAGGGATGCAGTTTGTTCAAACCTGAGAGTCTCTCTCAGGAAATTGTTTTACTGTTAGAGAAAGGTTCATTATTCAGTTCTGGATTTGATGTACAGTATCTGAATCGTTTTTCCTAAAGGTCCTGTTGTGCACAGTCAACATTCGGTAATACTTTATTTTAAGGTGTTCTTGTTACAAATATTACATGTGCTTACTATTATAATAACAATTAATTATGCATAATTACATGCAAGTAACCCTAAACCAAACCCCAGAGCCGATCCTCCCTATACGCAGAATACGCACGCTGCATAGGGCCCCCAAAACACCAGGGGGCCCCCTTGCTCTCAAAGATGCTTTAATTTTAGTTTTGTTTTTAATTTTGGCCAGCGGTTCTGAAAACATGAATGATCGTTTATTTTAATGTGGTGCGCTGTCACGCTCTCTACGTACAAATCAGCCAAATCATGTAACGTGTCGTCCAGTCTCTTGCTCTTACTTAAAGAAAAAAAAACGAGAGTTTATACGAGCCGCTGAAGAGATACTGTTCCTCGAGCGCGATTCGAGACGGAGTGAAACACGGACAAATGTGTCTCATCCATTCTCATGCATCCCCCCCCCCCCCGACACAGTTTTGCGTAGGGCCCCCAGAAGTCTAGGATCGGCACTGCCAAACCCTAATCCTAATCCTAACCTTAACCATATAGTAAGTAAATGTAGTTAAATAAAATTACCCAGTACTTAAATGTATAATTACACTGTAACAAGGACACCTTAAAATAATGTGTAGCACAACATTCTTCAGTTTGTGGCAAGAGGTGAATTGGTTTGTGTCGAACTGAAAGATGCATACTTTCATCACAGAAAGTTTTTTTTATTATTATTATTCTATTAGATGAGCCAGTGAGTACCAGTCATAAATCAGATAATTGGTTACACTTTATTTTAAGGTGTCCTTGTTACATTGTAACTATACATTTAAGTACTGAGTAATATTAATTAACTACATGTACTTACTATATGGTTAAGGTTAGGATTAGGGTTTGGTTTAGGGTTACTTGAATGTAATTATGCATAATTTATTGTTATTATAATAGTAAGTACATGCAACGTGTAACAAGGACACATTAAAATAAAGTGTTAACAGATAATTTATTGTCATGCTGTTTTAAAAATTGATTGGTGCTGTGAAAATTCCCAACTTATTACCAAAATTATTTGATAACTTGCATCCTAATAACTGTTTAAATTTGTCTGTTTTTCACATGATGCTGATCATATCTTCAGAAGACATGGAATATAGCACATGAGTCATTTGGACTAGCCTTTTATGATTATAACTTATTATATAATTTATGTAATTATATAATTTATTATATTGTGCCTTTGCATCCTTTGAAAATTAAATGTTCCAGTCCTCATTTACTGTATGGAAAGAAGAAAAAAAGAACCAGCACAATTTCTTCTTTTGTGTTTTACAGAAGAAATCAATTCATACAAGTTTGGAAAGACATAAGGGTCAATTATGACGATAACAGAATTGAGATTATTGGGTTAACTATTCCTTTAAAATTCATGCAACATACCGATATTTTAACCAGACTAGCTAAGCATATTTTAAAAAACTGCTTTTGCAAATATTCTATATGTGTTTCTTGGTTTAAATGTTTCGCTTATGTGCAGGAAGAGCACTCTACGTTTTAGTGGAAAGCATCAAAATCCACACATCCAGGCTCTAATCATACATAATCACCAATCAGAGCATTTCCTCCCTTTCTTCCTCCGGAAACATGTGCTTGATTTGGCACTGCGTATTCGGAGCGGCTGGCGTATGCAGAGGCGTATGAAATGATTCTGTTGCATAATGCAAGTGATGAGGCTTTGGCTGCAGAAAGAGCCAGAGAAAGGGAGAATGAGTGAGCTCTAATGGAATGCAAATGACATCCAGCAGCGATGATAAGCAGGCAGAGGGTCAGCGGGACGAGTCTGTCCCAGTGCCTCTTACATCGCTTTAGAGTGTGACTGCCCTTGAGCTCAGCAAAGTTCATGGAGAAGAGATGCAATCAGAGAATAGACAGAAACATACAGAAAAGGGAAAATGCAATGGAGTAAGTGTTTTCCAGAATTAAGAGCAATAATAATAAAAAAATAGACTAAAAGCATAGTTCAAATTTATCAAATTGATTACACGACGTTGTATATTTAATCAGATAAATGACATATATCAATATTTGCTGAGAAAAGTCTTCAAATGAATATAATTCAAAGACATTATTCAATAAGATGAGTAAAACATTAAATAGACAAACACTGTCTGCACTGGTTTTAAGGCAACCAGCTTCAGCAGATTTTTGAGTTTTCTCAACTTCTTGTTTTAAGTTCATACAACAAAAAGGTGAGAAATTTAGTTAAAAAAAAAATACGTTGAGAAAACTCAAAAATCTGCTGAAGCTGGTTGCCTTAATTTTAAGTTGACTCAACTTTTATTTATTTTTTTTACAGTGTGGTATTAAAGATGTAGCACAGAAGCTGTTCTTGTATTTTATCTGTGATAATGTTGGTCTGTGCACACATGCAGACAGTTGCTTTGGCCACTGCATTGCCTCTCGCTGTTTTTCAGCATCTCAAGCCATGAATGTTGTATTTTAAAGATATCATGTCAAGAAATTCATCTTTGAAAAATGTGAAACCTGCTTTCTGTTCCATCCCATTGCACTGCGTCCCAGCTGTTTTTGTTATTGTGAGAAAAGATTCTGTGCTGCATGCTCTCAGCAAGACTTGAAGAGTCACACTGCTTCAGTCACAAAACAAAAACACATCTGTCTTTGCCTTCTTATTTCTAAGAGTTATACATGCTTATGTTAGTCAGGGATCACCTGATTTAGCATTCAGCAATCAAGTTGTTCACCTCAGACACATAACAGAAAATGTATTACATTTGAAATTATGTTTGGCTTATGTGATTGCATTAAATAGTGTTTTTTTTTTTTTTATTGTCATTTCTGTCCAGGGCAACATGAGTCTCACCCTGCTCTGATCTCTCTTTTCATATTGCTTTTATATTCCATATTTCTATCATTTTTATATTCCATATCGCAAAGACATCCAAATGTCTTTTTTATATATATATTTTTTATTCCAAGACCTGACCTAAATTCTCAGGAGGGCGAAATTTGTAGTTTGTAATGATGCTGAAGCTGAATTAATTACACGAGTTAACAGTGTTTGATTCATTCATACGCTAATGTCTGCTGGCAAACCAAAGCCTCTGTGCAGGTTTGACAGTAACGTCTCTGCTCACCTCAGAAATGAGGCCAACTCGTCCAGAGAGAGAGAGAGACAGAGAGAACAAGAGAGAGAGAGAGAAAGACAGAGAGAACAAGAGAGAGAGAGAGAAAGACAGAGAGGATGGAGGACTTACGTCAGCAAACTGAGAAAATAAGATTCAGTCTTTTTTTGTTACAGAAAGATGACTTGCTATTATTCCTATGATTATCATCCACCCATTATTATTATCTTTCAGAAACTATGATAATGAAGATGTTGATTGTTACATTTGCTGACAGTCACGTTGATCATCACTGATAAACATTCCAAGATTGTTCAGATTTAATTTTCCACTCGGGAACCCAAATTAGCGTGATATTTTAATGACGAAAAGACCTCTGCAGAAATAGCCATTCGATATTTTACTGTTTTTTTTTGCTACTTGAAACAAAGCAGAATAAAAGCTGAAGAAACACCCAAATGCTGAAGACTGAGGAGACCAAGCACATATCGACTGAGCATTAGTCTGAATATTAAGGTTAATATTATGGTTAAAGTACTGGATTTGTGTTCCAAACACAATGATTCAGTTTCATTGCGACTCAACAGCAGGCTGCAGAGACTCAGCCGGCAGAGGGCAGCAAACACAAGAAATGTTGTTGTTAAAAAGCTATTTTTTGGGGGCGATAATCTCTTCAAGCCTGCAGTGGCGACATCAAAGGCATAAACGCAATACTGTTTTCTCCAGTGACATCCTAAGTATTTTATTTCACATTAAAGCCACCCTTAATGCCTCTACGTGTCTGAAACCATGAAATTATTCCTGGATTTCAAAGCCATGCATTTGAAGGACGTTACTGTCCGTGCAGTGTTGCTATAGTAACTCCAGGGCATGGAGTGTGTCAGGTAATGAATTGCTGATGTACAGCAGAACAGGAAAGCAAACTTGAATTTGAAGATAGAGGGGTTACCAAATTTAGGCTCCAGAGCTATTTATAATCTTTGCTAGCCGTGCAGGCCATAAAGGAAAAAAGACCGAAAAGGTATCATTGTCTTTAGACAAAAATTTGGTGTCCTTTTCTGGTAAAATGAGAAAATGTGCAGAATGCACATTTTTTTGGCACAAACAACAATTTTGAGACACTTGAGGTCGGTTGATTGTCCTCATACGGGTGTCTGTCAGCCCTCAGTTTGCAGTGAATTCACCGCCTCTGGTTTCTATAGTAACTGAACAATGTGTGGGGGAAAACGGGGAAAAAGACAATTTACCACATAATGGAAAAAACACCGAAACGTCGCGCATGTGCTCGAGATTTTAAATGTGGTCCTGAAGGCACATGTTCATAAGGATTGGCTGGCAGAAGAATGACCGATTTTACCAGCGAGAATGATGAACATTCAAATGCTGCTCAATATGTGTAGTTATTTATTGTGTCGTATTGAGTCCATTGACAGCCAATCCGCAGAAGTTATTACACGATCAGGTGAACTATATGACTCCGTGGGTCAGAAGAGTAACAGGAGGGAGACGTATTGTAGCAACAAGGTCATCTGGCGTCTTGTTGCCCGCAGTGCTTCTGAAGAGCCGGGTGAAATGCCTACGGGCCCCTAACACGGGGTCCCTCCGCCTCCTGAGAGAAGGGCCGCTTCATGGGTCAAAGACAGAGAAGCCCGAGGGACACTGCAGTCCTGCTTAGAAATCTCTGGTTTGAGGCTGCTAGCCATTCCTATTGAAGGTCTATTTTTAAGTGAATGAAAGCAAACGACTTCAAAGGACTGCACAAGAGAGATGGATTTTGATAGACATAATTAAAAACTAGAAGCATTATGAAGTACAGTGAGGAGCATCGGTAAAATGACATGTTATATTGCTGTGTAAATTCATGGAGGGTTAGACAGTTAGATGTATTTCAAAGAACTGAGATGTTTTTAAATCAAGTCATTCTTACATTTGTGAACTACATAAAACACAACAAATGCCATTTATTTCAAGTACATCATGAGTGTTTTTAGAGATTTTGGTAACGCTTTAGAATACGGTTTTATTAGTTAACATAAACTAACAATGATCAATATTTCTACAGCATTTATCTGAAAAATATAGATAAAATCTAAAGTTGGATCTGTTAACATTAATGCACTGTGAATTAACATGAACGTGAGTAACACTTTAGTTTAGGGACCAATTCTCACTATTAACTACTTGCGTATTAGCATGTGCATACTGTCTGTTTATTAGTGTTTCTAAAGCTCATATTAATGTGTTATTCTACATGACCATATTCTAGATCCCTTAATCCTACCCAAATCCTGAATTTAACAACTACCTTACTATTAATGAGCAACACATTAGGAGTTTACCCAATCACGCCATCGTTATGCTGAAGAAACAAGTGTAACATCTTCTTCACTGAGGTCAGACAGGTAATAAACATGTCAGCCTGTGATATTTTCACATAATAACTTTGTGATATAATATCAGCCACTGATGGAACTGATCTTGAACATGCCACTATCATTATCATCAATTAAATAATTAATAAATAAATAAAATTAAATAAAATTAAATTAAATTAAAAAAATAATAATAAATAAAATAAAATTAAAATAAATAAAATAATTAAATTAAATTAAATTAAATTAAATTAAATTAAATTAAATTAAAAATTTAATTAAATTAAATTAATGGTCACCACCACCATCATCATCATCTTTTTCAGGTTTGTTCATGCACCTAAACAATCCATAACCTGATGGCAAGATTTAATATTGATTGCAGATATGCATATTACCCTCATGTAGGACTTGATCCATTAATAGCCTTTTAAAAGATTTTTCTTAGATTGTATGGGGGAGCATATTGATTTTTCTTCTGTTAAAATTGATTCACCTTGAGGTAATAAACAGTTTATCAGTGGTTGAGGATGGAAGGAGACTTGAAAACAAAGGAATATAATTTAGACTGGTTTTGCTGCGGGGAATGAAGGCTTATTGTGCTGATTTAAAGCAAATCCTCTCTGTTTCTGCTCTCAGGATCTTATCATGATAATAATAACACAGCACAGGTCACACACTCTGACATCAGCACCTTTAAATCCCAATGAGAGACATTCAGATTGTTTTATCTGTTGATGATGGCTGAAAAACACACATGCACGCACAGACGCACACTCACACACACACACACACACGCACACACACACACACACACACACACACACACACACACACACACACACACACACACACACACACACACACACACACACACACACACACACACTCACACACACACACTCACACACACAGACAGAGACACACACACACACACACACACACAAATCATAAATGTCAGTCCTTATCACCTTTTTGGTTTACTGTATGTGTTTGTGTGTGTTTGTGCGCTGAATTTCGAGTATATTTACCTCTGCTCTACTGAAGTAATGGGCTTTGGCAGCTGTGTAATTCTTTTTGATTTACTCCTGACCTATGACGAGTTCTGCTGCACATCCAATCTGGAAAAAATGAATGTGGACCTCTGTCTGCAGTGTCACATTTTCCGTCCGATAGACACATCAGCGGCCGCCCCTATGATAATGCCGTCCTCTCTGTGTCTCCGTGGGCCGCGCTGTCATAAGTGATAAGGGCTGAGGGGAGATACGCACACTAGACACGTGCCTTCAGACGCAAAGCAGGGAATTATGCTCTAATGATTAGCGGGATTTGCTACATAAGCCCGAATAGCTCCAATAAAATGGAATGAATGAGATGGAATGAGGAAGTTCATTCTCTGATGTGGAGAGTGGTTTTCTGTGAATGCTATTAAAGTCGTGTTCTTCGCTGATGCTCACACTCCTTTGTGTTTCGCTATATGACTTATGCTCAGAAAACACATGTCTTTGTGATCTACTACTGATATAATTAATAGGACATTTTTACATGTTTTTTTGTTTTTACATTTAAATGTTTTATGCTTTTTGTGCCAAAATACCTTTTGGTAACACTTTATTTTAAGGTGTCATAATACAGAGTAATTACCTAATTAAGTACTTAGTAGTAGCCGTTGTACTTACATGAAACAACATGTACTTACCATGTAATAAGTTATGGAACAGCCTGTTATTACAGTTTGTAATTATGTAGATGTAATAGACAGCTACTGTTACACATATGTTACAGACCGAGTCTGTTACACAGCTACTAGTACACTTAAGTACAATCTTAATACACTTTATTTTAAGTAGCTTATGTCTGTGTAATATTATGTAATTGTAATGTAATTAGAAAGGTATTACATGTATTTAAGCTGTGTACTGGTGGGTTAAATCAAACTAAGGTGTAGCTGGATACAGTATAGATACACATGAAGTACACTTAAGTACAATCTTGATACACTTTATTTTAAGTAGCTTATGTCTGTGTAATATTATGTAATTGTAATGTAATTAGAAAGGTATTACATGTATTTAAGCTGTGTACTGGTGGGTTAAATCAAACTAAGGTGTAGCTGGATACAGTATAGATACACATGAAGTACACTTAAGTACAATCTTGATACACTTTATTTTAAGTAGCTTATGTCTGTGTAATATTATGTAATTGTAATGTAATTAGAAAGGTATTACATGTATTTAGCTGTGTACTGGTGGGTTAAATCAAACTAAGGTGCAGCTGGGTACAGTATAGATACACATGAAGTACACTTAAGTACAATCTTGAGACACTTTATTTTAAGTAGCTTATGCCTGTGTAATATTCTGTAATTGTAATGTAATTAGAAAGGCATTACATGTATT
>CM049847.1:1504089-1524089 GCA_027422415.1 Schizothorax lantsangensis | reverse complement strand
TAATAGACACTCAAAAACACATAAAATGCATTTAATTTCAAAATTTACTCCCCATATCCAGCCATATGCAAAGCATGCTGGGAACTAACAATCACCTTTAAAATAAAACTGCAAAATTGAGCTAATTCTCTTAAAATAAATTAAAATAATTTTATTTTTTTAGTTTAATCAGTTCCTCAATTCAAGCCTCAAAACTGCTTAAGTTTCCTTTAAAAAAAAGAGGAAAACACATCTCTTGGTTTTATTAGTAAAAAGTCAATATTTTCTATACAACACTGAATCACAATTTCTTTATTGAAATATACTTACTATTTTTAATTATCACCTTGATTTTTTTATGAAAATTACAAGACATATGATTCATTTTTTTACAGTGTTTAGACTTTAGATAACACATTATATTTGTGCATAATCACATGTCTGTTCTCCATCTGCACTTGCAACTCTTCAAGAGAATAAAAGCCAAGCATTGTGAACATCGCAGGCCAGCTGAATGCACTTGAAGCGAAGACAATGGTTTTGTTCAAATGCATCTTGGCAGATGATTTTCTGCTTCTCGTGAATCATCTTGGTCGGTCAGCCTTGTGTAACAAGCAGGACTGGGGGGGGGCAGATGCTATGGGAGACAGACTGTGGCTGGAAGCACGGGGTGTGTGGTGAGGCGAGGTACACTCGACAGGACAGTCCAAAGACTAAGCCTTCAGGAATTGAAGTTTACCATTGCACTCGTCACAATGCATATTATTTGAAAGAAGCTTTACAGTGAATGACTGTAAAGACTACAGCCCTAGTCTAGCTGCATTGCCGTACTGTACATACAGTATTCCCTTCTAAGGCAGCATCATAACCCGTATTGAACCTCATAAGCGTCTGATTTGGATTATTCTAAACAGACAACAACTCTGTCAAAAAAGCATGAAGCATGTTGCTAAGCTAACTGTGATTGCATAAGTTTAAAATACAAACTACACAATATTTGCACACATATATATAGGCTGAACTATTTTTATATAGGTATTGAATGGGAATTTAATTTCTAATTTGTCTTGACATAATCATCATCATTTTTTTGTTCGTCAAGCTCTTTGTGATGCATTCTTGGATTGCCTCATAAATAAAAGAAAACATGCAATGCAGCTCTAGATTTTGGGCAAAGCAGGTAATCTTAGAAAGCATCCTAATGTTGCTGCCTGATGTTTGGGCATGATGTCTTCAAATGCCTAAATCTTTCAAATATATGGTTTTTTTTGTTTGTTTGTTTTTATCATTACTTTGTAAAATGCTTAAAGGATTAGTTCATCCAAAAATGAAAATTGACAGCCTCAGGCCATCTAAGAGTGCACTCTAAAAAATATGGTGCTATATAGCACTAAAAGTGGTTCTTGGCTCGTAATCATAGGGGAACCACTTTTGGTGCTGTATAGCACCATATCTTTAATGGTGCTACAGCACCTTTGTCAAATGGTGCTGTGTAGAAACATAAGAGGTGCCATATTGCATTGAATTTCTTCAACAAAAATGGTGATAAACGGCACCAACTGTGGTTCTTTGGCTCGTAAAGAACCTTTAAAGGGGCTTAACAGGTTCTTTGTACAGCAATGGTGCTATATAACACCTTAATCACCACAAAGAACCACTGAAGAACCATACAGGGGCTTAACAGGTTATTTTTACGGCAGTGGTGCTATATAGCACCTTAATCACCCCAAAGAACCACTGAAGAAGCATACAGGGGCTTAACAGGTTATTTTTAAGGCAGTGGTGCTATATAGCACCTTAATCACCCCAAAGAACCACTGAAGAACCGCTGAAGAAGCATACAGGAGCTTAACAGGTTCTGTATATGGTAGCGGTGCTATATAGCCCCTCAGTCATGCCACAGAACCGCTGAAGAACCACTGAAGAAGCATACAGGAGCTTAACAGGTTCTGTATATGGTAGCGGTGCTATATAGCCCCTCAGTCATGCCAAAGTACCGCTGAAGAACCATACAGGAGCTTAACAGGTTCTGTATATGGTAGCGGTGCTATATGGCCCCTCAGTCATGCCAAAGAACCGGTGAAGAACCACTGAAGCACCAAGATTTGGTGCAATACAGCACCAAAAGTGGTTCCCCTAGGATTACAAGCCAAAGAACCACTTTTGATGCTGTATAGCACCATTTTATTTAGAGTGTGGAGTTTTGGAGATTTGGAGAAATTTAGCAGTATATCACTTGCTGATAAACAAATCCATCATCAAAACATCATAGAGACACTTAATGAGACTACATTATATGTGAAAACATGCATGGCACATTTTGCATTACTTAGTAACTTACTTATGTCTTAACTGCAGGGGATATTTCAGTCTATCAATGTTCTCTTTCAGTCTAACAGAAAGAGCGAGTGATTTCTGTGGGATGTTAATTGTCTCTTTTGACACGTGTGTGTTGCTGTAACCTGTTTCATCAAATCCTATCACTGAAGACTTGGACTTAACTGTAAAAAGCACTGTATTTGAAAAACATTATTTTTACTTGCATACTGTATATATGTGCAAATTCTGCTACGAATACGTTGTTTTGGCACCAAAAATTATTTGGCACCAATTCCTGTTCGGAAAGTTATGTTGAGGACACAAGAAAAACCTACAAATTACCAAACTGTTTATAAAAAAATAAAAAAAATAAACACATAGCATTCAAATCAGATCAAATCAAGAATTAAGAAACATTTCTAATATTTCTTAATAAACCGCTTTTTAATTTTTTTTAATTACTGGTAAAGCACCTGAGGACATTTCAGTTTAACATTTTATCTAATACATCAAGACATGAGGAGGGAATGAAAACGTCCTGCTTAGTAGCAACGACCCATTTAATAACAGAAATGAACAAGAGAAACAAAACAAAATAATATTCGGTAACACTTTCTATGAAGCCCATATTTATAATACACTATAAGGGTATTCTTGAGGCATTATAATGAATGCATACCTTATAATATGTTATAACATCTTATGACTATTCATAAGAACAGTTTTAATATATTATAATATTTACTTATTTGTGGTTATAGCTTTTAAGAGTATGATAATTCTAACACACGGTGAACACGTTGCATCCAATTAAGTTATATTTCTCATAGTTATAATGTATAATAAGTATCATATCTTGCCATCTTTCTTATGCTTTACTTTACTTAAAGCAATCAAAGACCACTTATAAGTATAATAATAATAATATTTTTTTCTCAAACAGTCATAAGATCAGATATCTGATCAGATGAATGTGTAATATGACACATTTGCTTTGAACTATTTTTACTGTAATATCAGTTTGATTATTTTAATGGCACCCTTTAGACAGTAACTCTGCAACTACATGTTAACTAGCAGTCATTAGAGTATTAGTGGTATGTCTGCTATATATATGCTATCACTTTATTTTGATGGTTCCCCAACAGACAAACTGACTATAAGTAACTTTGCAAGTACGTCAACATTATACCAACCCTAACCTTAACCTAAGCTACTAATACTATAATGAGAGTTAGTTGACATGTAGTTGCAAAGTTGCTTATAGTCAACAGAATAAGGGGACCATCAAAATAAAATGTAACCTAACATATAAACAGCATTTTTTTTCAGTTGAAATTATTAACTAGCTCACATCAAAATTAATATTATCCTCACAGGGAACACTCAAATAACACTCCGCACCTAACCACTTACAAGATGTGCAGATCTTAAATAAACAATGCCAAGATATATAGTCCGTTATAAATGTAAAAGTAGATTTAATATGGTGTTCATTGTGTGGTATAATCTTAAAAGTTATAACCACAAATGCATAAGCATTATAATTGTTATTTGATTATTTATAAGATGATATAACATATTATAAGGCTTTTTATAATGCATTCATTATAATGCCTTAAGAATACCCTCATAATGTATTATAAATATGGGCTTCATAGAAACTGTTACCGAAATTTCTATAATAGAATTCTCCATTTAATGCTTCAGTAATAGACTGCTCCTCTAAAGTCAAATGTAAGCCATGTTCAATCAAACATGCGACTGAAAAGAACATGAGTCAGATGCCCTAAAACAAGCAAGCTTCAGTGGTCCTGGAGCCCCGGCTGATGACAGCTTCAGTAATGAAATGACCCCGCTGAGGATCTTCCATGCATCCGGGGCAGTTCAAGAGGACAGCCTCCAAGGGCTTTTCACGGGGATCAGTGAAGACAACTCTCCATGCAAAGAGATCTCTGCTGCACAAGACAGCTCCGGACGAGGAACAGGTTAAGATGGGTTTGAAGATGCCTACATGGGTAAATTAGTCCACCGAGCCGAACAGAGCGAGAGAGAGCGTAACTTCTCAATAATGTTGCGTGGTTGTCGAGGTGGGGGGCTCTGCATTGATTATTGAGACAGATTTGATTTGACGTCGCTGTCAGGTTTCTGATCTCACTGTAATTCAGGATGTCATCTGCAGATAAATGAGACGTAACAGAGGCAGAGCAGCTGCCACAGACGCCGTAGATCCATTCCACCGTGCCTGAGGACGTCCGGCCGCTGAGGTCCCAGACAATAATGTCTTTCTGAAGGACATTTATTTTGTCTCCAGATCACAGAAGTCTCCTCAGAGCTGCACACTCAACAGTACAAGATGACCACCATAAGAATGATGTGATGAAAATAACGTGATATTTTATATAATTATTAATAAGCATGTGTTTATAAATAATTACACATTCCAATGCAGCAATAGCTCTTTTGTAGGTGTAAGGAACAGGGTTGTGCATCATTCAGAATTTAATTTAGAGTGATTTGTAGATTCAGTTTGAATTGGATTCAGAATTCGTGGAAGTTATGACTTAGAATTAAATTGCAATGAAACTGAATGAAACAAGTGCTAAAAGGTACAATGCATATGGAGTATTTCTAGGAAACATGTTAATAATAATCTGAGGGCCATGGAGGAAAATCACATCATTTGTGTGGAATTGCCACATTTTTAATATTTGAGTAAAAAATAAAAAAGTAAAGGCTTTTCTCAAATGTATTTATCATGCATTACACAGTATAATGTCAAACTTTTTACTGCACTACATTTCATAAATAAAAGTTGTTGTATTTTTTACCTTTAATACTTAATAACATTAAAAATGTAGTACTTTCTTGTACTCAAGTAAAACTTTGAATTACTTTTACTTGAGTAAAAGTAAAAAAGTACTAGATTTCTAATGTAATTAAGTATTAAATGATATTTAATATGAAACGTAGTGCAGTAAAAAGTACAATATTATGCTTTGGAAAGCTGTGAAATAAAAGAAAAACACTGATAAAGTACAGACACTTGAAAAATGTACTTTTAAAGCAGAATAAAAACACTTCACTGTCCGCCTCTAAAATATAATATTTCAATAATAATTAAATCTGTAGCAGATTTATTCATAAGCAGTTCTGATATGCACTTTGGATCATTTCTAGTATTTCTAGCACTAATGGCATCATTAAAACACATGCTGTTGCATCAATATTTGGCCTGTTTTGCAGCACGTAGTATTTTTAAGACAAGTAAAACAGTGCTTTCGGTCGATCTATCGCATATGTTGTCCCCGATATCAAAATACGCCTTTAGGGATTTAATTTGCTTTGGAGGCACAGCCGTGATTAATTTTGTATGGTTTGCACAATTGACCGAGGTTCACACAACTTCATTTATTATGAGAAACATTTTACAGCAAAAGTGCCATTTAAATGATTTTCCCTCCAAACTCCATAACAGAGGCATTTTCCACTCTAGTTATCAGACGTGTGATTGATGACAATAATTAATCCTCTCATTTGAGGCAGTGTACCGCACAGCAGCATGATGCATTTACTGACCTGACTTCATCATTCCCCCATAATTCACTCCTTCCCCGATGCTCACATCGCTATTTCTCTTTGTTAACATCTAAATATCAGGACAGCCACTTGATAAAGCTATTTAAGCAATGCCACTTTGCCGAAAGGGAAAGAAGGAGGAGGCAGAGGAATGGAGAAGGGGAGGACATAGAGAGCTGGAAGTGCTGGCGGCCGCAGTCATCACATGTCTCCATCAGGGAAAGGTTAACATGATGGGTTGTGACAATCTCTCCTGGCAGGCTTACAAATAGCTCCCTTACAACCAGGAAACTAAATAGGACAAAAAGATAGATTCAGAGTGTTGGGATTTTAACAGAGGAATCCACCTGGGCCTTTTTATGATGATGATGATGAACATTATGGTCATTATAGATCAATGTTTTAGTGTGCTCCATACACAAACACACTAAAGGTCTCTGCACACTGAGTCCGAAATTTTCGCACGTTAAAAAATAAATACGACCTCACGTTGTGTCAATCACGTTTGCACACTGCCTCCGAAACTTTCGTCCTTCAAAAAAAAAAAGATCGTATCAGGTTCTATTTTCTGCGTTTTTGCATCAGTTGCATGCATTTTGATAGGAAAGGATGGGGAATACGAAAAAATGGAAAAACGCATGCGAACATTTCGGACTCAGTGTGCAATGACCTTAAGTGCGCACAGAATCTGCAGAGAACGACTGGTTTATTGTCATCAGTGGTGCTTTCTAAGGGAAGCATCTGTTACCATTTTCACCTGCTGAACCGTAACAGGTGCAAAACAACACCACCTTTCCTAACAAACGTGTTGGAGCAGTGGAGAACAATGAAATGGAAAACCATCACAGTATGTTTTATTAAAGGGTTACTCCACCCCAAAATGAAAGTTTAGTCATTAATCACTTACCCCCATGTCGTTCCAAACCCGTAAAAGTTTTGTTCGTCCTCGGAACACAATTTAAGATATTTTGGATGAAAACCAGGAGGCTTGTGACTGTCCCATTGACTGCCAAGTAAATAACACTTTCAAGGCACAGAAAAGTAAGTAAAGACATCGCCAAAATAGTCCATCTGCCATCAGTGGTTCAATCAGAATTTTATGATGCGATGAGAATACTTTTTGTACACAAAGAAAATAAAAATAACGATCAACAATTCGTCTCCTCTGTGTCTCGCCACATCACCGTAGAGCCATTTTAGAGATTATCCGTACTGCGTACGCTCTTCTGTATCAGCCGCAACACAAGGATGCGCTATTTTAAGTGTATTTGATTTGAATGAATCGTTGCTTCATAACGTTACGATTGAACCACTGATGGCAGATGGACTATCCTGACAATTCATACTTTTCTGGATAGTGTTAATTACTTGGCAGTCAATGGGACAGTCACAAGCCTCCCGGTTTTCATCAAAAATATCTTAAATTGTGTTCTGAAGACTAACGAAGCTTTTACGGGTTTGGAACGACATGGGGGTAAGTGATTAATGACTAAACTTTCATTTTGGGGTGGAGTAACCCTTTAATTCCAGTTTGACATTTCAGTGTTATATTCTTGAATACAAAGCCTCATCGCAGACATTTATAATATGTGAACAAAATTGTCTGTCACAGCACAGAAAACAAACTAAATCTATAATCAAATCTAAACTATTCCCAAATGCCCTTTAATAGGAATTTAATATGAACAGAACAATAATAATAAAAGGCTGCTATAAGAAATTAAAAATGAGTTTTACTAGCTTGAGGGCTGAATGCTGTGATGGATTAAGAGAAAACAGTAAGAACGGGAGAATGCATAAGGATGCAGTAGAGGAGTGGTTTAGAGCCTGCGCTGCTAATCATTGGTTGCAGGTTCAGTCCCCAGTAGAGATGAGGTTCTCGATCACCACTGAGCCTTTGAGCAAGGCACTTAACCTAAGGTGAATTGCTGAAACCTTACTCACCCTCAAGCCATCCAAGATGCAGATGAGTTGTTTTTTTTGGAGAAATTAAGATGTTTTCAAACCTTTGCTTCTGGCTAAAATACAAGTCCTAAATTTATAATATTGCCTTTTTTGCAGTGAAAAAGTTGTCTTGGCTGAATCAGGAGAGAAATATGCAATCGTTTAGAAACAAATCAATCATTAATGCTAGAGAGGTTGTGTAAAGTGTGACCCCTTGTCGCCGATCCATCGTGTAGTGTGCACACAACAGCAACTCTCTCAACAATTGATTCACGTCTGGCTTGTGATAAATGTCTTCAGTATCAATAGAATATGCAAAAAAATATGTAATGCTATATAATCATGTTGGAGATCACAGATTTCTTTGCAAAGGCGATATAATGCCATATGAAACTAAATACTGTGGTTGTAGAAATGACTTTCTTTGCATTATTTTTATTGCATTGTAGTGAACCACACTGATGCCAAACTATGAGACCAATAGAGAAACCATGAGACCTGCGAGAAAATGATTTCGTATCACTCTAATGAACAACATCACGTTTTCTCATAATGTCCTGATTTTCATGTGTAACAAGTTTTGTGAAGTTTGAATATTGTGTTTACAAGAAATAGGCCAATTAATCATTATAGGCCACACCCCAAAATAAATTGGTCCATATCTGTTAAAGTCGTCACTATTATTTGTATAGTGCTTTTAACAATGCAAATTGTGTCAAAGCAGCTTTACAGCAATTACAGTAAATTAATCGCGAAATCACTTTGATAATTTTTTTGTCAGGAGTGTCTCAAGATACCAAATTTTGTGTGAATTTGGCAAACGGCCAAGGAAAAGTTTGAAAAAGTAGGTTTTTCCAAAAAAATTAAGTGCCATTTTTTTTGCGCAGAAAGGGATATCCATTTAAAACAGTGATTTGGGAGCATAAAACAAATCTGAGGAAAAATAAAAAATAAAGATTTATTTACTTTTTTTTTTCTAGCCATTACAATTTCTGAGTTATTATCCAATCCAATTATTATCCAATTATTAATAAATTAGCTTATTACAGCACCAGCTTGTGGCTGATTCTCAACAAATACAGTACTCAATCTCAGTTGCCTTGTATCTATACATTTCGTAACAATCAGTCATGCACAATACACGTTATTAGCTGTTTAGCACTTGCACTAAAGAAAGTGCATTGAATTGAATTTTGCTTGCTCAAAATGTTGCAGAGTTATGACAGGTTTTGATGCCCCCTATGGAACAGATTTTGACACAACTTGCGTCTTTCTCAATTCTGCATCTGCAGAATGTCCTCTAGTGTCAAGTTAAGTATCAAGTTAAGTTTTGACATTGAATTGAGCAAATATACTGTAGGTCAAATAGTCGAAATGGGTGCCACAAGACCATTTAATTGGCTTATAACGGCTCATATATTAGTAATCAAAATACATTTTTAAAACGTTTTGCCATGTGGGTCTTAGGATAGTGTGTGACAAATTCTGTGTAAACCAATGGTCTTTCAGTTTTTCAGAAAAATCAAACTGGTGGAAAAAAAATATAATAATAATAATATTCCTATGTATTAGCAATCAATGTGATTAATTTTCTCATGTTTTATGGTATTGGTTGTTTTACCCTTCTAAAGAATTCCATCATGTTTGTTAGAATTATAGAAATAATAATAATAAAAAAAACTGTAAATCCCTCACAGATTAATGAACTTTGTGGTTTATTTCTAGCATGATTATTTTCTCACCATTGTATAAATAATCAAGTTATAATCAACAGTGTCTGAGCTTTACCAAAGCATTTCTGAAAGTTATATGCGTTTACAGACATATATCCTTAAATCACACTACAAGCATGTTCATTTTTTAAGATCTATGTATAAAGGGTACAGCAAAACACTAGGGCCATATTATTATTACCACATGCACCACATGAAAACCTCAAGAACATTGTGCAATTCTGAGTGTGCTACACACAGATGAGTGGGCTGGACAAACCACCTGTAGAAACACACTCTCTTTCTCTCTATATGCACCAGACACTTTCTTATAAACACTCCATGTTACAAGGACTTAATAAAATAACACAAATGTTTACTTGTGAATGCATCACAAATCATATTGCACTACTTCCTCCTTAAACTTAAATACCTCTATTGCACAATATCACGCACAGTTATTGTGTAAAGTACTTGTATAGTCTGTCTTAGGTTATGTGTATATACAGTAAAACTGTTTATAGTATATGTATAGTTAGATTACAGACTCAGTAAGTTAGCTATGTAGGTCAAAAAATTGTTCTTACGTCTAGTGTTGTATGCTTATATTTATGCTTATTTATGTAGCACCGTGGTCCTGCGAGACACAACATTTCATTCCACTGTATGTCCACACATGTAATGGAATGACAATAAAGCTCAACTTGACATGTTATATTTATGGTGATGTTACATATATGTGTAATTTGCAGATTTCTGGCATCCTTTTGTTGTTGCTCTGAGGCTCTTTTCACATTGTTTTTGCTGACCGTACAAAACTAGCCACAGCTTGGGAAACCTGTCATGGTCTTAGTACTTGTTAACTGTTTGAGAACACTAAGACAGCAGCCATTTAAAATAAAAACAATTTTCCTCTGTTTAGCATCTTAATGTTCTCTTTATTTTACTTGACTCTGACATTCCTGATACCTTTTGTTACCTTTTGAACGTCTTCATACATAAATGCATGAATGCAAAGGCGAGACATTCTGTATCAGAGTACCTTCTTTAATCCTTTACACACAGAATGACCTTCTGCTTCCTCTGGGTTAAGGGTAAATGCATTAGATATCACTCCTTAGAGAGTTTCGTTCCCATGGCTACTAGAAAGAGTGGTATAAAGCAAATAAATTCTATCGATCTTGAGTTAGTGTCACCACAAAATGCACTTCGCTATACTGTGCATTGTGACAGCTGAAGGATGGTGATGATAGCGTTTTTCTGTGTTCTACAACCATGCTAATTACTGCAGCTGCTCGCTCGTTCCTGCAAGGCTAGATTGTTACACTGGGATCTTCAATTGCCTCTGCCACAGCTTATCAATCAACGACAAAGACCTGTAATTGACCTGGCAGAAATCGCAGCAGTCAATTGTTATAATTTTAAGTGTTCTGTAATTTTGAAGCGTTGCGTTTTAAAGTAAAACTTTCTTGCATCTTTAAAATTTTGACAATATTTAATGCCAGAATTTTTGTAAGAGCATTTTCTGGTTAGGACTATAAAACACACAATATGTAAATGCATGTGTGTGTGTGTTTATTCACATAAAAGCTGAATGTACCAAGTCATGATTCTTGAGCTGTCATTTGTGGCGTCATACCAATCACTGAGCAATCGAGCAATCCATCCAGTTCGTTTCCATAGTGATGAATAGGCCGGAAGCAGGATGAGTGGAAGAGAGTGAAGAGCAGATTGCCGACACCTGTGCTTTAAAAAGGGACTTAATTGCAGTACAGCATATGTCATTGTGGAATGAGACTAATCAAAATTAATCTTAAAATCTTGAAAAAAAAATACAATGGGTTCCGAAAGTCTTTGAGTTCCATTTAAGCATTTTTAGCAACTGTACAATTGTACATTTTTAAGCAATTGTAGCATTTTTTCCAATTTATAAGTATTTATATTTTATTATTTTTCTAATATAACACATTTACTATGAATTACAGTATATATGCATAAGCATATCAACATTTCTTATGGTTTGTCATTTCCAGGTTTAGATTTGATTATTAATGAGGTCTCACACCTCTGGTGCCCACAGTATTCCCATGACAATGCATTTCAAATACAGCATATTTAAGTATAAGTACACTCTAAAAAATGCTGATTAAATACAACCCAGTGCTGGGTAAATATTGGACAGAATACATGCTGGGTTGTTTTCAACCAAAAGTTGGGCTAAATGTTTAACCCAACCTTCTGGGCAGTAACCTAACCACTGGGTCTAAACAACCCAATTGCTGGGTTCGTCCATATTTTACCCAGCGCTGGGTTGTATTTAACCCAGCATGTTTTTTAGAGTGTATTCAATACATGCATCATGCATATAGTATGTCAACACTCTAGTGCACGTGCTATTACAGATGAAGTGAACTCTGGTGGTTGGCCTGACTTCAGCCACTGCACTCTCCTCATGCATGTCTTTGGTTCATTGGGATCACTCTCTGTGGAAGCAGGGTTAGATTGAATCATTACATGGCCAATTAACCAGACCAGAAATGGATATAACTGAAAACATCCAACACCTGCCCATGACGCTACACATAACAGAATGACGTGGAAATGAACAGAATATTAGAGCCAGCAATAAAAATTTGACAAAGGGCTGACAAGTGTTGAGTACATACAAAGTGAAATAACTTGTGGTGTCAAATGGCTATAATGGCATTGTTTATGCAACACATTGTCTTTTCAAATGGATTCTAAAAGAGCAATTAAGTAGTGGAAAGGGTCAGATGAGGACAGACCCTTCAATAAGAGGTACACAAGGGGCATATAAAGCAGAGGACACTCTTTTGTGTGAGAATTTATGACGGTACGAACCTGTGATATTTATCTCACCCTAAATGCATGCCCTACAAGCTATTACTCAAGGCCTATGTAAGGAGTATAGCTGGCTGACACAGAATGAAAAAGCCTTAGACTAACGTCAAGTATTGGCTTTAAAGCAAGGATGTCATCAGTTAAATATCTCAGTTATATACAAGTGAGATTTGCAAACTGTAGAATTTGAGTAATTGTAATTGAGTAACTGTAGATTTGAGCTGCAATCCTCTGTCCCACTTTATATTAGGTGGCTTTAACTACTATGTACTTACATAAAAAATAAGTACAATGTACGTATTGTGTTCATATTGTATTACGAAACACTTTTGCTGCTATTGAAGTGGGATACGGGTAAGTTTAGGGACAGGTTTGGTGGTATGGGTAGGTTTAAGGGTGGGTTACGGTGTAAGGGATAGATCAACAATGTAATTGTGTATGTAATTACAGAAATTAATTACAGATGTAATTACATGCAGGTATTTTTAAAAATATAAGTAAAATGTAAAAACATGTATGTACACAATAATTGCATTGTAAGTACATAGTAGTTAAGGCCACCTAATATAAACTGGGACCAAATCCTCTAATTCATCTCTGGTATCATAGAGTAAAAAAAGTAATTATAATGGGACATTCAGAACAATCTTTAGAAGATGAACTTGCATTGAACATGTAGAGTAAATTTAGGAACATTTCATCCCAAATTATTATTAGCTACAGATTGAGAATAAAAGGGGTCCCAGCACTGAACCTTGGGGAATGCAAATCTTGCTTAATTTGCAACAAACCCTAATTAAACTAATCAAAAGTGGAATTACCAAAATTAGTCAGACTACATTGAGCATGTTATTGCAAATGTAATAAAATATAACCTCTTCTTGTGGCACTCAGACAGGTTTAATAAAGAATATGTTCATTTGATAATATGTCACTGACAGTCTTCTTTTACTCGGTTATTCAAGGGAACCAAGTACCAAGTAAACATCACAGGTTCTGTATAGGTTAAAGAGTGCCTAAAGACTGTGCTGTTCTCTGGAGTTCTGCCAGAGAGATGCCTCTGGCTGCTAGTCAGTCGCCGGAGCTGATGATAATGTTGATGGTCAATGGGTGGTGTAACTGCAAAAAAAGAAGCTTCCTCACAGAGGCAGTGACCTAAAATGATTGCACAAGGATTATGTGGACACCTCTAGCCGAGGGAGCAGAGCTCTCACTGCTGAACCAGCTAAATGACCTACTTTTGCAGTATACTGTAAAATATACGTAAAAATGTGAAGTTAGCTATTTCTACCTAACCTGACATTTAAAGATTATTCAACAATTTGATGGCCCCACCTTTTGTTTATTCAGTCATAATAATAATATTTTTGTCTTGAATAAAACCAGGTAATGTTGATTTGTCATTGTATATGTATTAGAATTTGTCATTGTATATGTATTAAATGTATACATTAGAAAAGCAAAAACAATTTTGTTTGATATCTTCTGTTGTCTTCTGTAGAATAAAGAAAAGCTTACATGTTTTGAACAAAGTGAGGATGAGAACATGATGAGAGAATATTCATTTTTGGGTGAATTATCCCTATAAATCAATACAGTGTTATGCAAGGGTTGGGTAAAATAGATAGATGGGGAATGGAAAAGTGACCAGTTTCAATAGATGTTGAGACGTTCTGAAGTTCTGTGCTGAATTTGGTGGATGTATCTTGAAAGCTGAAGGAGAAAATGGCGTGATAATTTAAGGCTCTTAAATTCACTGTCAGTGTACTGGATTTGTCAAGCCCACATAACAAACATTGCAATAGTGTTACACAGAAACATTTTCAAGTTGGTGCAAAAGGAATGATATTTAAACATCTACAGATCTCTTATGGTAATTTTTTAGGGTATTACATAAGAAAATGAATGCATATCTTCAGGACGATTAATTGCAAATAGAAGAAAGACAAAAAAAAAAAAAACATGTCAATGCACTATTGAAGAAAGGCTTATATGAATGTGTATTAACCTCTGAGCTCTAATCTAGGCATTTAGTGGGATTCTATAAAACCTAATGAACCTATTTGAGCAGCTGCAGTGGAGCCCATCCACAGGAGGCCACAGATATTGTATACTCTGAAAATGAGTGGTTTGTTGCCTAGCAACCCATCCACAAATATTTCAAATGAAGCGTCTACTTTTCTGTGGCTGTTTTGTTAGCTAGTGTTTACTCATTTTCATTATTAAATAAGAATGCATAATGTTTAATCATTATAAGACAATGCTTTGAATTGCCAAAAAAAATATACAACTAATCTGTGTGGCATAATATAATATAATATAATAATTGTTTAAAAACTATCAGGAAAGAGCAGCATTTTTCCTGCCTGCTGTGCCTGTTTCCCTTCATCAAGCTGTGAGGGCAGGTGGATGTGGGGCGGATCTGGAAAAGTCATTAACTCCTGATATTCGCCTTGACTGGTGAATTTATTTCTGCCCACCTCCATTACCCCAAATACAGCAACCAGACAAGACTCACCCAAGGGAGGCTCTGTGTCAAGCAATCAAACGTGTAGATGCATTCTGGAAAAAAAATAAAAATAAATAAAAAATAGCTTGTTATTGCTGCATGGCAGACTGATGTTTTACAAAGATTTAAATGTATTTATTTTACAGTAAATGCAGCTGGATGCAATGAGATCCATGGGTTCAGTAGGCTAATAAAGTCTACTTGTATAAATGAAGAATACATCAAGATTTCTTCCTGAAGGAAGCAGTAATATGAGAAATGCTCACTTCTCAAATTGCTCAGAATAGTACAGGTTAGACATGAAGGGGAGAGATAGTTAGACAGCAGATAAATAATAGATGAATATCATTTAAAAATATTCAGTATATTTACAGATGTCAAATGTTCATGGAAGAAAGGATGTTCAGCAGGAGTGGTAAGATCATTCCAGTAGCAAGAAACAGTACAGTGAAATTTAAGGAAAATGCTCTTTATGGTTATACGGAGCAAATAAAGGGACATGGTGGTGGAAAAAAAGTTGTGGTGGGAGGAAAAGATATTTTTAATTTTTTTTGCATTCCCTCAAGAAACTTTTGCGTTCTCTCACAAAACCAGTTGAGTTTGGACAAACACTTCCTGTTCACTTTACAGTTTGCAGTGGTTCATACAGCTCCATGCATTCACAATGTAACGTTTCATATAGTTTTATTTTGAACTTTAGTTTGAGTATTAAGAAACAGTCAGAGCTTAGTTCAAGGCACGGTTTTGGGACATTCTAAAACACTTAATGTAAAACACTAGAGGACCAAATTTAGTACACACCTTATTAATAAAGCATACAGACAAGCAGAATAGCCCAGAATATGAACGTAACCCGCTAAATTACATGTTAAGTGTTCTATCCCACATAGACAGAAAACGCTTAAATAATGGACTAAGAAAGTGGTATAAAAAGGATGAATTTGGTGTACAGTTTATTAATAAATTATGCATACAGAACAGCAGATAAGCCCAGAATATGAACTGAAAGCGCAAAATTGCACATTAAGCATTTTCTTCCCATAAAGAAAATGTGGCTTAATGAAGACGTTAGACAAAATACCAAATTATTGAAAATATTCTGTGAAAGCAAGCAGTTGAGCCCAGAATATGAGCTGAATTGCATGACAAGAATTTTCTTCCCCAAAAAACTGTGCTAAGCATGGCTTAATATTAGAAAACAGTGATATACAGAGCCCAAATTTTATATTTTATTAAAAAGATATACTATGTACAGGCAAGCAATGCGATTAAGCAACGTTAAGAGTTTATAATGTTTTTCTACAGGGGAGAAAACATGTGAAACTTGTGCGTTGCATTCATATTCTGGACTTGTCTGCTTTCCTGTGCATAATATATTTTGTTAATATACTGTGTACCAGATTTGGTCTTTTTATATTACCGTCTTCGTCTATTAGCCTACCTTAAAGGGGTCATCGGATGCAAAATTCACTTTACAAGTTGTTGGAACATAAATGTGTGTTGGAAGTGTGTGTACACATCCATCCTATAATGATAAAAATACACCCAGTGTTTTTTTTTTTTAAATCCCTATTTTAAAATCCCCTTTTTCAAATCAGGCTGCTCTGAGATTCCTGTCAGAATGACGTAGTTCTTTACAGGCCCCTCCCACGATAGTTGATTGACAAGACTGTCTTACCTTAGCTCCGCCCCCCTGAGTGATCTGAGAGCTCCGCCTCCGGTGCAGGGGAAGACAAGATGTCTCCGATTAAGCGATTGAAGTGTTTTGTTGTTGGATGTAATAATGAATATAGCAGTCGTCATTTACTCCTGACATCTGAGCCACTGAAAACACAGAGGATTAACGTTACTTTCGTTTTGAAAGGAATGCGCTGATCCCCGATCTACATAAATGCATCTATGTTCGCGCGAATCATTCGTGATCCAGCCATTCGTGTTAGCCAGTTTCGTGGCTAAAGTAAACAGTACTGCTGGTCACTCCACGGAAGAGAGGGGCGGGGTCAGCAGAGCTCATTAGCATTTAAAGCAACATGGACTAAAATGGCTTGCTTAAAACAGAGCTGATTTTGACATGGTAAAAAAGGTGTTTTTTACACTACCATTGGGAAATTTTAACCAAAGTATGTTATAGACTTTTCATTAAGATCCTAAAGAATCATATCAACTTGTGGAAAATGGGCATCCGATGACCCCTTTAAGTGTTTTCTATAATGGCTTTCTATGGGGGAGAAAAAGCTTAACGTGCATTAGTGCTTTGTGTTCATGGTTATTCTGCTTTATTAATAGTATTATTGGTTATTAATATAAACAAAATTAATTAGTATTAAAAGTATTTATTAATACCGAATTTGGGCCTCCAATGTCACTGTTTTAGTACATTAAGCCACATTGTTTTAGAATGTCCCAAAACCATGCCTTGAATGAAGCACTGACTGTATTTCTTTATACTTGAGTCCAAGTTCAAAATAAAACTCTGTGAAACGCTACATTGTGAATGCATGGAGCTGTATGAACCACTACAAGCTGTAAAGTAAACAGGAAGAGTTTGTCCGAACTCAACTGGTTTTGCGAGAGCAAAAGTTTTGCAAGGGAATGCAGTTTCTTGAGGAAATGCAAAAGTTTTACAAGAGAACGCAAAAATTTGAAAAATATTTTTTCCTCCCAACCTCATTTTTTTCCATCACCATGTCCCTTTAGGGCCTCCATATGATTGTACCAGCAGGCGCTTGTTCCTGGCTAAACAGATAGGTTGTAATGCATTGGTGGAACGGCTGAGAAGAAGAGAAGCAATCTTTGGTAGACTTGAGTTGAAGATGGTGTTCGTTCATCCAGATCTGTGCAGCTACTGTGAGAAAACATCATTGGTATAGCAGTGCATGAAAAGTCTGTGTGCATTAATTTGGCCTGTATGAAGACCAGATCTAATAACCCTTTTTCAGGAATCTGGAACAAGCTTGTGTTTTAGATCACAAATTGAGGTGGGATAAATGGACTGACGCTGTGAGCAAAAAGGGTCAGCAAAGACTATATTTCCTTAGGAAGATGGTGTCATTTAGCGTAAGCCCTTCATTGTTAAAGATGTTTTATAACTCTTTTATTGAAAGTGTATTGACCTTTTGTATTATCTGCTGGTTCGGGAATGTTACGGTGGAACAAAAGAGTTTGGCCAGAAAAATTGTAAGTACTGCGAGTAAATTACTTGGTATCCCTGTGATGGGTTTACAGCAAATTTATCAGACTAGATGTCTTGGTAAAGCTATGAAAATTATATCTGACAATAAGCATCCACTGCATAATGAGCTTGAGCTTTTGCCTTCAGGTAGAAGATTTAGGATACCAGGGTTTTTAAAAAATAGGGGGGAAAGTATTTTATATCACAGGCAGTGAAGTTTTTAAATGAAATATGGGTAAAAAAAAAAAAAAATTCTAACTAAGTGTTGTGGATTTGTATTGTCTTATTGTGAAATTTATGTTGAAATTGTCTTTTGTGAGAAACTGCATATGGAAACAAGTCACTGAAACAAAATTTCCCCAAGGGGATGAATAAAGTTACTACTACTACTACTACAAACAGCACAATCTGTTTAGCAGATTACAGATCATACAATGGCTGAATTACAGTTTGTATCGTTTATAGGTTAACTATTATCCCAATAAATCTTTGCAAAACTTAAATTAACCTTGAGGTTTAGAAGAAAACACCCTGCATGTTTTTTGCAGTGGTGCTAATGTCCCAAAGTCAAAAGAAACACCTCTTTGAAACAAGTTTACCATCGCACTCATATTCCCATTACTGCATTGTGGGAAGAGGTATCTGTTTGTTTTGTGCCCATTCCCAGTTTTTTTTTTCTTCTCTCTCTCTATTGAACAGGCCCCTGACCACCTTGTTGATCACCCAGCAACAGACACGCCAGTCTGTCCCTAGTCTTTCAGCCAGAGCGGAAACCCAGCACTGAGCCTCTTCTGCAGGACTCCATGCAGCCTACCTGACTGCCCTACCAATGAAGAGAGCCCGCATTCTGGGGCCTGGGGCGTCACGCATAAAGAGATGTGACATCTCAAGCCTTGTTTTCTCTGCCTGAATGGGTGAAAGAAGTAATGTTGTCTGGATCTAGTCCACTTGCAAACTCCACAAACATATATTGTGTATGACCAGCTGAAAACAGAAAAAAAGGGCAAATTTAATGCATCATTGTTCTCTCAATGGTTCATTTTCTGATTCCTTTTATCAGTTGATTCCTAAACCAGCTTGCCAGACTTCTTTCTGTGGATTACAGACTTGTCTTGCAGGCAAATAAATAACATCAGTTTGTAGAAACACTTCCATTATTGTGATGTTATGCATCTTGCACTCTAAAAAAATGGTGCTATATAGCACTAAAAGTGGTTCTTTGGCTTGTAATCATAGGGGAACCACTTTTGGTGCTGCATTGCACCAAATATTAGTGCTTCAGTGGTTCTTTAGCGGTTCTTCAGCGGTTCTGTGGCATGACTGAGGGGCTATATAGCACCGCTACCATATACAGAACCTGTTAAGCTCCTGTATGCTTCTTTAGCGGTTCTTCAGTGGTTATTTGGGGTGATTAAGGTGCTATATAGCACCACTGCCGTACAAAGAACCTGTTAAGCCCCTTTAAAGGTTCTTTACGAGCCAAAGAACCACAGTTGGTGCTGTTTAGCACCATTTTTGTTGAAGAAATACAATGCAATATGGCACCTCTTATGGTTCTACATAGCACCATTTGACAAAGGTGCTGTATAGCACCATTAAAGATATGGTGCTATACAGAACCAAAAGTGGTTCCCCTACGATTACGAGCCAAGAACCACTTTTAGTGCTATATAGCACCATATTTTTAGAGTGTATCTATGTTATATAAGAACATGAGAACACTGAATGAATCTGTCTTTTCTTACTGAGAATCTCAGGTCATGCACAGCACACAGAAATGAATGTTTCTATTATAATCAAAGCAATAAAGAATATAAACATAGCTTGTTGCACAATAAACACTATATTTTTGCATTGTTTCCCAGTCACTATGTGTAGGGTTTTGGAGTTTTTAGGACCCTCATGTCTCATCAAATCTTCTTTC
>CM049847.1:1489089-1499089 GCA_027422415.1 Schizothorax lantsangensis | reverse complement strand
TTTGCTGATTTTACCTGGATGCAAACAATTAATAATAACCTGAACTGTTTGACATAAACAAAATTAGATGTGTTATTTGGATTCGAGAGAAAATGATTTAAACTTCACCCGTTGAATAATTTAAATAAAGTAAGAAATGCAAATGCTTTGCCATTCAGCAAACTATTCTGCAATTAACCGCAGACACTGTTAAAGTTTTAGATAACAGACATGTGCAAAATTGGTTCTTTCAGTTATTTAAAATAAAGAAATGTGGACAGACGCGTTTTGTCATATGCCGCGCGCCCATCACACCTGCGCCAATTGGTGTTTTATTTTTATTGTTTATTTTTTTTTTGTAGCTATCTTGTTTTTTTTTATTTTTTTATTACGCTATTATTGTGTTGATGAATTGACATCGAATGCACCAAGCACAGGTGAAATAATGTCGCTTTGTCTCAATGGTTTCCAGGTCTGTGTCAAGCTTCTTTGGCGTTTTTTGACTCTAGTCGTGGGTTAACCGAGCCGCGAAGCTGCTGTCTACGTGGACCGGTGCTGAACTCTCCCGTCCCTCTAACAGGACCAAACCCAGAGACATGACCACCAACGGCACGAAAGCGTCCGATGGACACGTTTTAACAGAGCTGAACGAAGCGCCCACCGCCAACGACAAACCAAAAACTCTGGTGGTTAAAGTTCAGAAGAAAACGGACCTTCCCGACAGAGAAACGTGGCAGGGAAAATTTGACTTTCTTCTGTCTTGTGTTGGCTATGCCATTGGACTTGGCAATGTCTGGAGATTTCCCTATCTATGTGGAAAAAACGGAGGAGGTATGCATCCCCCCCCACCCCTTCTTAACAAAAGGATTTAAAAATAAATAAATAATAAATAAATACGATTTCGTAATGAACGAAAATCACTCTGCAGATTGAATAAGGTACAAAATAGGCTGCGCTTTGTGTCCAGGAGGCGCGCGAAGTGCGCAATAATTGGAAGCGCGGTGGATTTTAAAATCGGATACATATTTGAATATGTCTCATTATGTTACTTATCTTCTGTCTGTATAGGGGCGTTCTTGATTCCTTACTTTTTGACCCTCATATTTGCTGGGGTCCCGTTGTTTCTTCTGGAAACTTCCCTCGGTCAGTACACGTCCATTGGTGGTCTTGGAGTGTGGAAACTGGCCCCTATGTTCAAAGGTAATCATATAACCCTCAGATTAATTACTCATGCTCTTTTTAGAAGGGTGTAAATGATGGTGTCTTCTGCATTATAGCGCAGTCGTACTGTGTCCTTGCCAAAAAAAAAAAAAAAAAAAATCTGAAATATGGAGTTATTTTAGCACACATGTCTCCGTAGGTGTTGGCCTGGCAGCAGCAGTCCTGTCGTTCTGGCTTAACATTTACTACATAGTCATAATCGCATGGGCAATTTACTACCTGTATAACTCATTAACCACAGTAAGTACACGTTTGGGTATCAAATATGAAATTGCTAAAACACCAGTGACTGTCTAGATTCTGGAAGCGCTGTCTCAGGGATTGAAATGTCCTGTTTCAGGAGCTCCCCTGGAAGTCTTGTGACAACCCTTGGAATACAGACAAATGTTTCTCAAACTACAGCATGGCAAACACCGCCAATATGACGAGCGCCGTTCAGGAGTTCTGGGAGTAAGGGCAGATTTTTTTCTGAAACACTGGAATTTGGTATTCTAGCAACACACACACACTTTCCTTTTGTCCTCGGCTGTGCAAAAGAACCACTGTTGTTTCACAAAAATGCGGCCATTGTGCTATTTTTGGCAAACAGCCCAAGCTGAATGCTTTGCATCGGCAATTAGACAGGCTCTATTTCAAACTGTTTGTGAGTTACATGGCCTGACAGATATAAATTCTCTAATAATGATTGTTCCTCTTTCTCGCTCAGACGTAACATGCATCAAATGACTGATGGTTTGGAAAAGCCGGGAGAGATAAGACTGCCACTTGCAATAACGCTGGCCATTGCCTGGGTTCTGGTCTATTTTTGTATCTGGAAGGGCGTAGGCTGGACTGGAAAGGTAAGAATGCTCTTGCACGGCACATATATGACATTTAGTTAGTTTTTAACAAATTCAGAAATTCAATAAAGCTCTGAATATTCAAAATCAGGCCCGTAATCAAGGCTTTGGGATCAGAATCTCCTAAATAATGAAAGTCTGTCATGCTTTCACAAAGCTTCACAGTTGTCGTTTTTCTTCAGATAAATCAAAGCATGCTTTTTTCTCTCTCTCTCTTAAGGCTGTTGATATGTCTTTCAGGTGGTATATTTCTCAGCGACATACCCGTACTTCATGCTATTTATTCTGTTCATCCGTGGAGTGACGCTGCCTGGAGCGAAAGAGGGCATTTTGTTCTATATCACGCCTCAGTTCAGCAAGCTGAAAGAATCAGAGGTAGAGCGCTTTGTAATTATCATACGGTAACAGACGTGTGTTCACAGGCGTATAATTTGGTGAATTTCTCCCATGTCTCGTCTTTTCTCTTAGGTGTGGCTTGATGCAGCCACGCAGATCTTCTTCTCGTACGGTCTGGGCCTGGGCTCTCTGATCGCCCTTGGGAGCTACAACCCTTTCAACAATAACGTTTACAAGTATGCAGCAATTGTAAGATTTATTAAAGCGCGTTCAAATGTTATCCTTAATATGCATCTCTAATCAGTCACATGCGTGGACATTTTGTATTTCAAAACAGCCTACAAAAAACTTCCTCGTCACTCTCAATACGACACATAGATAATAGGATAAATAATAATGGATTACTAAACAATTACATGCTCTCGTCTGCTTCTCAGAGATTCTATCATCGTCTGCTGCATCAATTCCTTCACCAGTATGTTCGCTGGATTCGTCATTTTCTCTATCGTAGGTTTCATGGCTCACATCACACAGCGGCCCATAGCAGACGTGGCTGCATCAGGTAATTATGATGGAGTTCAGTCTGATCACTGGATGAAGACCTGTGCAGTGTCTTAGCATCTGGTGTCAACTATTATGAGCAGTTTGCATGGTAGCACAAAAATTAGTTTTATGGTATGTATATGTCACAATTTAAAGAGATGTTATATCCTCCTATATAGAGAGACACCCCCCCCCCCCCCCCCCAAAAAAAAAGCTTCGTGAATTTAGTATTTTTTCATGTCATTACATTGTTTAGAACATAAGAAAAAATGGAAAAATAACATTTTTGAAAAATTATATTTTATTCATATTTTATTCTATGTCCTCTGTAGAGGACACTAGGACACTAAAAATAAAATGGCATGAATAGACATCAAAAAGGCAAAAATTATGGGATTTTTTTTTTAAATCACCAATCAATTTTTAGGTTTCTTTATACTAAACTTTGTTTAAGGATGATTCATAACTATGTTATAAAATATATAACAAAATTATTTGATATACCATTTTGTTTTATGCAATATGTGTGTAAAAAATGGTTTTCCCATTAAACAGTGTATCTATACACTGTATCTAATTTGCATATTAATGTGCTGCTGTTGGAACAGCATGTTGAAAAAAGAATGGGAGTAATAATTGGCCATATTTTCATAATAATATCTAATATTTCATAACAAAATTGATATATAATTTATTTTCCTATTCAATTGTTATGGCTCCGAAAATGCATAATAAACATGTTTTTAGTCCTGGTGTCCTGGACATGTATGAAATTATGTCCTGTTTCATAACAGCAAGTCATATTTGAATTTGAAAACCCATAACATTTTCCTGAGATGTTGCTTTATGACAAACAATTTGAAAATTATTCAGGTTTAAATGACAATTACAAAATATAATCATTTCCATAAGGATGTAAAAAATTTCACTAAATTAAATTTAGCCATTTTTAAAGATCTATGAGAGGGAGTGTTATGATGAAATATCCAATCATTTAATATCTCTATAAAGCCCTGAATGTGCTCTGTACATTAAAACTGTGACATGTGACGTCTCAGAGAAATACACTACAATATAATATCCTCATATGAGGCAAAAACTCCATAGCTGGGTCTCAGGAGGATATATATATATATATAAAACATATTTTAAATTTGTGACACAGAGAGGTGGCTACATCAACCATCAAAGCTGCTACCACAGTAATTATTTAAAAAATCATACAACATATTATTGATGTACATATTCATCTTGCTTGTTTTAGGGTTTTTAGTAACAGGATTGCTAATATTACAACTCTCAGATAACATATAACATAACATCATAATGTTTGATTTGAGGTTTATAATCTGTGCTATGCATAAAAGTGACCAACACTGAAATTAGACATTAGAGCTTTACTGTTAAAATATCATATGTGTCCCTGGAGCACAAACACAGTCATAAGTAACACAGGTATATTTGTAGCAATAGCCAACAATACATTGTATGGGTCAAAATTATACATTTTTCTTTTATGCCAAAAATCATTAGGATATTAAGTAAAGATCATGTTTCATGAAGATATTTAGTAAATATCCTATCGTAAATATATCAAAACTTAATGTTTGATTAGTAATATGCATTGCTAAGAACTTCATTTGAACAACTTTAAAGGTGATTTTCTCAATATTTAGATTTTTTTGCACCCTCAGATTCCAGATTTTCAAATATTGTCCTATCATAACAAACCATACATCAATGGGAAGCTTATTTATTCAGCTTTCAGATGATGCATAAATCTCAATTTCATAAAATTGACCCTTATGACTGGTTTTGTGGTCCAGGGTCACATATTACATGTATTAGTCTCTATGCCATAATACAGATATTCTAAAGCTAAGTAAACCTGTTTTGATCTCAGGGCCAGGGCTGGCATTCTTAGCCTACCCCGAGGCGGTCACACAGCTGCCCATCTCACCGCTCTGGGCAATCCTGTTCTTCTCAATGTTGCTTATGCTTGGCATTGACAGTCAGGTAAAGAGCATGTTTCAAACACGTGTCTTCAGGCATGCATACTTGTGTAGTAATAGTATGTTGATTCAGGTATTAAATATACAGCTGAATTCAGAATAGCATGCTATTCCAAACTCAGCCAGTATTTCTGACTTAAATACAACCAGTCCATTTAGATATCCTTTCCATGTTTGTGTTTTAATTATCATATATGCTTTGTATTCTGTGTAGTTCTGTACGGTGGAGGGATTCATCACTGCTCTCGTTGACGAGTTCCCACGCTTGCTACGAGGAAGACGAGAGCTCTTTATCGCTGTTGTCTGCCTCGTGTCTTATTTGATTGGCCTGTCAAACATCACACAGGTAAATGCACACATACTCCTTCTCATCTTTCACCCTATGAAAAGAGATGGAGGCTGATCACGATTTTATTCTAAAGCTTTGTATGTAATGGAATATATGGTAAAAATACATGCAAAGAGTGGAATAAGAGCTCTTGAAGTTGCATAATAGGATCACCTCAGAGGACAGAAACGTTTGAGTGTTTTTGCTGGGATATATAATGACTATGGAGAGTTCAACCACTATATAATCTTTCCTGTAGCTCAAATGGTAGAGCATGGTGCTAGCAACGCCAAGATCATGGGTTCGATTCCCATGGAAAGCAAGCGCTGATCAAATGTAAAACTGTCACTTGAATGCAATGTAAGTCGCTTTGGATAAAAGCGTCTGCTAGATGCATAAATGTCAATGTAAATATAACCTCACACTGTTATATAAAAGCTAGAAATGACTGCAGGAGAGAAAAAAATACACTTAATACACTAACCTCCGGTTTCACAAACAAGGCTTAAGCCTAGTCCTAGACTAAAATGTAAGTCTGAGCTGTTTCAATTGAAAGAAACTTGCACTGATTGATCTTAAAACATATCAGCGCCTTTGTTTTGTCTTAAGATGCACACCAGTAATGTTTTTTTCTAAGGCATGTTTATAAAAATTACTTAAATGTCCTAATTGAACAATGGCCTAATCCTGGCTTGTCTGTGAAACCGGGCCTAAATAAATACAAATAATAGTAAATAGTCTAGATTACGCACATGAAAATGATGGAATGAGACATTGTGGGTGTGTCTTGGGTGAGACTGTGTATATGGTGTCATTGTATACCATTCATCACAGTCACTTGACCCTTTTCATGATCCATTTGTATTTGATTTGTTCTGCGCAAGCAGTTTCTGTAATATTACACATTACAGAAGTAAAACATAATTTCATCTTGACCTTAATAAAGAGCACGAGTGCTTGTGGTAATACAGCAAATCACGGAGATGCTCACAACCATTTGAACCATTGGATGTGCAATTGTGTATAATCCTAACCCAAATACTACATACTTTTCAGGCCAATCTCGTGACTCACAGCAGGGAAGAGAAAGCTAGCTTCGCTGATGCTCATTGCTGCTATGCCTTTAAACCCAAACACAGCTAAGAGCTGGTTTTCGAAACCAATGTAAATGAACCACATCTCTCGCTAATCAAAGCAATTCTTTTCTCGACAGGGTGGCCTCTATGTGTTCAAACTGTTTGACTACTATTCTGCCAGTGGAATGTGTCTGCTGTTCCTGGTGTTCTTTGAATGCGTCTCCATATCCTGGTTCTATGGTAAATATGCCTAATAATAATTTTCCAAGCAGATATTAAGTTGCTGAGACGTTGATGTTGCCTGCAGTGTCCTGTGACGTGACATTTAGCATGCATTTAAAACAAAACATTCAAAAAAGTAATTGCATGCCGTATTTATGACCTCATATGAATTAAACGAATACATGGAAAATTTGTTTATCACACCACATGATCATTTAAGGCAAGGCAAGGCAATTTATTTGTAAAGCATCATTAAAAACAACAGTTAGTTGACCAATGTGCTGTACAGCTTTTAAACAAAAACAATAAAACACATTACATTACACATTTAAAGTGAATTAGTGAAATCAATAAGGTGAAAAAGAAAGCTGATGTTTCGCTTATAGATTTTGTAGGTATTAATTAATTTGCTTTTTATACCTCACATCCAGACATAACGCACAACGCATGCTAATTATGATCAAAGATCTTTATAATTCATGCTAATCTCGCTGCCAGACTCATTTCCACACTCAGTTGATCTGAATGAATATGAACCTGTGGAATATTAATTGTTGTGCATGGCAGGCTTGATTATGCAAACTACTGCATGATTCTCTATTTGCATTTATGAAGGCGCGCACATACAGCAATAATCCTCGGCGAACCGCTCGTGCATTGTTTTGCAATGTGATTTCTATTCTGTGCCCACCGCAGGTGTCAATAAATTCTACGGCAATATCGAGGAGATGATTGGATACCAGCCCTGCATTTGGTGGAAGCTGTGCTGGGTCGTATTCACCCCTCTGATTGTGGCGGTAGGTGTTTTTTTAAGCATTTCTAAGGTGGAAACACAGGCTGACTGTTTGTTCCTTCTGTCGTAGGGTGTGTTCATCTTCAGCGCCGTTCAGATGGTCCCGCTTAAACTGAACAATTACGTGTTCCCAAAGTGGGGGCAAGGTGTAGGCTGGTGCATGGCCCTGTCGTCCATGATTCTCATCCCAGGATACATGGGCTACATGTTCCTCACCCTGAAGGGCTCATATAAAGAGGTAACGCTTGCACTTTCCTCGCAGCCACAGGTGCATCTGTCAGGGAACATGAAAGTCCCTCCACTGACGACAGTAATTGATTTAGATTGCGTGCATTATTAATGCAGATGTTTCAGCATGGGGTGAAGCATGCACTGTTCCTATTTCGTGGCCATTGGATTTATTCTAATTGCATCAATTAGTCTTCAGTTCTTGCCATTTGAGCATGCAATCAGTGACTTGGACTGATTGAACGAACTAGGAGTATTTTTCGCCACACGAAGCGTACCTCTGAATCATGTTTCTGAGACTAGTAATTAGGAACAAAGAGACCCAGTCCCAATTCAGCGTGAATATTGTGGAGCTTGTAATAATTCTGAATCACAGGTTCCCACCAGGACAGCAAAAGTTTGGATTTGGCTTCAATTGCATCTTGATTTCCTAATTGTACCAATCAAGAGCCGTGATTTGTGCTTTTATGCTTTTATGCTTTTTTAGCTCAGCAGGAATAGTTTGTCTGACCTGGAATACCAGCTGATGATTTTCCTTCCCCTTTGCAGCGCCTTCGGATAATGATTCAGCCCTCGACGGTGGTTCGGCCTCAAGAGAACGGACCAGAACAGCAACCCGAAAACCCCACTCCAGCCAATGACGAGGCCTACATCTAACCACCCTCCCCCTGCTCCACCCCGAATGATCAAAGGTCAAGAGAGAGAATAAAAGAGTAATCACGGTTGATCAAAACCAAGGACTTCCATGTCTAGAGTATATTCACCTACCTCCGAGGGAAAACCAACCTGATTACAGTTTGAATTGTTTTGGTATATATATATACATAGGGTCCAAAAAAACCTGTCCAGCGATGTTCTAGGGTTAATCTATATTTCATATGCAAGATATTAGTCTTTCTAAAAAAGAAAAAGAAGATAGGGTCAACCAGAGGATATCATTTAAATGATAATTCAAGATTTGGCATCCCGATGTAATTTCAACACCACCGTGTTAATTTGATATTACATGTAATTAATGTATTAAAAATACAGTTGTAGGTTAGAATCGAATTGTATCTGATTGTATCTGAAAAAAATATATATACATACATTTATATATCTATATAAAAGCAGGGAGCGAGAATAATGGAGCGTGCAACGGGGCAAGATGTACCTTGGATGTCAAGGTTATGTAGTCACTTTTCAAGACTCTACCGTTTCAAACAACCCTTCTCCAGTTTAGCCCTCGGGCAAACCCTGAAAAGCACAAGACCAGTGTGGATTTGGTTTACAAACGCTCCAGGCAGCGATGAATTACCAGCCGCGGGGGCCAATTGACGTCAAAAAAGACTGTTACAATTTTTTTCATTTTTTTTATTTTCTAAGACAAAATAACTTTGTATGTGTTTTTTAGAATCATTTTAGTACATGTTTTCTATGTAAGAGTAAGAAGGACCAAATTCATGTTTATGCTACTGACAGATCTGAAACACTGTTTTACGTCGCACAGGGTCCGAAACGTCATTTTTGGGGGGGCAGACGTACCCCGTGAAGCCACTGCTCAACACATTTGTATGCCACTCCTCAGGAAAAATGGCGAAAGTGACCAAAATTTGCTCTCCTGGATCAAAAACGATTATAGCTGTGAGCAGCCTTCAGCAAATAATCACTTCTGAGCAAAAGCTATAGTCTGTTGCCATGGTTTCTAGGGTCATTTTGTCAGACATCATTGACAAACCAGCACTCTGTGTCAAAAACTGACAAAGCCGTTGTGCGAATGAAAATATGTCAAGGAGAAATGATGCTGTTTTCTTTTTAAATCTACAGACTAGATGGGCAATAAATAATTGACATGAAATCATATAAAGGGATATGTGTGTGTGTGCATGTGTGTGTGTGTGTGTGTGTGTGTGTGTGTGCATGTGTGTGCATGTGTGTGTGTGTGTGTGCATGTGTGTGTGTGTGTGTGTGTGTGTGTGCATGTGTGTGCATGTGTGTGTGTGTGTGCATGTGTGTGCATGTGTGCATGTGTGTGTGCGTGAGAGAGAGAGAGACAGAGAGAAATGACTGTTTTATGTCCAGTTTTATTTGTTTAAATGCCACTGGTGAAAAGCACAGAGCTTTAAGTTGACAAGCCACAAAAAAGAGCACTGTTAGTTTGCTTCTGTGGCAGCTACATGTGACAGAGATCTGGATTAATTCGTCGATTTATTCTCTGCAAGACGTCTGATGAAAAATGTGCAATCAATAAGAGTTTTTCGTGACATTGTATAAATCTACCATTCATCAGATTTCTCTCTGAAACAATGTTGTAAAACTGTACCGTGTAAAAGTACCTGTGAATGTCCGTTTTGAGGTTTTTGTCTTGTTGATGAACCTTATATTATTTGCTGTTTACTGCAATAATGCATCGATCTCAGAAACTATATAAAGCACATATCTTT
>CM049847.1:1419089-1484089 GCA_027422415.1 Schizothorax lantsangensis | reverse complement strand
AAATTAATAATTTTGACCCATACAATGTATTGTTGGCTATTGCTACAAATATACCTGTGTTACTTATGACTGCTTTTGTGCTCCAGGGACACATCATTTCTTTCTCAGAAGCTTTAAAACATTAACATAGACATTTCAAAAGGTGAAAAACATGATATAGCACTGATTCTTGAGACATGGGACTAAACATGTCCAGCAATTGTACCTGCTATTAGGTTTAAATATTTTCAATTGTAAATGTTATGGGGGATTAATAATAATAGAATGTATTTAACACAATTATCCCCTTCAGTTTAATTTGATCATTATTATATCAAATCTATGACACCTGTCTTCTCACTACATCTAAAACAGTGTGTCCAAAAATCATTCATATGCTATAAAATGGATAATAATGGTTTTAATGATGAAACAGAGCTTGTTTTATCAAAAGCAACACATAATATCTCATATCAAATCAAGGTTGTTTTTCAATGACACATGCATGTTTCATAAGATTTCAAAGTTGTGTCGCCACTTTTTGTCATCACCTTCAGACATTCATTAAAATTAATGTTGCATCAAAGCATAGCTCGGTAGCTTAGTACATATGAGATACATTAATGTAGTTTAATTTGTCTGAGTACAAGTTTTTTTTTTTCAATTTTGCACCCTGTTTTGTCCCACTTCTAACGAATCAGTGATAGCATAGTAATCTTCTTAATATTAGATACTCTGAAAGCTTGCTTTTCTTGCTTTGAAGACCAGACAAGGGTCAAAAGCGCACTGGAATATGTGCTAAACAAAAGGTGAATCTTTCACTTTAAATAACACATGAAAAGAGAAAAACATGATTCACACATGATAACACTGCTCTGAACTAGGCTGTTAGAAAAGTTAAACATCAAGATCACAAACACATAACCACAGTTTCTCAAGGGTATGGAGTCACCCATATCATAAACAGCACATCTTGCAAGAAGCCTTGCTCTATAAATGAGATTTATGAAGTTTAAAAACTACAATTAGGATCTCCTTGATCTTAATGAGATAAAGCACACTTTGTAGTGAATAACTTACTAGTTTACTAAGGTCTGGTTGAGCATGATACTGCTGCTCAGTAAATACATCACTTGTATCTTCATTGAAAGTTCATAAACTTGAGCTCATATGCGACGGATGAATGTTATCTGTACATTTTCCATTTGAAAAGCCCCCCCCCCAGCTTTACTCTCATGGTCAATGTCAATGTCAGAGTATCCACATCAGTACCAGATGACATCCCGGACATCACAATATTAACATGAAACATAACACTTTGTTTGGGTCAGCTACTTTTCATTTTCACCTGGCTAAAAACACTTTAGAGATGCTAGATAAATCCAAGATGGCAAACCATCTGTGCATTGAACACTTTTGCAGTCCTGTCAATGGAAACAGTAATCAATACAAAGATACCATCTTTTGTTTTTACCACCACTCTTGGTGACAAGCTACAAAACATTTGGACCAACTATTTCTCCAGGAGTGACAATAAAATACCTGCTAAAAGCTAAGCTGACCACTGCTTTCATCTAGTAGCTCTATCAAAGTATGCATAAAAGTACCAACTAAAACTTGATGGCAAAGGGCTTGAATCATCTTGGCAGAACACTTGCATATATCTTGGCTTGGACGATAATCAAGTCAAGTCACATTTATTTATGCAGCACTTTATACTATACAAAGTGTTTCAGAGAAGCTTTGCATTAATACACAGGAAAAAAATGTAAAATTCATCAACTATGAACCAAAGGGGGGGGGGGGGGGGGGGGGGGTACTCAAATTACTTTAAAATACTTTAGCTAGCAAACTCAATTTTGACAGTTTCTATTAATTACATATTCTGTCTTTTGTGCCGAAGAAATCAATACACAAATGACATACTATCAGATCTCAATAACATACAATCAGGCTTCCTAAAATAACTCATTTGATTTTAAACCTACAGTAATAAAATTCCACATGACATTAAACTTTTTTATATTATTTATTTTATATATTATTTTATATAATATACATTACTTACTTACTTACTGTGGGCATATCATTTTAAATGTATAACACTAGGGCCTGGTTTCACAGACGGGGCTTAGACTAAGCCAGGATTAGGCCATAGTTCAATTAAGACATTTAAGTCATTTTGCTTAGATAAAAACATTACTGGTGTGCATGTTGAGACAAAACAAAGGCACTGATATATTTTAAGATCAATCAGAGCAAGTTTATTTCAGTTGAAACAGCTAAGACTTACATTTTAGTCTAGGACTAGACTTAAGTCTTGTCTGTGAAACCTGGGGTAGGTGTTCATAATGAGTCGATCGTGTACTCTTACACTTCTGATAGCCCAGAAACAATACAACATTCCCCCTAAGAGCGAGAGAAAACAGCTGAGAGCAAAGCACAGTCTTTGCCTGTCTAATCACTTGTGAGACTGAGTGATGGCAGCTCCATTTGCCTCCTACTATTCAGTTCTAGTGCTGCACACACACACACACACACACACACACACACACACTCTCTCACACACTCACACACTCACACACACACACACACACACACTGAGAGCCTTTGACATGCTACATTAGTCACCTAATATATAAGGAGCTCAAAGAAAATGCAACTTTCACAATCATCATACATTCTTATCTTGAAGGAGAATGAAAGCACAAAAATATAAATGAATACAAAAAGAAAATATTATTTTATGAATTTATCAAATAAATCCTTCATGTCAACATGTGTGTGTGTGTGTGTTTGTATTTCTCTATTCATACAAGGCCTTATGCCACTAAAAGCATCTGCCCGAACCATCCTGCCTTAACTGTTCAATAATTTGATGCTATGTTCAAGACTCTCATTTATATTATTAGTCTTAAGAACTTCATTCTCATGTCACCACACTGTAAAAAATTGACAGTGAATTTAACGGTAAAAGGCTGTAAAAATGCTACAGTAAAAACCTGTTAAATGGTTAACGGTAAGTTCCTCTACTATATACAGTGAAAAGCTGTATTGGACATTACATGTAATTTTACGGTAGTATACCGTTTTTGAAAGTGAAAAATAATGTATAATTTACAGTGAATAACCGTAAATTGACATTCCCAGAATTCCCTGCGTTACATTTCAAATTTGATGTTTTTTTGTTGAAATAACTATGTTTCTTCTTAGTTTTTTCTTATCAATTTTGTACATTAGGATTGTATGTTACACCTAATGTTGTTAAATTAATGTTTATTGCATTATTTCAGTTTCATGTGTGTTACCATGATGCTGTTTAGTGTTTGTGTGAATGATACTATATATATATATATATATATATATATTCTATATTATGTTAATATTTAAAAGCTGCTTGTGATAGGCTTTGGTTCATCATGTGACTCTCATCACCTCCTGCTTTTGGTGGTTATCAGTGTATTAATAAAGGTAGCTACAAAACAGATTTCAGTACTTCAATAGGTTGGTATATTAACATTATATCAGTTAATTAAATTACAGTATTTAACTGTAAATTTAAGTTATAAACGTAAATCTAAAACATTGCTACCGTATTTTTTACAGTAAAATTTTGCCGGTCTTTTACCGTAAATTTTCCAGAATTTTTTTTTCCAGTAAAAAGACAACAATAGCTGTGGTTTTATGCTGTTGCATTGCAAAAATCATCCTAAAATGATGAAAGTTTCCTCTTGTCCCTATGCCACTTTCAATTGCACTTACAGAGGCTCTTAAAATTATTTCAGCTAACGATGAAATTAATGGCAAAGCAGCTATAGCATTTTTACTGCTGATGTGGACACTGAACTGAACTGTGTAAGCATGAAATACTGTCACAGTGAAGCTTTCTGCTGTCATCAACTAAACCAGCAGGGAATGCTGACTGATGGACACCCCTAGCTTACTGAAAGGGGATAAATGAACGTGTGAAAGGAAAGATAACCGAAGTCGTTCACAGTTTTTAAAGAGCTGTAAGAAACTAACGGTGCAAGGTATATTGTAAAGTAAGTTTGCATTTAATTGCATATTTTCTAAGTGATTAAATATAAACCGTATTGCAAAAAGTGAAGACAGTGATGTTCAGAAAGAGCAGAACGAGAAGAGCAGGTGTTGCAACTGAAATCACTGGCTGGACCCTTACCAAAAAGTAGTATACTTCAAGTTTATTTTAGTATACTTAAGTAAAGTTCAAGTATATTTTAAGTATACTTTATGTAGTAAGTATACAAATATCAGTGTACTTGTAGTATACTTGTAAGTGTACTATTTCAAAACTCCTTGGGACTAAATTGGCCCACTTTCTAGTATATAAAAGTATACTTTTAAGTATAACAGTAGTAAACTTTGAGTACACAACTAGTTTACATCAATGTTTTTAGCTTGTACTGCAACTATACTAAAAGTGAACTTATATGTATACTGATAGTTTACTAATTAAATACTTGTTGTAGCATTTTTAGTACACTTTGAAGTATAGTCTCAGTAAACTACTAGTTTAGTAGTTTTATACTGAAAGTATACTCGTAAGTTTTCTTTAAGTGAACTTTACATCATGCTTTAAGTATACTACTATGTCCCTATTTAGGTATTAATTTGTATATATTTTGTTATATGAATAACTGAACATACAAAACATCAAAAGAAAGAACAGATTATCTGCTCGTAAACAAAAACATTTTATTCTAGCTGCATGCATTCTTTTTTAAACACTTGAATGTGGGTAAGATTCATAAGAAATAAAGAAATAAACAACATTTTGAACAAAAAGCTGAAAAAAGACTATGAATATGATTCAGAATGATAATCAAAACGTAGATGAGTCGATCAACACCCCAAAGCTTGACACTCATTATTACCTCTTCATTGGTGACATTTTATTCATAACGTTACACAGTTATGATGCTGTTTTATGTCTGATGATGTGTTTGATTACATGTGAAGCATCTGTTGTTTCGGTTTCTTCTTCACTTGTGTTTTTTGGTAATTCTGTACAGTAGATGTGTACTAGCGCCCCCTACTGTATAACAATGACAACACGGATTCTAGGAGCACAAGTATAGCTCAAATATATTTAGACTTTTAGTAAGTCAAGTATACTTAAATGTCATTTTAAGTATATTTCTGAGAAGTACATAAAAAGTAAACTAAAAGTATACTTTCTTATTTTTAGTTTAAAAGAAGTATACTAATAGCACACTTGAATAAACTTATTTTTCGTAAGGGGAAACATATTGTTGTTGTTGTTTTTTAATTACTCTGTATATTTTAAAAACCTAAAACAGTGCTGGTAAGCTAAATTTTTACCTCGCATTGCTGCTATGTAAATACCCTGTACAACCTTTTTGCACATTTTTCTTGCACATTCCTGCTTATATTACTATTTATTAAGTCAACAGTATACTGTCCTGCACATTTACATTTATATTTATATTTTTTTTTTTTTTGCACTTTTTTTTCTACTTTTTTATATTTATGTATATTCTTTGTGTTTGTATTATATATAATTGCACTGTCCATGGAGCGGACCTGACTTTTCACTGCTGGTTATACTCTGTATAATTGTGTATGTGACAAATAAAAATCTTGAATCTTGAATCTAAATAAATCTGAGTGCTTTAGTGGAATCCAGTTGTACTCATTACATGTAGCATTCCATAACAACAGAATTTGAATGTTGCCCTTAAAACAGCAGTGAACATGCTTTGCCCTGGAGGTCACAAGCAAAACTGCTAAAAACTTAGTAGTTGTGCAGTCAAAATTATTTTCTGTAGTAATCCACGTTGTGTCACAAATGCTGTTAATAGAACTTCACTTAAAACCAGAACATTATTAGACAAATGATTAGTAAAGATGATAAATCATCATTCTTTTCAGTGAAAACACACCTCTTTTCTATGTAATATAGATATACACTATATTGCCAAAAGTATTGACACCCCTTCTAATGAACAGGTTTGACTACTTTAGTAATTTCTATGAGTACAAATCTTAATGTTAAAGCATATAATGATATTCTAGGAAATTGTGTGCTTCTAATATTATAGCAACAGTTTGGACTCTTTTCTATTCTAACATGACAATGTCTCTGTGTATAAGACAAGGTTCAAAAAGAAAATGATTGATTGAGTCAGTGTGGAAGAACTTGACTGGTCTGCATAAAACCAAGTCCTAATCCCAGTTTAACACCTCTGGTGTGACTGTAAATGCAGACCTTGAGACAAAAACTCATCACCAAACACTAATGACTTGTACATATGGGTTCAGTCATTTTAGACACTTACAAAACTGTTGCTACAGAGATGAAATACAATTTTAAAATACATGAATTATGTTCCCATCGTTGTTGCCACAGATTTGGAAGAGCATTTTTCTGTTCTAAAGAAGGGGGTGCCAATACTTTTGTCTATATAGTGTATGTACAAGTCATTGGTGTTTGGTGATGAGTTTTTGATTTTTTTTATCTTGATTTTAAAAAATAAATAAATCAACAAAATAAAAGTCCTACATGACTTTGGCTTTTGCAATCCTTGCCAAAAAGTAATCAACACAAAGGTGTGGCCACAGTCCCTATTACACCTACAGACTGCTCTCTAAATAGTGACCAGATCAATGTTTAAACACATCAGTCAGATTGAAAGCCAGGCTCGGAAAGGGAAAGGCATGTCAGGTCAGAGCACAGGCTTTGGTGCGAACATGAAGAGCTGGCGGCTCACTGTAATTAATGCTGCCAATCAGTGAGCTGCTGTGCAGAGACAGTGCACTGATCGCAGGTGAAAGCTCAGCTGATGGAGCAGACTGCTGTATCCACAGCACGGGACATTTGAGGCGGGAACCAGGGGACGCAGTCAGTGATGCCATGCCTGTCAGAGCCTGTCTGTCAGGAGCCGTCTCTCATCAGTAGACGGTGCACTGAGTTTATTATAATTACAATCTGACAGCAGCATTAATGAACTAGCAGCTAGCCACTCTATTACCACAATATCAAGAAGATAAATGAGCAAACTGGTACATTTGGGAAAAGGGGAAGCTGAAAAGCAGGTCCATTAGTATAGTTCCTAGTTCTAGTTTTGATGGTGGATTGTAATCCAGAAAGGATTATATGTTTATAAAACACATGTGACTGAAATTAAATTATATTCCACTTTAAAAATGAGCATCTGATTACAGATAGCCTTGGATTACATGAGATTTGTATTTTAAAGAAAACCAGTTCGAAGGAAGAATAATTTGCTTTTTGGGTTAAAAGACTTTCTTAATAAGAAATTAAAATTCAAAGGGTATGACAATTAGAGATTAGACCGTACAGAAATTGAAATCTGCACGATAATACACACTATATACACATAGTCACACAATGCTGATGTTGTTAACATTAACAATTTGAGAACAAAGTATAACAATAATAATAATTTGCAAGGTTTGATGTGATGAACCGTCTTCGGTTCACTTAGTTTTGTCGTGGCCATGAGATATTAATTTCCGTGGGAATATCATATTAACTCGTGGGAATGTGATATTATGTCGTGGTCACGAGATGTGAAGTCATGGTCTCAAAATACTATGTTGAGGGAACGACATATTTTTCTCATGGCCACCAGTTTAATGCATAAACAATTTTTATTACAGTTTTTTACAATCATTTTTGCACTAATAACAGAACCTTCATGTCATTTTTCAAAACTCTATACATAATGATCAAAATGCAAATTTTTCAAAACACATAACACTTTTTCCAAATGCTTGGATACAATACACATAAACCAACGATCTTTTGTTCATTGAACTAAAATCACTGGTTCAAAATGACACGACTTAACATCAAAGTATTACTATTTCAAATTCAACTCACACATTACATATGAATTGAGTGTTTATTCATTTCATTACAATGATGTAACTATCAATTGCTACAACTGCTCAAAATGCTACGTAACTGTCGCATTACTCTTGAAGCATAGTTTTTTTATGGAAAATTATGAACAATATTAAATGTTAAGTCAAAGTCAAGTCTGCTTTATTGTCAATTCTGCCACATGTACCGTACATACATACAGATAATTGAAATTGCGTTACTCTCTTACTCCCTGGTGCATACAGATAACACTAAACACTAACAGTAGAACGCAAAAATACAGATAAGTACAAATCAAATATATATACATATACATATATATATATATACATATATATCCACATACATACATACATATATACATACAGTACATACACAAAATGCAACTATTACAAATATACAAATAAGGACATGTAAAAAGAAAAACAAAATAATAGTAAAAATAGATAAAGTGGCATAAGGCACATGGTAGATAGTGCAAACCAGTGAAATAAACAAACAGTGCAGAATATGAATGGTGTAGTGTAAAGAGCTTATTAAGACTATTCTATTCTGTTTAAAGTGACAAAAAAAGAGCAGTCTTTATTCAGACTGTCAGAAGAGGTAGTTGAATGAGGTCAGTCCAATGCTGTACAAAGTGACAAAGCTGGTCACAGTGTGTGTGTGTGTGTGTGTGTGTGTGTGTGTGGGGGGGGGGGGGGGGGTCAGAGGGACAGAGTTCAGTGGTGCGTGGGGTAAGAGAGGGGAGGGGGGGCAAGGTCGGGAGGGAGTTCAGCTTCAGTATAGATTATGAAAGTGAAGCAACCGAGGACTGAGTATGTTCAGGTATGATCAGCTTCAAGATGCCTGTTGTTGGGAGAGAAAAAAAATATCATATATATCTATATCATTGTTATCATGTTTGTTTTTCCTACAGTAAATGTCTTTTAGAGGGTGATAGAGCTGGAAGCTGATGAAAACCATTCATATTTTTGAATGAGGCAGGCTTTATACTGGACATGAGATGGAGAGCGATGTTGAGAGCGGCCCAGAACGAATTTTCTCTGGGGGCCTGACCACCCCCCACTGAATGTGATTTTGAGGAGACCTCATAGCAAAATCAGTGCAATGGGCCCAGAATTCCTAGCGACGGCACTGAGAGCAATCATGGTTTCAGTTTATCACCTTGTATTTACCCCCATACTCCCCTTTTCTTACTGTAACCCGACTGAGGAGGTCTTCTGAAGAAGATTTACAATAGGCTCCTCACAAACATGAGACACTGTCACACAAAGACACGTGTTTTATACCGCTCAATATGTATTAAGATGGTTTTATATCTATATATTTGAGTTTTAATGGTTTTACATGTTGTCTTAGCCATTTTAATCCTCTTAATTATTTTATGTGTGTATGTCTTTAAATCGACACCCGTCTCTACTGACACCTGGGTCTCGACACCCGCCTGTCATGTCATGTGATCAGTCACATGACAGGAATCAGGAAGTAGACCAGTATAAAGCAAGCAGCATGTCAAACAATCAAGGTGATGGACCAAACCACTGCACTCGCTGGATTGAGGAGTTATCTCAGGACTTACCATTCCAGAACTTCACACATCTTGGATAATCACTGTATATACACCGGTGGACACTTTTACCTTGGGACTTACAGCACGCTGGATTCTTAAGGACTGTTTTAGGGTACGATTCACATGGACAATCTACTTTTAACAGCCTAAGTTATTCTAGTTTTATTGTGTTGTTTTAAGCTCCTTCTGCAATATGTAAATACACTATTTATTCCTTTTACTTTTGTTGTTGTCTCATCTTTTAAAACACTTATTTTACCTCACACAGTTTAATCTGACCCCTTTTAATTAGTGTGACATCTTCCGATAAGGCCGATCGTTACAAACGATCTCTCTTCTCCAGGCCATAGATGATGCCTGCAATGACATCACGGGCGGAGACCAAAGTCAGGCCTGTACTTGCCATACCAGAAGATCTGAACCAATGCTTCTCCAAATGCAAGGCTTCTTTAAAGATATGAACGCAATATGCAAAGTTTTGAACATTGGACAGCCTGTGTTACAAATAAAGACTGTTTTGAGTTTTGTGTCTAGAGTTTTGAAAAAATTACACAAAGGTTCTGTTATTAGTGCAAACATTATTGTAAAAAACTAACTTATTAGGGCTAAATTTTTATATTTATTTCATATAAATATTATTTTTCCTTTCAATTCATGTATCGCTTTTAATTAACGTTGTGTATAATAATGCTATATTTTGCAAATACTGTAAACGCCTGACAATTATGGCAATACTTTATGATTGTAGGCTATTTATGCCCATGTGTGATGATAAATGAGCGTGTTGCGTTTTCATTTACAAATAAAACACCTCAAGTAAACACTAACAAATATTTTTGTATATTATCAGTGATTCAATTCATCAGCTCTATTGCAAGACATGAATGATGATATACAAAATGTTACCTACAGGTTTGGGAAGCACACTAGGCTATAATATTAATTATTAATTCGCCGAAATAAAATGAATGTATGTTAAATTCAACCTTTAAACTGCACTTCCAGTAGGCTATAAATTCCAGTCAGCATAATCAAAGCTTTATTGGCATGTCGAGCATTTACAGTAGGCTTTTTTACAAAACTAGTCAGAACGTGATGTAAAGAGATCGAAATGAAGGGAAAAAACGAATGTAAAAATATAATAATAGGCTAAAAATAATGATGATGATGATAATAATAATAATAATATTCAAATATGACGGAAAAAGACGATCAGTTAATGGACACAGCTACAAGACTGTGGCTGGATAAAAATGTTTTCTTGTAGGTCTATTTTATTTTATGTACTTTATGTAACATTTAGGCCTATTCATGATAAACTTCATTCGAATGCTGTCTACATCGCGTGCAATAGCCTACAGTCCGGTAGCCTAAGACTATGGTTAATATAATAATTTAATAATGTAATAATTTTTATAATAATTAATAGCCTATAATAATTTCTTAATTCAAAATAAATATGAATAAATCCATCTCTGATAATCCCGGGTTGCTATGGTAACGCAGGATTGTTTATGCATTAAACTCGTGGCCACGAGAAAAATATGTTCCCTCAACATAGCATCTCCAGGCCACAACATAAGGACGTCGTTAGCTTGAAAAAATGATCTCGTGGCCACGACATAATGTCACGTTCCCACGAGTTAATATGACGTTCCCACGAATTAATATCTCGTGGCCACGACAAAACTAGTAAGTGAGCCGAAGACGTCCCCTCCCGGTCACCGTAGATAATAGCTAGCCGATCGATTGTTTAGATTTAATTCCACGGCTACTTTGTATTGGTAGCGCGATTTATAATGTCTCAGTCTCAATGTCTTGCTTCAATCATCATGCTTTAGTCGATGGTCCAGAACAAATCGTAGTCAATTTCAGACCTTGATCAAATCCATACAGTTTTAGTCTCTTGATTGAACAGGATGACATGCGACCGCCTCCGTTGATGCCATATTAAAGTGGTAACTTTGTTAAAGTGGTAATGTTATTGTTGTTGTTTTTTTTGGCTAAATCACGTTTTAGATAGGATGTCAACAACAGCTTAAAAATAACTGCATTTACTGTACAGATAAGTGCAACGGTAATATGTATTATGTTTATTGTTCTTTAATTCTAACATTATAACATGAATTGCAGTGAAACTGTTATACAGTTGAATTTATTTATACCATAGTCCTACAGACTTACACTATTTGTGTGCATATATTCCTAAGTAGGCAGTGAGGCAGCTCTCTCAGCACGCTGCTTTATCAGACATTATATGCAAGATTAAATGAAAATGACATCCATAATTTTCTGAAAACAGTTGGTTTCCATCAGAAATACAGTGATATAAAAACACATGAAACTCCTCAAAACCATTAAAATTTCCGTAGGCGGGATTTATCTTTGTGATATCACAAATACAGGAAAACAACTTTGTAGTCCGCGTTGTAGTTCTTAAAGGGATTTAAAAAAACGAAATATCTCCCTTTGGAGTGGACTTTGAGATTTGTAACTTTGTAGATATTTTATGCCCAAACATACACTCTACACACTGACTAAAATTCAAAAAGTGAAAAAGCGTAATAGGACCCCTTCAAAGATAATTGTGCAAATAATTGCAATTGCAGGTTTTCAAACAGAGATGGCGACAAAGAGGCAAAACTTAAAGACTGCAGCTTTAAATGATTACTTTACCTTCTGAGTCTTTCATTCATTTGTCAACTAACAGAAGTAATAAAATAAGCATTCAAGTGATCTTCGGCATACCACAGAAACACCCAAGAAAAGGTAAAAATAAATTAAAGGTAAAAGAAAACTTTGTTTTGTTTTTATAAGTTAAGAATGAATGATAATGTTACAGATCATCAAAAATTAAATTTCCGAAGTTGTTTGGTGTCAGGCCTATCTTTTTTATGTTCTTCCTGAAAATTTATTTTTGCAACTACAGTAGTTTTTCTTGATATAACACAATTGTTCTGTTTCATGTTTAATCAGTCAATCTTTTTGATTATGTTCATTTAGAAAAATGTATTCAGGTAAAATAGAGAAAGTGAAGAGAAAACAAGGTGCAAGATGAAACAAAATATATAACATAAGGATGAGAAAAGCAGCTCGTGGATCACATCTCACTGTAACACAGCTTTAGGAAGTGTGCTAGACACAGTCCCAGCCCTCTTCCCAGCACTCTTTCTCATGGTGAACCGCTTGCTCTGTTTAGGGAAAATAAGAGAAAACAGTGAGTCAAGCCTTAGTGTTTGGAAGCTGCTGCCCAGACTGTTAATTAAGAAGGATGAATTAAAAACAGCCCTGTCTGGTCCTCCCCTACCCCCAGTCCTTTGAACAACTTTGGCTTTGAAGGCTTTTTGAAAAAGAAATGGGAAGAAAAAAAAGAGCAAAAAAAAAAGGTATCCCTCTTTTCCAAACACACATACACTATATTGCCAAAAGTATTGGCACCCCTTCTAATGAACAGGTTTGACTACTTTAGTAATTTCTATGAGTACAAATCTTAATGTTAAAGCATATAATGATATTCTAGGAAATTGTGTGCTTCTAATATTATAGCAACAGTTTGGACTCTTTTCTATTCTAACATGACAATGTCTCTGTGTATAAGACAAGGTTCAAAAAGAAAATGATTGATTGAGTCAGTGTGGAAGAACTTGACTGGTCTGCATAAAACCAAGTCCTAATCCCAGTTTAACACCTCTGGTGTGACTGTAAATGCAGACCTTGAGACAAAAACTCATCACCAAACACCAATGACTTGTACATACACTATATAGACAAAAGTATTGGCACCCCCTTCTTTAGAACAGAAAAATGCACTTCCAAATCTGTGGCAATTTTTAAATACATGAACTATGTTTTCATCTTTGGGAGCTGATATGCTTTGAGGTCAAAGAAAGATGTATAAAATGTTCCACTAATAATTTTATAGAAAAATGTTTTTAAATCATATGCTTGCAATGCCAAGATAAGGCAATTAAATAAAAGAAACAATTAAATAAAAGTGTAATTGACAGTAGTCTACCAGGGCTCCAGACTGCGGCTAAATGGATATTTTGCAACCTTTTTTTTCTGCCGGTGACATTAAATTTTGTTAGAGGTCGCGCTGGTGCAACTACTAATCTGCCTAACTGATAAGCACTAGCATTCTGTTGTGCATGATAAATAGGAATAAAATGCCAAATGCGCAAAAAGCGAAACGAAATAGCGCTTATCGTTTGAAACCGCGCATCGCACTGACCTTTTATCAGCTCAGCTCAAAAGAAAAGAGAGCGCAGTATGAGCTAAAACGAATGTATTTACTACACTCACCAGTATCTATATATATATATTAGGCGTGGCACGGTACATGTATTCGTACCGAACCGTCACGGTACGGACATCTCGGTTCGGTGCATGAGGCCTTACGACGAATACAGGCAATTCACCCCCAATCCAGAAGGGGGCGCCTGCAGTACTGCGACGCTGTTTGATAACCGCCAGCAGAAGAACAGCGAATGCCGTGAGTTGCGCACACTTGAAAACAAAGCCCCCAGACAGTGACCATGTGCTGATTCTGAACACGTCTCTCACATAGACTGACAAAGGAGTATACTTTAAAGGCTTGTGCACTCAACTGTTTGCGAAATGGAGCTTTGTGCTCGAGTATAAACCACTAGTGTATCGAGTATCGGGTAAACCACTAGTGAATGTATTCTTGTTTGACATGTCAGCATTCATAAACTTATTCCATAAAGTTGGCTTCAAAGGTCACGCTTTAGATTACAACCCACAAAGTACTGCTAAGTTTGGGGAATAAAGGGGTAATAACCAGTAAATTTACAAATTATTTCTACTGTAAGTATTCTGAAACTAATGTATGACCCCACAACAATCTTATATTTGCAAGCGATTTAGCAAAAACATACACTGTGTACTTTTTTTATAGCCTACACATATAAAACACGCTGGTAATTGTTTCAATCCAAACGCTTTGAGACAGTTGGGTTAGGAAGCTGACTTGATTTGACTCAATTTGGGTTGATATCAGTAATAAGTAACCCGAAGATGCTGGGTTAGGAGTGTGGAGGACGTGAAAGAGAGCATGCAGCAAGTCTCACGAGTTCAAACGTGAACGGTCCTGTGTGCGACGAAATCCGTGTCTGCGGTGCTTAAGATGGGAACATGTGTGGAAAAGATAGGAGAAAACTAATTGAAGCGCAGACGAGGGACAACTTTGAAACTGTCTGGAGTGTGTTTGTTTAAAACTGGACCAGTGAATGTAGTGAGTGTGAACCGGAAACAGCTGGAATGGCGCTTGAGACGATCAAGTCAATGTTTGTGGTGCTCATGACAGGAATATGTGTCGAAAATATTAGAAACTAATCGAAGCGAAGAGGAGAGAGGTTTTGAAACTGTCTTTTAAAACTGGAGGGTTTTGTCTGAGTATGTTCTCACAACATTGAGCAGTAAAGCTGGGAACTGAACTAGTCAAAATGGTGCTTGGATCAAAACGGTAAAATCAAAGATGGTAAAATCCTGTTAGTTCGCTATTTTAATACACTTGAGTAGTTTAATCTTGACTTTCAGTGTTTATTACAGGCTTTCAGCCTGTGTGTTTATTGGCCTGACGGCTTGGACATAATAGTTTAACTTTGTCAGTGGGTGAAAAACATGAACAAATTGAACAAAATCTTAAATTTGTTCTTAACCCCTTAACTGTCACCCCCCATTTTTGAACATATACGTGAGAGTGCACTATCCAAACTTAAACTCTTATAATTCATGAATGCATTGGAATACAGATATAAATTTGGTCTCTTTTTTTAAGAAGACAATCAGCAGATTACTGTAGAAGTGGAATTATTTTAAAATATGACAGTAACAAAAAGTTATAGAAGTTTAAATTTACTGTAAAGAAAATACACAGTACTAAATTTTTTATATTTTATATAAAATAAATATTTTACATAACAGGTTGTACTCTAAAATTGATATAAAATTAAAGCCTTATGTCTAAATAAGTTATGTTCCAAATTTGAAGTTGATATGAAAAAAATGGAGGTTTCTGTGAGATTTTATTTAGGGCGTCATACCTCAAACAGCCACCGGGTGCCATCCAAACTCCATTGAATTGTTTTTTATGCATTTTTCTGTCACAAATGTCTAAATTTCTCTGTCAATATTACTCCGATCACAAAAAGACCACCAAATATGGAATCCTGAGAGTCAGACCTTTCCGGCGATATGTATTTTGTCAAGATTATAAAAAGTTATGATTCTAAAAGACCGTAATGCATTGTGTAATATGACACTTGACACCGCCCACTAAGGGGGAGGAGACCGCCAAAAGATTTTAAAGTACCATTTCCATGGTAACGCAATATCCGATTTCAAAATGGTTTTCATAGGATGAATTTTGAGGTTTTAAGCTTTCAAATGATATATAATTTATGATGATTACTAAAATATTTGATAGGAAAAAAAGACAACGAAAAAAAGAGCGCCAAGCGTCCCACAGGTGGGACGGTGACAGAAGCTTTTCAAAAGAATTTGGTTTAACTGTATAAGCTGTATAAGTATGGAGTTGCTTTGCTTTTTTTCTCAACTGGTGTAATAAATTTTCATCTTTTATTATGTTGCCTGTGTTGTTACTGTTGTCATATTGTGTGTGATTTTAATTTAAAAACCCATTTTGGGTTCATTTAACCCAGCAGTAGGCCTATAGTAAATTTCAAACAATATTTGAATTAAATAAAACAGTCCACCATGTTTATTGATATATTACCCAGTGGCGTACTGTGGGGTTTCAGTCAGGGCCTTCGGTAAGCAACTGTAAACTACATACACGCATCTTACACATCTCTGTTACAGCTATCGCAGCCATATGCATATAATGCACATATTATGCCGCACACAATGACGGCTGGTCAGTAGGCTAGATTAGTGTGGGTTAAATAGAGTAAATTTCCCTACATGGATCAGTAAAATAATCCACCAATATCCACCAGTACATAATCCACCAATACACGGGTCACTATGCACGTTCACGTCACTCTAAAATGACAATGTGCCCAATGCAGCAAAACTGTACAAATGCTGGACATCCACACACCACACCACAGTATTATCAAAGCACCTCCATAACAATGTGCATGATACAATACTCATCAAATAATAAAGCACTCACCTGTCACTTGTAAATAAAGCTCATGGGTCTGTCATTCCATGTCCCTTTACTCGTATTAAAAAGTAAACACGGCCAACAAAATAACATGTGCTCGGTGCTAGCTGTTAGCCACTCATAGCATAGTTACAATATTTGAAATGGCGCATAAAACCTTTGCTGGCCTTTGTTAGCGAATTCGGTCTTGATGTAGGTCTTCCTTTCTCAGTTATTCTCTTTTGTCTGCAAAAGAGCGCCTTGAAAAAGGCGTTTTTAGTAGATCGGCAACAAGATCTGGTGTAGGCGCCGATGACTGCAGCTGTCATTTTCTTTTCGTTGAGTTTCACTTGTTTGAAATCTCTGACTAAAGGGGTGACCTAACACTGGGGGTAGCACTGGGAACGTCGCTAGACCCAGAGGGCGTGCTGTCATTGAACGTCAAAATTTGATTGGCTGATGATTCTGTCACTAATGCTCGTAACAAATCAGATGTGACGTCTTTCAACAAAAGGGTAGCACTATCTGTAGTGCTGGCCGCAGACTTTTTTTTATGTAGGATATTCCAGTTCAGCCTCAACAAAACTAATCTTAGGCAATTTTGTAGACATTACACAAATGAAAATGATACCTAAATAATCAATAAAAAGATTTTTCACACAATTTTTTTTTTATAGGGCCAGCAGAGAAGGCCCTGCTGCCCCAGACGGCCCACCACTGATATTACCTGATATATAATATATTTATGTATATTTACCTACTGTATAAACAATCATTTCAGAGCAATTTGTTGTAGCCACTTACCCTGTAACTACATGGAATAAGGGGGAACAAGCGCCACTCTAAATTACAGCCCGCAAATGTTGTATTTACACTGTAACTACATGGAACTAGATTATGGGTGGTTGTTGAATAAATGTGCTAAAGTGGTGCAACTGTTAAGTGAATTCCCTTCTGACTGTTTAGTATTTGTGCTTTAGAAGACCTCACCTCTGCCTGTGGTTGATTGCTGCTTGGTTGATTTACGTTTTAAGTGTCAACTGTCAGTCCTCTGTCATGTGTGTCTTGTGTTCCTGCCTCTTGTGTCCTTATTTGGTTTGTTTCCTGTCCTTGTTTAGTGTGATTATTAGTTAATGCTGTTCCAGCTGTGTTTGTGTCATTAGCCTGTGTATTTAAGTTCCTGCCTGTTCAGTTTCGTGTCGTCTGGTCTACTTGTTCCTGTGTGCCTGCCTTGCCTTGCCTTGCCTTGCCTTGCGTCAACATTAAAGACTGTCATTTTGAGTTTATCCTCGTCTTCGTGTTCCTCGTTCCTCCCCGCTGTGTGCACCATGACATCAACAATATATACAAACACACATTTTAGATATGACATAATCATGTTATGTATTTCAGACTGTGCTCTGCAATGATTCAAGTGAACAAGCTGTTTTGAGCTGCCAGGTTAGTCACGGAATGCTATTTTTGTTTGGGACTTAAAGTCAAATGTCACGTCCAAGCACATTTTGTAAAAGCAGCAGAGATGACAGACTACACTTGTGATTAAAGTAATGTGAGGTCATATTATACTCTTTAGACGTGTGGGGTTTACTCTGGCTTTTTGCTACTTTTCTATTTCTTGTGAAAATTATGTAACAAACAAACAAAAAATTATTAATTAATTAATTACACCACTTTACACTCTGATTATCTGATTTATCTGATATTATTTATTTATTTGCCTGATTGCATTTACACATGGCATTCCAATTCCTTTTGTAACTGGTTAGAGATAGAGAGAAAATAAGATGAGAAATGTAGTATAATTATCATTAACAACTTTTTCTGATAAGTGAAAATGCATGTAAATGTGTGGTTCATATCTGAATGAGAAGGTACTGTACCGTTAATCTACAAATGTCTTTAATGCATATTTGAAAATGTATTTGCCTTTTTCTAGTAAAGATGTATTACAGGAAACAGGAACTATCCTGACCTAGCAACATAAGTGAATACAGCGTAATTGTACTCCATACTGGTTGCAAATTATCTGGGCTCTGCAGATGTAGACTGCAAACAAAGATGGGGCCTTTTCCCTCCCACCCTCTGATTGTAATCAGCCCTGCCAATCTACAGCCTCTCATTGTTGTATTTTCAGCTTGAGAGTGCTCTTCTCTCATTGGTCTATTGCAGCCGGGAGACTGAGCTATGGATGACATTGAATTCATGACTGCCAAAAGCAGCTGCCTTTTTTGTTTCCCCCAATAATCTTCCAATGTATTCTCAAATTCCATGTGCTACAAGAGCCAGTGTGGAGCAGAGCATGGCATCAGCGGCATTCAAGAGCTTGTGTCAACCTTAGTGAAAATGGGCTGAGATAGGGCTCTTTGCTGAGAGGCTGAGAGGATATTAAGTGCTACCAGACACAGGCTGCCTGGAGGCAGAGCAACTTAGCATGTCTAAAAGAGTGGGGGTGGAAGCCAAAGACTGTGTGTGGTACAAATGGCTCTTTAGCTCTTACATCATCTGTCCAATGCACACACGGGGAGATGTCACATGAGGCTAAAAAACACAAATGACATTTCATCTCGCACGAGAAACTAGTTTATCAGAAATGTCATGCTGTTGCTGAGTGAGGACTGACAATTATTAAAGGATTAGTTCATGTTCAGAAAAAAATCATTGACAAACCTATATATCATTCTAAACCTTCTTTCTTCAAAAAAAGGAATTCTGAATAATGTGCTGGTAACTCTTTCCATTCATTAGTAACATCTAATGAATAAAATATGTTCTACCCTATAAATTGCTGTTTTGACTTATTAAAGACATAATTGATTCAAAACAAATGTTATTTTATGCTTTTCGAGGCGTGCTATATTCTAGTGATAACAGAACTCCAACTATTTCATCATTTGTATAACTTATCTTGCAGTATTTCTCACAGCGAGTATCATGGGGGACACCATAAACCACTATAGTTTTAGAAATAATAATGTTTTGTGTCATGAAATGTATTTTTATCAGCCTGTGGCACTGCTGAGGCACTATATTGAGCCTTCAGCTCATCTGGATTGTTGGATCCACTGTTTCTCATCTTTCTCTTGAAAACATCCCAAAGATTCCATATGGGCTTCAAGTCAGGCGTGTTGGCTGGCCAATCAAGCACAGTAATATCATGGTCAGCAAAGCACTTGGAAGTGGTTTTGGCAGTGTGGGCAGGTGCTAAAGTCCTGCTGGAAAAGGAAATCAGCATCCCTATAAAGCTAGTCAGCAGATGGAAGCATAAAGTGCTCTAAAATCTCCTGGTAGACGGCTGCATTGACTTTGGACTTGATAAAACACAATGGACCAACACCAGCAGACGTCACGGCACCCCAAATCATCACTGCCTTCAGAAACTTCACACTGGACTTCAAGCAGCTTGGATTCTGTGCCTCTCCACTCTTCCTCCAGACTCCAGACCTTGATTTCCAAATGAAATGGAAAATTTACTTTTATCTGAAAAGAGGACTTTGGACCACTGAGCAACAGTCCAGTTCTTTTTCTCCTTAACCCGGGTAAGAGGCTTCTGACGTTGTCTCTGGTTCAGAAGTGGCTTGGTAGCCCTTTTCCTGAAGACGTCTGAGCGTGGTGACTCTTGATGCACTGACTCCAGCTTCAGTCCACTCCTTGTGAAGCTCTCCCAAGTGTTTGAATCGGCTTTGCTTGACAGTATTCTCAAGGCTACGTTTACTACATTTATATGCAGAACTACATTTATGTGCGGCTATTGAGTGAATAAAATATAGAAATCCCTTACCAGTCCCTGCCCATTTGGAAGTGGAACGCCATCCCTCTTCCAATATTATTGGTCTTTATCATCTACTGTAAAGGTTTTAATGGTTCAGCAGTATTGTTTCCAGAGAGTAAACGTTCTTCCAGTCTCTCCACAGGCATTCCTTAAGGTACTGTGACTAAATTTTAAGGTTTTGGATTCTGAATACCATAAAAGGCAGCACATGCTAAGGAGTAAATGCTATGTGTTGTCGTTTGGCTGTTAGCATGTCTTGCATTTTTCTTAAACACAAAAGACTGGTGAATTATAGACAGACTAGATGGAATTATAATGTAAGAGAAAACATGTTGGGGAATGATATCATATTTCCACTACATTTACAATATGAGTAATGTCTTTATATAAGACAATGTATAGAGAGATAATAAGGAGACATGTTTTAAATTCTTCTTCTCTTTATCATATATTAGTTTTTAAAATCTGTAATTAAAAAAGTTAAAAAAAATAAAAATTCTGTCTTTATGCACTCATTTTCATGTTGTTTCACACCTAAAAATCCAAATTTTAGTTTCAAAACACCCTAGGATCAACAATACTACTATCGTTGTATTGAAAGGAATGTGTCAATTCTGTTAAACATTATTTTTTGTTACTGAATAAATTCAGAAAATAACAGTATTTTCAGTTTTGGGTGACTTTATGTTTTTTTAAACAGAGCCTGAGACATGTAATCTTTGACAGGTGCATGTTATTATGAATGAGCTGAGACTAAACATAGACTCAGTGTTATTGACCAGTATATTGTTGCTGAAGGCCCAATCAGGCTCCCTGGGCCATTGCCCCTCACGTCCCTGCAGGTGATGAGGGAAAATGATTTCACATCACTCATCCTTATACTGAAGTTGGGCTGACCGTGGTCTCTGGTCATGGTTTCTTTGTTCTTTTCCAGTAAACGGTGAAAGGCAGCGGGCGGTAATGGCCCTTCAGCCAGCTCCTGCTGCCGACACTCAAATCACTGAGGTAATTATCTACAATCAAAGGGCCCAAAAAAATCTATTGACACTTAAGTGCCTTGTACAGTTGGAGATTTCACTTCCTTTCAGTCAGTTTCTGTGACTGGGCTTGTTCCCCTTGACTTTGACCCAATAATTGTTGGCACCTACAGTAAAAGGCTAATGCCTCAAACTGTAGGTAATAAGCAATACTGATATAGAGATACTGAAATAGTAAAGTATAACATGAGGGAAGGGATGTTTTAAAAAAAAAATAGAATTAAAATGAGTACTCTAGCTACAGCCCTGAATGTACACAATATGTTTGAATATGTAAGACGTACAGCATGGCATGAGATAAAGTAGTGGATGGCTTACCCCAAATGCCCAAATGAAAATTCATGCAACCAATCAATCAGTCAGTCAGTCAGTTAATCAATTAATCAATAAATAAGATTTGTTATCATTAGTACATTCATTAGGTATTATAAACTAAGAGTAAATAATGCTTTTATAGCATATATCTAACATTTAAGTTAATTAAATGTTAACAGAATTGACAATCCACTGGCTCTTCAACCATTCAACTCTAACTTCTTGTTTCCATTTACATACATGCATACATCCATGAATTAATGTGTTATGTATGTGATACTGCCATTCCCCATAGTGTCTATAGGTGGCACCACCACTTTAGTAATTATTAGTAGTTGTGTTCCTTGAAATAAATTAAGTGAAGAAGTTAAGTACCCCCGCGTGTGGCTGTATTATTTATCGTAGTGCATTCAGGAGTATATTCTACATGTTATGATAGTGAGAACATAACATATTTGGCGATGAGGTGGATTATTTTTCCATGGAGCTACCACAGTGAATTGTGAGTACTTAGGCGCACATTAACTTTTATTTTCTCTGCGTAGCTAAAGTGAGCCAGGTTAGCTAGAATGGCTGTTACTATAGGCCATATGGAAGCTTTTGATGAAAGCGTCGAACCATGGACCACCTATACTGAAAGATTTGAGCACTTTGTAGAAGCTAACAGCATTGAGGCCGACAAGAAAGTGCCTGTGCTACTCAGCGTGATCGGAGGAAAAACATATGGATTACTCTGAAGTCTGATCGCGGCGGACAATCCGAGAGAGAAGAGCTTCAAGCACATCACAGACACGCTACAGCAGAACTTTTGTCCGAAGCCCCTGATCATCGCTGAACGCTTTCGTTTCCACCGGCGGAATAAGGAGGAGAGCGAGTTGGTGACACAGTATGTTGCAGTGCTAAGAGGACTATCAGAACACTGTGAATTTGGTGGACATTTGGATGATGCACTTCGCGATTGATTTGTGTGTGGCTTGAAGAGTGAGGCTACACAAAAGCGCTTGTTGACTGAAACTACGCTGACGTTTCAAAGACCGGTGGAGCTGGCAGTGTCTATGGAAACAGCGTCACGCGCAACACACCAACTCAGCGGATCACTGACGGTAAATGTCTTTATCAAAAACTAAGACTGCAAACAACAAATGTAAACAATGTAAAAAGGACAACCATAGTGATGATGACTGTTGGTTTAAGGACAAAAAAATTGTAATACATGTGGAAAAAAGGGCCATATCAGTCGCGTTTGCAGGAAGAGTAACAATGACAGAAAAACAAAGAGTGGAAACAGAGCAAAAGCTGGAGCGAAGTCAGAGCAAAAATTGCTGCCACGTACAGCATACATTGCGAGAGTCATAAGTGACAGCAGAGTTCAAATCAGATAAAAGGTGGACTCGCATTCTATTTTTGGTACACCACCACATGGATTCAAATGAACCCTTTGAACTGGGGATGTCACATTTGAGTATTTACATCCATACATTACAGTTTGATGATGTGCCTCCCATTGACCAAAATAATGACGAATAATAATCATAAATCAAACTTTCACTTTTTTACAAATCTTTCTGAGCCCGCTAGACATGACGTGGGCATGAACAGCCTTACGCAAAGTCTTCAGTTCCTGCTTGTTCTTGGGGCAAGTTTTTCTAGCAGTGTGCATTCAAATTCACAGGTGATTGATGGCCATGTAACATCCACAAAAAGTACATTGTATCTACAGCGCCGATAGTTCTATTGCAAATGATAATAGAAACACTTCAGATTCATCCTGCTGCTTTTGTTAGTACAAGAGAACCGAACTGGCAATAATGACGCGATGCTTACTGATAGGTGGAAGGTGGCAGTTTCCTGCCTTAGTTCTGGAACAACATCCATGGCAGATGAGACCAAATCAACTTGTACCACTGCTCAATCCAAGCATACCACCTTCAAAATGGTGGTGGTACATGTAAGTGGAACTGGTTCTCTGGTGACAAAAGCAGCAGATGAATGAAGTGTTTGCAATATTATCTGCTCATATTAGTGCATTGGAACAGTGATGGCAATTATGCAAAAGCAACCAGTGGGACTGTGGCCAAGTATCAACCTGTCCGATTAGCAGCATTTCATGCTGAAGACAAAACACGGGATGGAACAACAGAACTCGTTGCAGTAGATGGCAGAGCTCACCAGGGTGAAACCCAGCGTCTGGTGATGTCTAAGAGGCTGGACTAGGTTTGCAAAGTGAAAGTTTGATTTATGATTATTAGTCAACTTTTGTCCTTAACTGGGAGGGCAAATGACCGGATTAGGTGACCTCAGTCTCAGTTAAAGCACATCGCATTTGAAACCAGCCAGAATTGTGTCGATGTCCCTGGGACTGTAAATACGTTTTAACATATGGATATCAAAGAGGACAGTTAGATGTATAGCACATTGATGTGGTTAAAAACAAAAGGGGGAGTGGAAGGTCCTGGGGATGTGGGGAGCTGGGGGAGGGGGTCATAGTGTCAGAGTTCAGTGGTGCGTGGGGTAAAAGAGAGGAGGGGGGGGAGAGACGGGAGAGAGTTGAGCTTCCTGACAGCCTGATGAATGAAGCTGTCCTTCAGTCTGCTGGTCCTTGCCCGGAGACTCCGCAGTCTCCTCCCTAATGGCAGCAGACTGAAGAAGCTGTTTGTTGGGTGGGTGGGATCACCTGCAATGCAGAGGGCTTTGCGGGTGAGACGGGTGCTGTAAATGTCCTGGAGGGAGGGGAGAGAGACACCAACGATATTCTCAGCTGCTCTCACTATGCGTTGAAGGGTCTTGCGGCAGGATGCGCTGCAAGCGCCATACCACACAGTGATGCAGCTAGTCAGGATGCTCTCGATGGTGCCTCTGTAGAAGGTGCACATGATGGAGGCCGGGGCTCTGGCTCTTCTCAGTTTGCGGAGGAAGTAGAGATGCTGCTGTGCTTTCTTGAATGAATGACGCACTTATATAGCGCTTTATTGTGTATTGCTGTACACCCAAAGCACTTTACAATCATGAGGGGGTCTCTTCTCAACCACCACCAGTGTGCAGCATCCACTTGGATGATGCGATGGCAGCCACAGGACAATGCTCACCACACACCAGCTACAGGTGGAGAGGAGAGCGAGTTCTTGGCTAGTGCTGCAGTGTTGTTAGTCCAGGAGAGGTCCTCTGTGATGTGCACACCCAGGAACTTGGTGCTGCTCACTCTCTCCACAGTCGCACCGATGATGGTCAGAGGAGCATACTGAGTGTGCACTCTCCCGAAGTCAACAACAATCTCCTTTGTCTTCTCCACATTAAGAGAGAGAGATTGTTGTCACTGCACCACCCGGCCAGGCGGCTCACCTCGCTCCTGTAGTTTGTCTCATCTCTGTTGCTAATGAGACCCACCACAGATGTGTCATCCGCAAACTTAATGAAAAGGTTAGAGTTGTGTGACGGTGTGCAGTCGTGGGTCAGCAGAGTGAAGAGGAGGGGGCTCAGCACACATCCTTGGGGGGCCCCTGTGTTCAGTGTGATGGTGCTGGATGTGTTAATGCCGACTTGTACTGCCTGAGGTCTCCCAGTCAGGAAGTCCAACAGCCAGTTGCACAGAGTGGTGTTGAGCCCCAGCTGGACCAATTTGTGAGTGAGCTGTTGAGCGATGATTGTGTTGAATGCTGAACTGAAATCTATGAACAGCATTCTGACATACGAGTCTTTTTTGTCCAGATGTGTGAGGGCAGTGGCGATGGCGTCATCGGTCGAGCGGTTGGACCGATATGCAAACTGGAAGGGGTCCAGGGAGGGGGGGGAGGACAGACTTGATGTGGTGCATGACTAATCGTTCAAAGCACTTCATAATGATAGGAGTACGTGCGACTGGATGGTAGTCATTCAAGCAGGATGGAGATGACTTCTTCGGGACTGGAATGATGGTGGTAACTTTGAAGCATGTGGGGACAACAGCCTGAAAACATTAGTTCCACTGCACAGTCTCTCATACACACCCAGGTTGACCCGGAAATGTCTGTGAAAACATCAGACTCTGAGTTAGCCACTGCACAGTGCCTCTCAGTGGACACGGGCCCGCACAGTGTCCCCTTAATGAGGAATTTTGTCAGGACCCGGAGCTTTGCGTGCATTTATCCTGAAAGAAAGAAACTAAGCAGAAAGGCTATGTTAAAAAAGGAAGTGTACACCACCTTGATGCTGATGCAGCATCCAGTGATGATGAAAAAGACTCTGAGTTAGCTCTGTTTAAACTGCCACAGCCAGTAGAAAAGTCCAGTGCCTATTTAGGTATTAATTTGTATATATTTTTTATTGTGAAACCAGAAGAATTATTTTTTTAAACACTTGAAGGAATGCCACTTGAAATGGAACTGGACACGGGCGCAGCAGTGTCTTTGATTTCAACAGAGACTTATGACTTGTACTGCAACTATAGTAAAAGTGAACTTAAAGATATACTGATAATTTAGTAATTAAATACTTGTAGTAGCATTTTTAGTACACTTTGAAGTATAGTCTCCAAAACCCAAGTTTTGTCAGCCCAGAGTAGTTCCATATGCTCTGCGTCCAAAAGTTGAAGCAGAGCTGAACCGTCTCACTGAAGTGGGAGTATTGTTACCGGTACATTACAGCAAATGGGCTACCCCAATAGTCCCTGTTGTTAAGAAAAACGGAGCAGTGCACATCTGTGGTGACTTTAAGGTGACGATAAACCCCGTCCTTCACACTGAACACTATCCGTTACCACGTATTAAGGACCTGTTCCTGTTCATACCTACAGTGCCCTCCACTAATATTGGCACCCTTGATAAATATGAGCAAAGGCAGCTGTGAAAATAAATCGGCATTGTTTATCCTTTTGATCTTTCCCTCAAAAAAATTACAAAATTCTAACCTATCATTGAAGTAAAACAATTGAAAGTTAGGAGAAAATCTTATGATGAAATAAATGTTTTTCTCCAATGAATGTTGGCCACAATTATTAGCACCCCTAGAAATTCTTGTGAGTAAAATATCTCTGAAGTATATTCCATTCATATTTACATTTTTTAGCACACCAGGGTGACTAGGAGCATGAAATTGTCCAGCCATGACTTCCTGTTCCACAGGATTATAAATATGAGGAACACGAAGACCAAATTCCCTTTAATCATCCATCACAATGAGAAAACCAAAGAATATATTTCTGATGTGCAGCAAAAGATAATTGAGCTTCACAAATTAGTGAAGTGGCTTTAAGAAAAGAGCTAGAGCAGTGAAAATTCCCATTTCCACCATCAGGGCAATAATTAAGAATTTCCAATCAACAGAAAATGTTACGAAACTGCCTGGAAGAGGACGTGTGTCTATATCGTCCTAATGCACGGTGAGGAGGAGAGTTTGAGTGGCTAAAGACTCTCCAAGAACCACAGCTGTAGAATTGCAGAATATAGTTGAGTCTCGGGTCAGAAAACATTAGAAAAAAATGGTCAAACAGTCCCTACATCACCACATGTTGTTTGGGAGGGTTTCAAGAAAAATTCTCCTCACTCATTCAAAAACAAACTCCAGCATATTCAGTTATCAGACATGACTGTAACTTCAAATGGACTGGCTTCTATGGTCAGATGAAACTAAAAAATGAGCTTTTTAGCAGCAAACACTCAAGATGGGTTTGGTGCACACAGGGATAAAAAAGTACCCCATGTGTACAATGAAATATATGCTGTATTTTTTATGTTGTGGGCCATTTTTCTGCTGGAGGTCCTGAACATCTTGTTTAGACACATGGCAAATACCTATCTATTAAATACCAACATATAAAAAATCAACAAGTGACTGCCTCTGTTAGAAATCTTATAATGGGGCCATGTTTGGATCTTCCAACCAGACAATAATCCAAACACAAACTCAAAAAACAACACAAAATGGGTCACTGAGCACAAAACCAAGCTTCTGCTATGGCCATTCCAGTCCTCTGACCTGAACCCTATAGAAAATGAGTGAGGTGAACTGAAGAGAAGAAGCACAACATGGAGCTGTGAATCTTGAAGGATCTGGGGAGATTCTGTATGAAGAAATGGTCTCTGATCTCTTATCAGGTGTTCTCCAAACTCTTCAGGCATTATAGGAGAAAACTCAGAGCTGTTACCCTGGGAAAAGGACATTGCAATAATTGGGTGCCAATAATTGTGGCCAACATGAACTAGAGAAAGTATTTCTTACACAATGAGATTTCCCCCCATTTTCAATTGTTTTACTTCAATGATAGGTTGGAATTTTGTGAATTTTTGGAATGAAAGATAAAAAGGATAAACAATGCTGATTTATTTTCACAGCCGCCTTTGCTCATATTTATCAAGGGTGCCAATATTAGTGGAGGGCACTGTATATATGTATAGAATACTGCAGCAAACAAATTTGTAAGGGGAAAAATGTAAACAATACACCAACTCCATAGAAGATTCTAAGTGATCAAGGGCTTAGGACGTTCCAATTCATCCCTTTCCAAGGGTTCCGCCAGTAGTGGGAACTCATGCAACATAATCAGTGATGTACATCCGAGTAAACGAGACAGAGGGAAATTTGCGAGTGAAGGGCATAAAAAAATGGACTGGAACTCAGCCTATGCCAGGCATAGGCAAACTCGGTCCTGGAGGGCCGGTGTCCCTGCAGAGTTTAGCTCCAACCCTGATCAAACACACCTTCCTGTAGACTTCTAGTAATCCTGAAGACATTGACTAGTGTGTTCAGGTGTGTTTGATCAGGGTTGGAACTAAGTTTGGAGGACCGAGTTTGCCCATGCCTGGTCTATGCTAATAAGGCAGAGAGTGTCACAAATGGGCAGGACATTTTCCTTTTCCTATGTCATCCTAGGAAGAAATCTGAAATCGCTTGTTCAGAGAGAGACTTTTATGATTTATTGGGATTATAAAAAAATGTGTGCGTGGATGTTTACCATTATAGACTGGTTGATTTCACACACTGGGGCCACACAACTGTGTTCAAACACCTTATAAAAGTGATTTTTTTTTAATAATAGGTCACTTTTAAGTGGGTGGTATGCAAGAAGTATATGTCTGTTTTATGCCCCACACTTCACCGTTTATACAGACAATAACCCCTTGGCCAACATTATGAGCACTGCAAAAAATGGCCATAGTTGAGTGGTAGAATTGTCAGATTTTTGGGACATAATTTTTGGGCCTATTTCATTTTGTCTGGGAGGATGTGACACCTACAACTTTGTACACATTTGGATAAAATTGGGATTTTGAACGAAATAGTAAAAAAAAAATCCTCATATGAACTTTAATGAGGAAGTGATGTAGGAAATTTGTATAATTGCTAAAAACAGTTTGCATATATACCACCGTCTGTTGTTGAGTGAGAACTGGACTCTTATGAAAATGGACTGTTGAATCGTAGGTAGAGGAGTGTACTGCAACAGCACCTCACAATTGCTGGGGATTATTTGCAACATAGACACATTTGCTCCCTTCTCAATTTTTCCTGTTTTTACAGGGACAGTGTAATCTGTCAGTCCAGCCTTCTACATGGGGTCTGCAACATTATAATATTTTAGAAGTGTTACTTTTAAGAGTATAAGGCCTACGACTGACACACAACTGTCAGCACAATATGGGTATATTGACAGGTCAATCTGCAACCTCAAACAACGGAATAGATAAATAAATTGCTACCCAGCGCTCAGTCTGGTTGTGTATGCTTGAATTATATACTTTCAGATGGTCTTTAAAATGATTTCTCTTGTGCCACAGGATGACATTTGATAGACAGGAGGAAATAAATTATAATTTCTGCATCAGATATCCAATCCTCCAACTACATACACCACTGCCTCTAAATATCAGAAGGTACATAAATAGTGATTTCCAGGATCTCTTTAACACTGCTAACTTAGCAGAAACTATTTTAGTAGTGTTGGCCTTCAAAAAAATGTCCCTTATTGTTATGTAGATGTGTCAACCCTCAGTAACAACTTCACTGACTGTATTTCTGTTAGAGATCCGTTACATAGTCTCAAACGTCAAAAAAGACTGAATGCAATTAAATTGAGAAAAAAGATTAACAGGAATTGCTAAATTGATGCATCTGCTAAATAATGTGAAACATAAAAGGTGCATTACAAAGATTACATTCATGATTAATTATGATGACTTAAAAAATATTTGTGGACAAGTTCAGATTTAATTATCTAAAGAAAACTAAAAAGCCTTTGTTCATTGTGGATTGCACTTGATTAAAATTCTTTGAGGTCTCTTACAGATCTTTAGCATCTATTTGAGCAGTGCCAACCAAGGTACAAATGCCTGCCTTCACAACAACCACAACTAATTGAAATTCACAAAATATGTCAGGAGCTCTTCAGCCTAGATTTCATGGAACATATACCATGTGCCATATACAACGAGAGGTTCCTGGAAATCTTTTCTTTTCTCAGGCAGATAAACAAGGGGTTATTTAGCCCCTGATGAAGGAGCATAATGTTTCATGCATGGGAAAAGCTACATTTGTCAGTGCCACTGTGCTTTTCTTCCTCTGATAATTGTGCTCCATTATGTTACTAGCACAGCAGAGGATCTCATCAACAAAGTAACATTCTTCTACATGAGTTTAAGCTGTAAAGAACTGAAAGCTATGAGAAAAAAAGCATACACTTTTTGATCCCATGTATGAAACTGGAGTGCACAAATAGCCAGACAATTAACAGTGCATAAAGCATTTTATATATTGAATTACCACAAACATTACCACAAAAAAGTAAATTAGAAACAGAACATTATCATCCGTTGGTGTGGACATGAACATATTTTATGTTATAGTTATTGTTCTTGGTGTGAATGACTATAATCAAAACAAGTGCAATCCTAATTTTATGTCTGTGAACAGTTTACTAAACTAGTGTTGATGTAACGGTTTACTAAACTAGTGTTGCTGTAGACTCAGAAACTTACCAGGAAATGGTGTAGAAGAAGAGAAAGGAACTTGAACTATTAATGGTCTTTCCCAAACCTTTATATTAAAGGGCACCTATTATGCAAAATCCACTTTTACATGGTGTTTGGACATAAATGTGTGTTGGCAGTGTGTGAACACAACCACCCTACAATCATAAAAATCCACCCACTCCTCATTTTTTAATCCCGTTTAAACCAAGTCAGTCTCACTAGGCCTGCCGGTTTGATTCTCACCGCAGTGTGACATCACATTTCGGAGGGCGGGGCCACGGGGTTGATTGACAGCCCTGCATTGCTATAGATTCCTCCCTCAGCGGTTACGCTGTCCTTCATTTTCTCCGCACTCGAGCAGCTGTAACGTCAACAATGTCTCGCAAGCAATCCCGGTGCTCTGTGTTTGGATGTAAGACTGAACATACGAGTCTTCATTTTCTCCCAACATCTGAGGACGCTGTGGATTACTTTCATTTTTCAAGGTAATGCGCCTCAAAATCTACCTAAATACGTGTATCACTCCAGACTCCATAGTGAAAGTCATGTCGTTATAGTGCTTAGCGTTTTAACTGTATTTGTGTGCGTACATTAACTATTTTTAACTGATCAGCATTTTTAACTTGGTCAGTTGATCCACGCTGTAGGACCTGTGTGGAGGAAAGAACACACACACACACACACACTAAGTGCAACCACAAAATTCCTCAGGCTTAAAGAAACGTTCGTCTCTATCTGCAAGTCATAAAATTGACAGAGGAAGAGCACCTCACCCAACTGGCTGGCCAATTTCCTGCCATGCCTTTCGGGTTATCATCGTAAAGAAACCTCTCAAAATAGGAGAGCTTTGAGGTAAACATCTGGCAATGGTCAAAACGACAAACTTTATGGATCCTCTGATCGTTAACGCATAATTCAATGATTTTCATCAACAAGAAAAGACATTTACGACAGACGTTCAAGCTAAGGAAGACCAGATCCCCACAAACGTGACATTCTCATGACCCGGACAGTGACTTTCCTGACCTCCCGTCCTCCCAGGACATGGCAGGGATATGTGCTTTTCATTTCTTTAACCGAACAAAGACTCAAACTTTTATAAAGTGTTCCAAAAGACAATTAATACCTGTTGCTGTTATCAAAAGCAATATATACAATATATTTTACAAAATATATCAATGTGTATTTTATGTCATTTATAAGCTTGCTGTGTCATTGTAATCAATGGTATGTTTTTATAATCTTTTGAGGTATAATTTTCTCCTGTAGCAAGAACTACTAGACCTGCTAGTAGTATATGCATGATGTGTTATTTCTAATCTTTAAATAGAACCCTTTTTGAGTTAGTTTTAGCATGAAAGCTGTTAATGTATGTCAAATACCTTATATTTGGTTTCATATTAACGGTCAGGACAAATGCAAGAATTTGGTGTGCCTGGGAAGTTAATATTGAGTATAATAATGTGTGATTAGAACGTGTTAAAAGATATTTTCTTCATGTGACAAAATAACTAAGCAGATAAATTTACTGCATGGAAATTGAGCCGTGTAGGTGGACCTCCGTCTAAAAGGACAACCTGGTTGGTGGAAGCCTCTGGGGGTTGAACGGAAGTCCTCTGGTTAATACCCTCTGACACAGACTGCTCTCTCTCTCTGCTCTGCTTGAAAAATCGCGCGCTTCGTTGAAACTTGGAGCTACTCCAAAAGAACTCGCAGCCTTCAACATCTAGGCCGAGTCTCGAACACTGAGTCAACACTCAGTCAAATCTCTGAAGAAACCCTTGAAAGTCTGAAGCTACACGAAAGCAACTTCAAGCCATCAAACAACACCGAGCAGTCAAACCAACAGAAGGGCACCCCCAGAGTGACGTCACGCGACGACAACAGCGGAATTCCCTCGAGCAGAGAAACGAAAGACAGATCAGCGTCATTTCAACTTAAAAGCAAGGTATCAAACAACCTTTATTCTGCTGAACTGGTCGTATCTATCTCTAAAGTAAAATTAAGAGAGTTCTCCATTTGATGATCGACACGAGTAAAATCGTGTAAAACAGTGCTATATTTTAATCATTCTCAATTGCAACAAGTCATTGTCTGTGTGTATGTATTTTGTGTTTGTGTTATTTAGCTTAGTTCATGTATGTTAGTAAGATAGTAAATAAACTCTTGTTTGATTCATAGAGAAGTGTTCTGTGTTTTGGTGTGTAATTTTCAAATCAAGCTTTGCCTAAAAGATAACGTTACCTATGCTCATAACTGTCATAAAGGTACTTAAATAATTCTGTATTATTATAGCGTGGCCACGAAAATAATACAGAATTTCTCAGAATATACTGAAACTTAACGACTCGCGGGACGAGTGTTAAACAAGGTATAAATTGGACGTTTTGATTAATATCAATTGATCATACTAATCTAGAATTTTAAGATTCCCTAAAGCTGAAATTCAAAATAAAGCTTAAAACAAAAGAGCTAAAATTAAATCAATGTAAAAGATTAAATTCTTTACATATAATGGTGGAGGAAGAAAGCTGGCAAAAATATTGATATGAAAATTCATAACCAGAAATACAGATTATGTATTTTGCACTATTTTCTCATAACCGGAAGGAGAAATAGTGTAGATACAGAGAAACAGAGTTGTTTGTGTGTTTATGGTACTGTATAAATGTGGCAATGCGTTTTGAATGAATGAAAAAGCTTTAGTTGCTTAGAAGAAAAATACTGCAGTATATAAATTGTCTTGTAAGACAAAAGTCGCTCAAAAGCGCAAAAGAGACACGAATGAGCGGATTCCTCATTCACGTCTTTTAAAAGGCCTTCCATGGTTTTAATCTGCTAAAGTGCGTGTCCCACTTCAGATTGAACTATGCTATGTATCTCCCGGTTTGAAAACATTAACTTAGCTACTTAATGATTTTTCTGCCATCTTTGAATCACTAAAAGAGTGAAATCGGACGCGGCGCTCGGAAGGAGTGGCCAAAACGCGTTCTGGGAGAACAGATATTGATCTTGATCAAGGAAATTGTGTGATGAAAAATCCACTGTGCGTTTCTGCCTGTCAGATAGACTGGCAAATGTTAGGTCCGCCGAGGCCTCAATAACGCTGTTGTATTAATTAATCTGTAGATTAATTTATCTCTCTCTGAACGAGTTGAGATTGTTAGTGCTATAAAGATAAGAATCTAAATAGTGCTTTTGTGGTTGTTAGATGCACATCTAGATGCACATCGAGATCTGAGGTATTGAGACTGTGTATAACGTTAGCTAACATCCGGGTGTGTCGTCACCATAGTGACAGGGCAACCCAAGGAAGTCAAGTGCGCAAGCGCAGCCTGCGAGCGCCATCTTAAGGCTGGTGTATCAGCATAGCAAGCTAAGCTAACTGAAGCCAAAGAATAGCATATTGGAGCTGAGGCAAAGCCAGTTGCATTGGAAGCATAGCGATTAGCACATAGCATTTTGTAGCCTGGGTTCAAATGCGGTGTATGTTGCAGTGTGTTTTTGAAGCGTTTATGTGACTAACCTTTCATCTGAACTTAGCTCATGCTAAGAGTGTTCACGTCATTTCCTTCTCTCTTTTGAATTTAATTATGCATTTTCCCTCTCTTCCCTTTTAAAAGAACTTTGACAAATGCAGATTTAAATAAACCGTTAATGTGCAGGCCAGCTGATTTTCATAGGAAGTGAGATCAGCGATTTCACAGGTAGTTTTAATAAGCATTTGCGTTCAGGTTCTTTTGTTTTATTTTATATTTAGCAGGTATTAGTTGCTTTGATAGGAAGATAATTAATTTAATTATAACTGCGCTCATGATTTTCAAAATCTAATCGGATGAATGGCTATGAAATATTTGAAATTGATACTTTAATTCCATAACTAATCCTAGATGTGAAATTAAATTAATTTCATTAAAATAATTTCAGTTCCTGATTCCACATAGACTGATTGAGATAGTTATGTGTGCTCTAATAATTTAACAATAACATTAAGATCTTAATTATTAACTATCGATGTGTTTGATCGTCTGGCCCAGGAAAAATTTTTAATTTCCTTTTATAATTGAGACGATACGGATTAATTTGTTCTAATGATTTGAATAACACAAGGAATTAGTAATTGGTCAGGCTTAGGGATACGAAATTAGGGATGTGGAATTTGTAATTTAATTTCATAATTAATTACGAATTTGAAAATTCTGATTCAATTTAATAATTAATTACAGTTCCTGTTTCCCTATGTCAACACTATTGGCTGATCAATGAAATGTAATCGCCTGTAATGTTAATGAAAATATCATTAAGATTTTAATCCATGACTGCCAATAATGGTATGAAATTTTAATTTCATCTGCAACTCATTAGAGCTTGTATTACCCTGCTTCAATACTTAAGGATTATTATAATCACAGGTGTCTTCTAATTTTAATGACAAACATCGTTAAGTTAGATCTTTAACTATAAATCATTGCTCTGAAATTTTAATTCCAGCATTGGCTAATAAGGATCCTACCTCAAGGATACCCTATTGATTAATTTAATCCTAATCAAGCCTATCAAATTTAAATGATAACATCATAAAGTTTGAATTAGGAACTACCATTTCTAATTTGAAATTCTAATTTCAGTTGCAATTGAGTTTTGGTTCCAACCTGTTTGGTCTCTCTCCGTCTGTTATTAAATTAACTTTTATAGGTTTCCCTTTTCTTAGGCCTGATAGGAGATAGGGCTCCCCCTAGTGCTTGGTTAGTGAAGTGAAATTGCCTCCAGTGTAAGTTACAGCAAGCGGAGTCACCCGTTCCGACTGTACCTGGTGCAGGCTGGAGGGGAAACCCGAATATTTCCGTCCTAGTGTTGCAAAGTGACGGCCCGCAGCAGGCTAGCAATCGGGTATCGGAGGAGGAGTCAACGGCTGACTGGGCGAAGGTGCGGATATACCATTCCGGCTAATCTATTGACGAAGTACGTCGAACTTCGGGTTCGCGCTGACGGATAGACCATAGACCAGTGCTGTCATTGTTATTGTTTTCCTTCACCCCGGAGAAAACCAATTGCAATCACAGACTTACAAAAAATTGTCATTTACAAATCCCCTGATTAGAAGCAATCTTCTTCTCTTTACCTGTTCTCTAGCTGTGCTACCTGTGTGTGTGCGCTCAATTTTTTCCCCCACAGAGGCTACAAATTAGAAGCACGCCCCCTGAGGATCACAGTCACAGAGAACCACACCCACCTGTTTCACACAGTCAACACTAGTACACATTCTATATCGCACATCTACACCCTTTGTTTGTTAATTTGTTCTGTTTTGGTTTGTTTGTTTTGGTTTGTTTTGTTTTTCTCCTCAAGGTCTGTGTCAGTCGCGGTTCGAGATCTCACTCACCACGCCCAAACATGTCTCACACAACAGGACATGTCGGTCACTGGGAGGATCTGGAAGCATGGCTAAGTGTCGCAACAGACAGTCTCCTCCCTAAGGCTGCTGAAACACTAAAACATCAGACACAAGACCAGCTGGATGACAACATAACAAGCCTCATGGCACAAGACCCAAGTCACAGCTACAATCACAAAGAATTAGCCAAGATTACCGGCTCCTTAAGCCACACACTCATCGCCACCCTCAAGTTGAGCGACAAGCACGCTGCACAACGCCAGCAGGAGCTGACACGCGCACAACGACGCATAGAGCAGCTGGAACTTGAAGCTCAAGAACGACGGGAAGGATCGGATGAGGCGGAACAAGGTGCTGAGGAGGAGATCAACCGGCTAAATGAAACCCTAGCAGCTACTAGCCAAGAATTGGAAAAGGTCAAGGCAGACTACGATGATCGGTCCAAAAAGCTACAGTATGCTGAACAGCTTCTGGAGAAAGCAAAGGCCGACTTCAGAGATAAAAACGGCAGAATCAAAGCCCTTGAAGCTCACCTGGATGAGTCACGAAACGAGGTTAGTCGTCTAACACGACAGCTTGACTACGTCAAAGAGGAATCTGACAGTTTCCAAGAGAAACTCAAGCACGCTTACGAACTGCGCCGTGAGCCATCAAGGACACGATGCGCACCGACCTCACCCCTGCCGAGCAGGACCGGTCACCTGTTCCTGGACTGACACGTGAGAAAAAGATGGAGGGGGTGGTGTCAAAGCATTCACCAACTCGCTCTAGAGAACTTTACCTCACTTTACCTCAGCCAAAAGAATCTGCTGCAACCAGTCACAGATCATCACACGGCTTGGACCTAAAAGACCTCGACAAGCTCGCCAGGAACATTGGCAAATTCACCCCGAGCGTGCCAAATAGCCCAAATGTCCAAGCGTATCTCCAAGATATCGATTTCCATCTGGAAATGCGACCTAACGTTACGGACAAAGATAGACTATATTTACTTCGAACGACATCCAGTTCTGAAGTTCGCAGCTTCCTGGACAGGCAGCCTGCTCACACAAAGACTGATTACCAACTGCTCCGAGAAGTCCTCATTAAAGAGTTCTCCGACCCTGAGTCTGAACAAGGCCTCGTGGCTGCTCTGGAGACGAGACAAGGACGTCACGAACCTCCTAAAGCCTACTACAGCCGACTCAGACGGGCATACTTTGGAACTCGCAACTAACCTGACATGGAGGATGAACTGAACTTTAAAACTCTCTTCCTACGAAACCTCCATCCCGGCGTAAGCCACCATCTTGGCGTTCTCGCATGTCCACGGACAATGAATGCTCAGCGGTTGCGAGACTTGGCGCAGAAAGCCTACGGCAAACAAAAGATGGCCTCAGAAAAAGGTGCCAAAACCCCAGCCGTTCTTGACTTCAACATTCAAAGTCAAGGGCTGGCGCTAGAGGGCGCCCAACGCCAAGACAATGCCAAGCCGCCACCCAGGGAGTGGAATGCACCCTCGTCCAACAAAGAACGAGACTCCCACGCTGGTACCCGATCTAAACAGAGGTACGAACGCTGGGATGGACCTCGTGGACGTCAACGCTCACCTGGACGGCACTGGGAAAAGACATGGGACCAGTCAAGGCCTAACGGAAGTCATTGGGAGAGATCGTGGAACCAGCCAAGCTCATTGGAAACTCAAGAGAGAAAAACTCATGGGAATCCAACGGAAACTCCAAGGGAAAACGACAAACTCACCCTGGAGCAACCAGCCCAAGGAATCGACGAAAGAATTCGCAAAGATTCCAAGCTGACCGAGCTCAAACTGAACCCACACAGGAACAAGAGACACCACCGTGTTTCGACTCACAAGAACTGATGAAGATGATGATGAAAGAATTCTTCCAACAGAAGGAGGAAGATCGGAAATGGGAAAAGAAAGAGAAACCAGATTCAGCCTGACTAGCGGCCGGACGAGATGGCAGCGACCAGTTGACACAACCAGCCAAGGAGAACAGCACTCCTTCACCTCACTCTCAGAGAACCGTAATCACACTAACTTCAGATGGACACGAAACCCCACCTGAAAACCCAGCAATAGAGTTAGACACTAACTCAACACCTAATGCTCCGAATTACAGCAGCGTCCAACAAACACCTGCTGACGAAACCCCTCAAGTTCCTGAAAGTGCTGTCTTGGTCATCTGCCACTCCTCCGAAGAACGCCACATCAGCCCTGATATCCTAACTGTTTCCTCCCAAACTCCAGTCCCTCAACTCCTAGGCGATCTCATTGAGAAAGGTATAGCCAGAAAATTCTACCTCTCCATCATCATCGAACGACACATCAGAGTCGAAGCGCTCCTCGATACTGGAGCCGACATTACTCTAATGTCTACCGAACTCCTAGAGGAAGTCCAAGAAAGATCAAAGAGGACTAACAGAACCCTCAAACTCCAAAGGTGTGAACTAAACCTTCAAGCATACTCCCACACGGGCCTACAACTAAAACATGTGGCCCCAATTCACCTAACGGTGGGATCGATGGACCTCGTCCATCCCGTATACGTTTCACCACTTAAAACGTATCCACTCCTCATTGGGAAAGATCTGCTTAATCGCTTCGAACCTCTAATAGACTTCAAGCACCTAAAGATGTGGACACAAGTCCGTGAACCTCTGCCTTGCCAGGCATTAGACTCCAACGAGTCGCAGTGTCAAGTCACAGACCCTAAGTCACTGATCGATGATGCAGTAGCAAAGCCAGGATCTGGACCAAGCACAAACAGCAAGGACAAGGACCCTCTCCTCTGCTCACTGCAGGAGCCTGAATCAAACACAGGCCCCCTTCGAATCATGACTGCAATAGATGTCCAAGGCACATCAGTGTCCGACACGGCACTAGCACTGTGGGCAGAGAACTCCGCCATCAGCCTGAAGCTATTCAAAACATTGAAGCAAAGACATCAGTGTCTACCACATGTCGCTAAGCACAGCCGCTTCCCTCTCAGTCCCTGGTCGACAACCATGGCCACCTCCAAGATCATCTGCGCTCTGGACATACGATGGAACAACAGACAGCTAACTCACTACTTCCTCGTTGTCTCAGACCTGCCGCATGACATCTACATTGGAGCGGATATCCTGGTCCGGCTCAATGCTTGCATTGATACCGTAAACGACATCATATGGGCTCCCCTGTCACACCAACTGACAACGTCAGTCAACCTCAAGAACCTCCAATCCGGTCAAACCATGCCAGACGCATGTGCTATGATCACGGAGCAAGAAGCCACAATACCTGCCTACAGCAAGAGTGTCAGCGTCCGCCTCAACATGCGACCTGGCCAAACTCTAAACAGTAAGCTAGGCTTCTTCCAACCTTCCAGGACCTACCTAAAACTCGGACTGACTCTGGAAGCCACACCTCTCATGGAAGTGTCATCTCGTGCTGTGTATGTGTTGTTCAACAACTGTACGGCCCAAGACATCCACGTTCCCAAAGCCAATCACCTGGGATGGCTCATCAGCCAGGCGTTCCACGACTTTGAACTGATGGTACCTGTCATAGGCCCTATACCCACACAGCTAATGTCAGACGAATACGACGACACTGTAACGTTTACAAAACCTCATGAAGTCATTGCCATCACATCCATTCTGCCGGTGTCCAGAGAAAGCGTCTGCCGTTCAGAACTAACAGATGACACTCATCTCGCTGTCTATGCTGTCTCAACACAGCCTGCGACAGAATCACCTACACAGGTGACCATCGGGGCCCAAAGCCCCTCAAATGACCTCACTGCAGAAGAACCCTACGCCGGGTTCAACGCACAAGTTCAACAGATCCTGAGTGAGGCAGACGCCCTCCACAATGAAGCGGATCGCCAAGGACTCAAAGAGGTTCTGCACAAGTACAAGAACTCCTTCGCAAAGGATTCCCTGGATTGTGGACTGACCAACATCCACACTGTGCGCATCCCGACAAACCCAAATGCGCCACCCACATTTGTGCGACAGTACAAGATTCCAATAGCGTCATATGAGCCAGTGCAAGAGATTGTTGACTCCATGCTGGAAAAGGGGGTCATCCGGCCCTGTAACAGCACATACTCTGCCCCGATATGGCCAGTCCTAAAACCCAACGGAAAGTGGCGGCCCACCATCGACTATCGCAAGTTGAATCAGCAAGTACCATTGTCACGATGGCCTATGACCCAATTGGACCAAGAAATTCCAAAGATCAAAGGCTCGACGATCCTGTCCACACTGGACGTCGCCTCCGGGTTCTGGACAATCCCTGTCCACCCCGATGACCAACACAAGCTGGCATTCACATTTGGCAATCGACAGTACACCTTCACACGGTGCCCCTTCGGCTATGCCAACTCACCAGCAGAATTCAACATCTTCCTGAACAAAGCATGCCCTGACGCCAGAGCCAGAGGCAACCTTGTCTATGTAGATGACGTTTTGATGAAAAGCTCAAGTGTGGAAGACCACCTCAAAGAGATCAATCACGTCCTAAACCAGCTGACAACGGCAGGAGCCAAGATCGCCCTTCACAAAGGACAGTGGTGCAAAACCAAGGTGAACTATGTCGGATTGCTTGTCGGAAGAAACGGCATCGAGCCACAGTCTAACCGCACCCAAGCAATCCAAAGCATAAAGACGCCGACTAACATCTCTGAGCTGCAAAGCTTTCTGGGAGTGTGCAATTATTCACGACAGTTCATTGAGACAGCTGACATCGCACGACCACTAACTTCCCTCCTGAAAAAGGATGAACCCTTCGTTTGGACGGAAACACAGGACACCACGTTCTCAAGTTGAGGTAACGCAAGCCGAAATCATCGGAAACCGATGGCTGGTCAACACCCCGGCACGAACAGCTACCCTCACATACGATCAACACGACACAGCCACACGCATTACCTTGCCCAACCAAACTTTATGGATCACTGTCCCTAAGGGCTCGATCCTCCATATTGACGAGTTAGCATTGTATCACCTTACTGACGACGAGTATCAGGCTGAAATCGAAATCTCGCCCTTCTTCAAACAGCACTCCTTCGTCCTTGATCCAGAATTGGAAGAAAGGATCAAGGAGGAAGGAACGCAACTTATTGACTTGACTCCTGTTGATACAGCTTTAGAAGCTATCGCTCGCCTTCCGCCCGCTGGCGCGCCTATTATTCGGTCTTGGTCTGCCGCTGACACAGCGCTTTGCATCTCTACTATTGTAGGGTACGTTGTGACATTGACACTGGCCTTCCTCCTACACAAGCGAGTGAACGCCGTTCAAGAGTCTTTCAACAAATGCACGTCAGGCGTCCCACGCATTTTCCGACGTGATAAAACCGACCAAGAACCTGAACCTGAGAACTCAACCAACCTGCTTGAGATCACGCCTATACCGCCTCGTCGAACCCCTGACAATTAAACCAATCGGAATGACTCAATTGCCGGTAATCCTAAAGAATGCACCCCTACATCTTCTCAAGTTCCTAACCTGTTCTTTCCCAAATTACCCTACACCAGGATTCAGTCAGTGATGGAGATGTTGTTTGTGTCTTGTGTGTGCCTGTTCTCCCTGCTTCTTGTTCCAGTGCCCGCCGACGTTCGCAATGGGAACCTCACCGAGCAAAAGAGGGATGTGTAGGACCTGTGTGGAGGAAAGAACACACACACACACACACACTAAGTGCAACCACAAAATTCCTCAGGCTTAAAGAAACGTTCGTCTCTATCTGCAAGTCATAAAATTGACAGAGGAAGAGCACCTCACCCAACTGGCTGGCCAATTTCCTGCCATGCCTTTCGGGTTATCATCGTAAAGAAACCTCTCAAAATAGGAGAGCTTTGAGGTAAACATCTGGCAATGGTCAAAACGACAAACTTTATGGATCCTCTGATCGTTAACGCATAATTCAATGATTTTCATCAACAAGAAAAGACATTTACGACAGACGTTCAAGCTAAGGAAGACCAGATCCCCACAAACGTGACATTCTCATGACCCGGACAGTGACTTTCCTGACCTCCCGTCCTCCCAGGACATGGCAGGGATATGTGCCTTTCATTTCTTTAACCGAACAAAGACTCAAACTTTTATAAAGTGTTCCAAAAGACAATTAATACCTGTTGCTGTTATCAAAAGCAATATATACAATATATTTTACAAAATATATCAATGTGTATTTTATGTCATTTATAAGCTTGCTGTGTCATTGTAATCAATGGTATGTTTTTATAATCTTTTGAGGTATAATTTTTCCCTGTAGCAAGAACTACTAGACCTGCTAGTAGTATATGCATGATGTGTTATTTCTAATCTTTAAATAGAACCCTTTTTGAGTTAGTTTTAGCATGAAAGCTGTTAATGTATGTCAAATACCTTATATTTGGTTTCATATTAACGGTCAGGACAAATGCAAGAATTTGGTGTGCCTGGGAAGTTAATATTGAGTATAATAATGTGTGATTAGAACGTGTTAAAAGATATTTTCTTCATGTGACAAAATAACTAAGCAGATAAATTTACTGCATGGAAATTGAGCCGTGTAGGTGGACCTCCGTCTAAAAGGACAACCTGGTTGGTGGAAGCCTCTGGGGGTTGAACGGAAGTCCTCTGGTTAATACCCTCTGACACAGACTGCTCTCTCTCTCTCTCTGCTTGAAAAATCGCGCGCTTCGTTGAAACTTGGAGCTACTCCAAAAGAACTCGCAGCCTTCAACATCTAGGCCGAGTCTCGAACACTGAGTCAACACTCAGTCAAATCTCTGAAGAAACCCTTGAAAGTCTGAAGCTACACGAAAGCAACTTCAAGCCATCAAACAACACCGAGCAGTCAAACCAACAGAAGGGCACCCCCAGAGTGACGTCACGCGACGACAACAGCGGAATTCCCTCGAGCAGAGAAACGAAAGACAGATCAGCGTCATTTCAACTTAAAAGCAAGGTATCAAACAACCTTTATTCTGCTGAACTGGTCGTATCTATCTCTAAAGTAAAATTAAGAGAGTTCTCCATTTGATGATCGACACGAGTAAAATCGTGTAAAACAGTGCTATATTTTAATCATTCTCAATTGCAACAAGTCATTGTCTGTGTGTATGTATTTTGTGTTTGTGTTATTTAGCTTAGTTCATGTATGTTAGTAAGATAGTAAATAAACTCTTGTTTGATTCATAGAGAAGTGTTCTGTGTTTTGGTGTGTAATTTTCAAATCAAGCTTTGCCTAAAAGATAACGTTACCTATGCTCATAACTGTCATAAAGGTACTTAAATAATTCTGTATTATTATAGCGTGGCCACGAAAATAATACAGAATTTCTCAGAATATACTTAAACTTAACGACTCGCGGGACGAGTGTTAAACAAGGTATAAATTGGACGTTTTGATTAATATCAATTGATCATACTAATCTAGAATTTTAAGATTCCCTAAAGCTGAAATTCAAAATAAAGCTTAAAACAAAAGAGCTAAAATTAAATCAATGTAAAAGATTAAATTCTTTACAACGCCGATGACAGGTCAGCGCGGCGCGAGCTCTGTAACATTGCACTGTTTCGTCCCACTTTCAGTGCATTTGACTTCCCATATGTACGGCTGAACACCGGTTCTCTCGCTCTCAGTTATGTTGCTTCTACGGCTGTTCATTGCTGTAGATATGCAATGCAGAGAGACGTATACTGCCCTCCAAAAGTTTGGAAACATCCTAGAAAAGTGGGGTTTTGAACGATATCACACTTCCAAGCACACTTCCAAGCTTGACCCCAAGCTGTGCAAATCCTATTTGGAGAGGAAACAGTCAGCTGGCATCATGTCTGTCATGGAATGGCCTCCACAATCACCCGACCTCAACACAATTGAGCTACTAGGAACTGGACCGTGATGTCCATAAGAAGTGTCCAACCAGTGTGAATCATCTTTGGGCAATCCTTCAGGAGGCTTGGAGTAATATATCAAGTCAATGTTTGAATAAACTGACAGCTCGGATGCCCAGATTATGCAGAGCTGTAATAGCTGCTAATGGTGGATATTTTGATGAATCGAAAATGTAAGTTTTTTTGTATGTATAAACTGTTTATGTAATAAAATATGTTTTCGTAGTTTGTGTTGTCCCTTATCAGTGCAAAATTATCACAAATTAAAAAGGATTCATGCCAATATTGTCCAAAACCCCATTTTCTAGGGCGTTTCCAAACTTTTGGAGGGCAGTGTACACACAATGCCCTCTTCTGGAGACGGGGCGGGAATATGCAGCTCATTTGAATTTAAAGCCATACACTCCAAATCAGCTCTTTTTTAGACACACCCCAAAAATGACATTTTCCAGCTGTTATAATAAATGATTTGTGGGGTATTTTGGGCTGAAACTTCACTGACACATTCTGGGGACACCCAAGACCAATATTACATCTTGTAAAAAGGGGCATAATAGGTGCCCTTTAAACATCATAAGTGTTCCAGTGACTGCTCACCAAAAATAAATATTTTTTGAGGACTGTAATTCTCCAAGGACTGTAGCTGAAAGTGTTGATTTTAATACCTTCTTAGTTCTCTTGATCTAAAGACCAAATAAACCCATCCCCCAAACCAACCTTCTTTCACCCTCTCTCTCATCAGTGGGGTTTAAGGTTTAAAAAATGTTTGCATTATGAATTGCTAAGTGATTGTCTTAATGAACCATCACATGGCAATGAAATTTACAAAGCAATTACTTTGTGATCTTATGCCCCAAACATGAGTTTAACCATGTATGACATATTAAAATCTTTAAACCAGAAAACAGTCTCGTTCGACTCTTAATGTTAGTCAAGTGGGACTTTCCATTTGCACTTCCCATTTTCACTAATATAAGTAATTGTTTACTTCATTAGTGTTTTTCAGCAAGGAACACATTTATGGATTTTTAAAACAGTTCTTCTAATGTTTGAGTTCTCTTATTGCTTAGCATTTCAATTACACTAATGGTTCTTTGGCAGCTCCCAGGAATTCACAAAGGGCTTGTTAATAGGAACACAGACATGGCAGTAATGGTATAGAATATGAGCCACTTGCCAAGCTATACAAGTCAAATGAAGTGTGTCATGCACTGTTACATACTGTACCTACCAATGAAGGCAAAGTCATTTGAGTAGCGGTGAGCATCAACATGCAGTATAGTCAACCAGAATGCCTATTGCAATGCATTGCAGTTATAAATTCAAACCAGCCACATTTCACAATCTTTGCAAAATTGCCACCAGGTGGTTCAAAGGGACAGTTAACAAATTAGGACTGTCAAAATGAAAGCTCCTACATCTTGGGAGTATGTCCAAAATAAGGCTATGTTTACACTAGCGCATTTTAGCTTTAAAACGCGTAACTTTTGCTATGTTACGCCTGTCGTTTACACTACTCCAGCGTTTTCGACCCTCGAAAACAAAGACTTTTGAAAACGCCGCAGACCCCATTTTAGTTTGAAAACTCCAGGGTTACGTTTCAGTGTAAACAGACCAAAACAGAGACTTTTGGAAACGATGGCATGGCTGCCCACATTTGCTCTGTGTATCCTTAAAGACTGTGTAAACAATAACATCATGCTCATTGTTGTACCTGCCAGTGACTAGCAACCAACTTTCTGTTTAGACTTTTACGAGCATACCCAGTGTGGATGAGTGCGGACAGAGATCATTTCTGAAACTGCCAGAGTAGACGAGGATTGTTTTCACTCAACTTCGAAAACATTATTACAAGCTTACTGTTGTGAATCGGGCCAAGGTACTTGATCAATAATTGATTTTGGATCATTTTTAATGAAAAAAATGCAGCTTTAACATGTTAATTGCACTATTATATAATATATATTTAAGCCAATTCATGCAGCATCCATTTTTTCCCTGCCATCCTTTGGCTAACGCTACATTAGTATATGAACATGCTACCAAGCATGATAAGAAGCAAAAGAAAACTGAATTTGGTACTGATGCACTGTGGATGAAGCAGCTCTCTGTGAACAGACATTCGACACGCACAGAAAGCCGCTTCAGACAGCGTGCCAGTACCGCTTCACTGAACAAAAACACAAAATTATGTAAAAATGCAAGTGATCCCGTAAATACAGCCTTAAATTAGTAAAAAAAATCTAAATGACTATTTGGCAGAAAATCGATATATACTTGTGATTAATTATTTATTTTTTAATTGATTGACAGCACTAAAACAAATCAAATAAAAATGAATAATTTCACAGATAAAAGCAGTTATATGTGGGGTGAATGTCTTAAATTATCATTTAATGAGTAGTTTTAGCAACAACAACAAAAAACTATTGTTATTGTTTACACTGACAATCCTGGATTAGAGTTCACATTATGTTTTGTTTTAGAAAAAACACACTGTTGTTATCAAATGTACAGTAAAAAATGTTTAAAATTTGAATTCAGACCATAGTGAATCCAGAGTTAGCCGATATTTAACACTCACAGGAACACGGCTGAGAAAGGCTGCCTCGAAGTGAGCCGAAGGTGACAGACTCTATATGTCACATATCTCAAGTTCAAGGGTCTGAAAGACTGGTAAGTTAACACACCCTTGAAAATGACAGAGCAAGAGTGCTTTAAATGACTTTATGGGATATATATATATAGTATAAGTGACCACAAAACCAGTCATAGAGTCAATTTTTCAAAATTGGGATTTTTGGGAAGTTTTGATATATTTATGGTAGGAAATTTACAAAATATCTTCATGGAACATGTTCTTTACTTAACGTCCTAATGATTTTTGGCATAAAAGAAAAATCTGTCATTTTGACCCATACGGTGTATTGTTGGCTATTGCTACAAATATACCCCAGCGACTTAAGACTGGTTTTGTGGTCCAGGGTCACATATGGTGCAACATTATATATCTTTATAAAACTTTATTATCACTCAGTTCTTATTTTCTAAATGAGACTATGAGGCATGAGGTTATTAGGATATTATAAACATCATGAATTACTGTGAAGATGCTTTGAAACATTAACACTTTACAAGTAAATTTGACTTGATTAACAGCAAAGTACCAACGATTAACAAACGGAACTGAAACAACCACAGAATGTAATGCAAACTGAACTGTGAGAAAATTAAACTTAGAGGACAAGACAATATAAACACACTGAAAAATCATGCATGCTCTGAAAAGGGTGCACGAGTAGTCTGGAACAATAACTGTTTTATCGTTAGGAATATCTTTAAAACCTGGAAAAACATGAAGAAATTCCCCACAACAGGCCATTTCAAGAAGGTTCTCACAGCACCTTCACATGAAACAAACACACAACGGATTAAATCAGCAATTGGCAAAGTTGGCAATTGCATCAATCTACATAGTAATGCAATCAGCAAGAGTATCACATGGCTATTTTGAATGAGGAGGCCGAAAATAGCTCAGACAAGCTGAGCCTTTGCAAGGACTCAATGCTAATGGTGCTTCATTTTAAATTTAAATGTCAGCTTAGATGATGTTATTTATGAAGTTTCAGTACTTCCATTATGCTAGAGACTTTCCAATATTTTGACATTTTCCTGCATTCGGTGTGCAGCGTCTGCTCCTGAAACTGTCTGTAACTGCAAGATATTCTTGTGCATGCTCTATGTAGAGATATTTCAAGCTGAAATCAGTTCTTGGTTCAGAATTATCTATTTCCAACCAGACAGCAGGATCTTAGATAGGAAGATTACAGAACACGATAATAGAACGGCCGCTGGGTCCATGACATCAATAACGAGAAAGGGTTTGACGCTCTTTAGAAACACTATTGTACGCCATACATGCAAAGTCCATTCTGAAGAGGGACTTTTTAAATCGTTTTTATATATGCATTTATCCCAGTGATAACACTGTGTGTATAAATCTAAACGCAGCATATTTATTAAGGCATTAGCGCCAAGCATCTTTTGCATAACATAATGATGTTGCTGCCAGTTGCCTGAAGCAGCTAATTTCCGCTCCGCTTTGCCTTGCGTGACCTCCCTCGTAAATCATTATGCTAATGTGTAGCGCCATGCGCTTTTTGTCCCGGCTTGAGCATAATTACCCAGACACACACTGATGCTAAGAAGTCCCAAAAGAGGGCACAGTACGATGGCTGAGGGGTGACAGAGGAAAGGGGTTTGGGTGAAAAGGGAAGCAGGGGTGGAAACAGCAGCTCAATTCAAACCAGCAGCGCAAGTCATGAGATTAACCCCATTGCAGGCAGTCAGAGAACTCAACCTATGCTAAATCACTGAGTATGCATGAGTGTAAGAAACATGTCAGTATAAAATAAATATAACATTATCATACTACTTGTCACGGTGCACACAACGGGGAGAAACGAGGAACACGCAGACGTGGATAAACTCAAATTAACAGTCTTTAATAAGGACAAGGCAAGGCAAGGCAAGACAGGGCAGGACAGGAAACTAACCAAATAAGGACACAAGAGGGAAACACATGACACACATGACACATGACTGACACTACTATAATAGTTTGATCAATAAATAAACGTTTTTGTTTCACAAAGAAAAAAAAAGCCTGTTGGCCATTGCTAAGTGGGAGTCCATCCTCACATCACTGTTTTCTTCAGGTCTCCAGATGTGCCATGGTGTAAATCTATGGGAATTTTCTCATCTGTTTTATTGGCATCCTTAATTATCTAATTGTTTAGTAAAGGAATAGCAAGACACAACTGACAGTTTCTGACTGTAAACTGTTTCTGACCATTTTTTTGACAAATGACTCACTTCTCAAAACCAGTCAGAAACCATCACAATGTCCTCCCAATCACAGATGTGTTCATTGGCTTATGATTCAGAACATCTGGACGCTGTCCAAGTGGCATTTAAATGAATATGTGCTGTGCACTTTCCTTTTAGTAACAAAATAAACACACAACTGAAAAAAATAAAATAGCGGTGAGAAAACAGCAGTTGAGAAAGCATCTGATCATAGAGATGTGGGTGTCTGCACCAGCTCTGCACTACAGTCATGTCACATTTACCATATTGACCCGAATATAAGACGATGGTTTTTTCTTGGAAATACATCTGAAAAAACACGATCGTCTTATATTCGGAGTCTAGGCTTTGACATGTCAATAATACACCCACAACAATAAGTGGCGCCAAACACGCATAAAACTAGTGTGCCATGAAATATGTAATGTAATGTGTGTTGTAATAATGCTAGAAGATCGTGAGTGAAAACAAAAGAAAAAGAAACGTTTACAGCGGCATGAGTCGTGACTGTAGCCTGATGTGACCAAACTTACTCTGTAAGTGATTTTAAAACATAAGACAGTAGCCAGATTTGAAGACTACAGTAAGATTTCACTTCTACTGTTAATGAAATTTTGGTAAGCTACTATGAGATGGATAGCCTAAATGTTATATAATTCAGATGGGCTACTTTTTATTTTTATGGTATATCAAAAAGTGTATATTTTTAAATGTCATTGTTGGTACATTTTACCAGTATTTGCCATACTTTCAAAACAAAAATTAAAATAGGAAAAATATGCATTTTGAAAATAATTTAAGAAAAAATGGGTTTTACAAAAAAAAAAAAATGTTTTTCAAAAAGCCTTTTTCCAAAAGGTACATCTGGAAAAAAGGGGGTCGTCTTATAATCAGGGTCGTCTTATGTTCGGGTCAATACGGTATTATAGCATTTTATACAATAGATTGATTTAAAGCAAGTAGCTTTACAGTATTAACTCATCAAGTATTAATACTTTTTTCAATTGGCTCTATGTTCTTTTTTTCAGATGCTGAGCACATAGTTGTCTTCCAACATGCAGTTTGGCAGCTGTCATGTACTAAAACCACTAAAACACTTATATACACCTCTCAAAATCAACTCATTCACCATTAACAAAGCAAACATTCTCACCCATCAAGAGCATCTTATCATTCACAATACACTGAGCCAGTTTCTTCTTCTGTACTGTAGCTACTAGTCTTTTCGCTGGAAAGAACTCCTCTTAGGCTTTCAATTAAAAAATGGATAGTGGAGATGCACATTTCAGTGCAACAGTGTCCTGAAAACATCTATGCTAAAGCTTAGAACAGTTACATTGGTACATTACCATCTATTCAAGAAAGGCCATCTTTGTAATGATTGCATTACTGTACGTGCATAACCATGGCTGACAGACTATAAGAGTCTTTACTTGGGCTGTACAAAAGATCTTTTTACCTGCTCTTGAATACTTCCTAATACGTAAGAACTGTACAAAAGAAGCACATTTACTTTACAACAGTTTAATTTACTCTTATGGATTTTAGTATAAATTGAACGGTTTTGAAAACATTGTGTAAATGTGTGTAAAATGTTCTGAATGATTCTTTGCTCATGCGTGGATTATGGATTGCGTTACTTAAATGTTTTATTATTAAAATGGCACATCAAGAGCACAAATATACAAAATTGACATATTTACACAACAGTATCTTTTGCCAGAAGCCCAGAATCAGATGCATTAAGCGCATTTGAATTAAAGTTTAGTTATCAAATTCATGTCTCATTGACATGTTCTTTGTCATTAGCACATAAGCACACCATTAAGGGCTATATTTTGACATTTACATCACTGACAGACAGCCACTCTCAATTATTGTTATATAATCAGTAAATGCATCTCACTCACATTCAAAGAAAGGACAGCTGCAATCTGCTTTTCCTGCACATGCACTGACCGGTCATGACAAATAATATAAGTAGGAACAAATATGAAATGCATCAAAAAACAGTAATGCTACATCTGGGAAGCTTGTAAGGCATGACAGATCTAAAAAGGCTCTTGTGTGGTCCTCAAGGGTTTAATCTTCCTGCTCAAGACAGAGAAACTTGACTGATATGTGTTTAAGTGCACAGGGGTAAACAAAGAAACTAAATGAACAACAGGTGAACTTATGCTGCCATCATGTGCTGTCGGAATTATCGTAAATATGAGTTTCCTCATCAGAAATTGGACATGAACGGCTTCCCTAGTACTATTTACAACTGGGAAACTCAGATATAATTTTGATACCTGAGTTTCAGAGTTGAGCGAGCCATAAACTAGAAATATGTCGGAGGAGAGAAACATAGCAGTAGTACTGTAAAGTTTTATTAATTTTCTCACAACATCTATATTGCTTTCTCCTGCCATTGCAGTCATGCGTATTCACGTATATAAATAACCATTTAACCATTTACATAATGACATCATTATCACATGGCACAGCTGATTGGTTCCCTCCTGTATCGGTAGCCAGTGAGCTCACTGCTCAACATTCAAATACTTGGCAGTGTTTGCTGTAGCAGTAGCAGTACACTTCAGAAACGTCTGAAATCAACATCTAAGATAAGGGAATGCTCTTTTAATCCATATGGCTGTGTGTATTGCGTGGTCTGCCTAATAGAATTTAAAAATGAGCAACCATAAACAAGGTTAAAATAAGTGTCATGTTAGCAGCTTTCATCACATGCAGGTGTAAAATATTAAGCATATTAACAGCAGAATTTACACATCTGTGTATATACAGCTGGAGCAAACGCAGCCAGTATTGTCACTATTGTTAAGCCGGTCGGTGTGGTAGCCTAGGCTCACATAGTCATAGGCCACTAGTGTTAAACCGGTCGGTGTGGTAGCCTAGGCACACATACCCCATAGGCCACTAGTGTTAAACCGGTCGGTGTGGTAGCCTAGGCACACATACCCCATAGGCCACTAGTCTTAAGCCGGTCGGCATGGTAGCCTAGGCACACATACCCCATAGGCCACTAGTGTTAAGCCAGTCAGTGTGGTAGCCCAGACACACATACCCCATAGGCCACTAGCGTTAAGCCGGTCGGTGTGGTAGCCTAGGCACACATACCCCATAGGCCACTAGTGTTAAGCCAGTCAGTGTGGTAGCCCAGACACACATACCCCATAGACCACTAGTGTTAAGCCAGTCAGTGTGGTAGCCTAGGCACACATACCCCATAGGCCACTAGTGTTAAGCCGGTCGGCATGGTAGCCTAGGCACACATACCCCATAGGCCACTAGTGTTAAGCCGGTCGGCATGGTAGCCTAGGCACACATACCCCATAGGCCACTAGTGTTAAGCCGGTCGGCATGGTAGCCTAGGCACACATAGCCATAGGCCACTAGTGTTAAGCCGGTCGGCATGGTAGCCTAGGCACACATACCCCATAGGCCACTAGTGTTAAGCCGGTCGGTGTGGTAGCCCAGACACACATACCCCATAGACCACTAGTGTTAAGCCGGTCAGTGTGGTAGCCTAGGCACACATACCCCATAGGCCACTAGTGTTAAGCCGGTCGGCGTGGTAGCCTAGGCACACATACCCCATAGGCCACTAGTTATCAAGCCGGTCGGTGTGGTAGCCTAGGCTCACATAGTCATAGGCCACTAGTGTTAAGCCGGTCGGCGTGGTAGCCTAGGCACACATAGTCATTGGCCACTAGTGTTAAGCCGGTCGGCGTGGTAGCCTAGGCACACATACCCCATAGGCCACTAGTGTTAAGCCGGTCAGTGTGGTAGCCCAGGCACACATAGCTCATAGGCCACTAATGTTAAGCCGGTCGGTGTGGTAGCCTAGGCTCACATAGTCATAGGCCACTAGTGTTAAGCCGGTCGGAGTGGTAGCCTAGGCACACATACCCCATAGGCCACTAGTGTTAAGCCGGTCGGTGTGGTAGCCTAGGCACACATAGTCATAGGCCACTAGTGTTAAGCCGGTCGGTTGTGGTAGGCTAGGCACACATAGCCATAGGCCACTAATGTTAAGCCGGTCGGTGTGGTAGCCTAGGCTCACATAGTCATAGGCCACTAGTGTTAAGCCGGTCGGTGTGGTAGCCCAGGCACACATAGCCCATAGGTCACTATATTGTTAAGCCAGTCGGCGTGGTAGCCCAGGCACACATAGCCCATAGGTCACTATATTGTTAAGCCGGTCGGCGTGGTAGCACAGGCACACATAGCCATAGGCCACTAGTGTTAAGCCGGTCGGCGTGGTAGCCCAGGCACACATAGTCATAGGCCACTAGCATTAAGCCGGGCGGCCTTGTAGCCCAGGCACACATAGTCATAGGCCACTAGTGTTAAGCCGGTCGGCGTGGTAGCCTAGGCACACATAGCCATAGGCCACTAGTGTTAAGCCGGTCGGCGTGGTAGCCCAGGCACACATAGTCATAGGCCACTAGCGTTAAGCCAGTCGGCGTGGTAGCCCAGGCACACATAGATAGTAATACATGCGGTTCACATGGCTCTTCAGAGCAGCAGCAGTACATATGTCTTGGCGATAGATCTGTTTTGTGGAGGGTGTTTTGTTCTATCCTGTCAGTTAAAATCTTCATGTGTGTGGGCACATTTATGTGCACCGATGCAGCAGTTATATCCTTATACTCAGCAACATGCACATATTGGCATGTATTGTTCATTTCTGTGTCTCCTGCTTTGTGGGGGTGTTATTCATGTTATATGTGAAGCAGCAGTATATTCCTTACATGCTCACAGCAGCATGTTGTGGATGTATTGGCAGTAGCAAGTCTCGGTACTTGCTCTGCCGCAGCAGCAGCAGCAGATCTATTCCACCAAGACCAAATACATTAACATTGTCGTGCATATTACCATGCAAATCACTCATGAAACTCTAGATGGCACAGTCCGATAGATCTAACTCAATATGATATAATGACAGCATTATCACATGGCACAACTGATTGGTTCTCTCCTGTATTGGAAGCTAATGAGCTTGCTGCTCAACATTCAAATATTTGGCAGTGTTTGCTGTAGCAGTAGCAGCGCACTTCAGAAACCCTTCACCTTCCCCAGCTCCACCTGTATAGCTCTGCTACGGGGTGATCATGTATGCTATGGGGGTTATTCATATGTGTTATAAGTGCAGCAGCAGTATTTCTTACATGCTCACAGCAGCATGTTGTGGATGTGTTGGCAGTAGCAAGTCTCGGTACTTGCTCTGCCGCATCAGCAGCGTTGCAGATCTATTCCACCAAGACCAAATACATTAACATTGTCATGTATATTACCATGCAAATCACTCCGAGAGTTGTCATGACAGAACTAAATATCTTCTAATCTATACCTTTTGGCTTTAATAAAATTTCCCCAAGAAACAGGCAAGAATGAATAGGCTGTCCACCATGATTTCTGTTCTTTCCAACAAAAAAGCACTTAAACACGACAAACTCATAATTATAACTTCAGAAGTGGGAAGTAATGAGTTTCTGATAGCATGTGAAGGCAGAATTAATTAGGGACTAACAGGCACACACCAGGAAACTAGGTCAACATACAATGACAGGGAACAGGAACAGAACGTGACACATGTATATGATGTATTGCACACAGATTTTTAAGCATTTGACAGAAAATTGTCTGTCAAATTTTGTTTCTTTTCAACCTGACTTGGACTAATACTGCTGTGCAATTATTTTGCTTTCTTTCTTTATTTTATTAACATTGTTGGTAATCTAATGTCCTTCTTATGTCCGTTTCTGCATGAACAATCCAGCTATGTTTGTGTTCAGTATGTTTAATTAATTTTTGGCATAGCAGGATAATTAAGTAGAGTAGAATTAATTAAGAGTTACACTGAGGTAGAACACACTGTAAAAGTGTAAGACAGATTATGTGCTTAAATATTTCTGGCATACGGCCATTTCACTGGAACACTGTTTTGTTAAAGCTACTACCCTTTATTCTGACAAAGACAACTCTGTCCCCATATGTTTATTTATTTATTTATTTAATGTATAAGTATACAAATGAATAGTGTGTGTGTGTGTGTGTGTGTGTGTGTGTGTGTGTGTGTGTGTGTGTGTGTGTGTGTGTGTGTGTGTGTGTGTGTGTGTGTGTGTGTGTGTGTGTGTGTGTGTCATAACTCATAATGTTACAGTCCTGCTGTTTGGGTCTACAAAGCAACAGTTCTGCTTGATGGTAGGACCTGCTGGGCATTACTGCCTGATGCACCTCCACCAGAGACAAATTACCAGCCGCAGGGTCATTAGCTGGGAGCCACCCTTCACTGATGTTTCGCCCCTTTAGTCCCAGAACACCTGCGGATGGATTCAGAGATGGCAAAAGTACACACATCCTTCACTCAAGTAGAAGTACAGATACTCATGTTTAAAAATACTCTGGTAAAAGTAGAAGTACTGACTACACTTTTTTACTGAAGTTAAAGTAAAGGAGTATGGGCTCTGACATGTACTTTAGAAAAAAGTACCCATTACTACTACCTGTTTAGTGTCACGCTGGTAACTGGACCTCATGTCATACTGACACATTAATACAAAATAACTTACATTTAAATTTTTGTAAGCTAATGAATGTATCAAGGCTGAACAACCACCATGTAGAACAGAGCAGGACTGGAACAAAATCTCACACTCATACAGGCCATCCCATACACCCACAACAAATTCTGAAACTACGGCCATCACATTTAAAAAAGGTTTCAAACCTTAGGCTGGGGCCGTGCAAACTATAAGGTTCTCTCTTGAACTGCACCTTCATTTCCATTTTTCTTTTCAGTCTCTTCAATTTCCATGATATCTCTCTGCATCTCACTTTGTGTGTGTTTACTTTTTTACTAATTTTCTTGCACTTGTCACTTTTCCAAACAGTCAACTACTGTTATGAACAGAACTGTCTCCACCTTGTTGCAAAACAACCACCTCATTGTATTCTGTTTGCAATAACATAACTTTATTGTATGTAACATGTTCCTGTGGCTCAGTGGTAGAGCATTGCATTAGCAGCGCAAAAGGTCATGGTTCAATTCCCAGGGAACACACATACTTATAATTTTTTTTTTTTTTTTTTTAATTATAGCCCGAATGCTTTGGATAAAAGCGCCTGCTAAATGCATGAATGTAAAATGTAACATTTGTTTGCAAAAAAAAAAAAACTTGCTATATGTACTGCATTAAGCTAACTGACTTGTTATAGATGTTAGTAAATGTAAATTACTACTGTAACTTTACAGTAGATAATAATGATGTCCTATACACTCTCATAAATAAAGGTACAAAAGCTGTCACTGGGGCGGTACCTTTTCAAAAGGTACACTTTTGTACCTATTAGGTTCTAATATGTACACTTTAAGTACAAATATGTATCTTTAAGGTACCAAAATGGACTCTTTAGGTACAAACATGTACCAAAAAGGTACCGCCCCAGTGACAGCTTTTGTACCTTTATTTCTGAGAGTGTAGCATACAGTATTTTGAGTGATTATAGTAATTTAGTTTAGTTTAGTTTACAATATTATTAATCATCTGGCTGCTACTGCTAAGAGTTGCTAGCAGTTTAATGCTTAACTAAGTAAACAAAGACAAAACTACAGCCTGTTTACAGATGAAACTGACCTGCACTTGAAGTCCTGAACAGGTCAGTAGTTGTTCCTCTCTGATCCACCCCATTCTCGAGTCACTTGCATTGATTACTCTGATAGAAACCTTTTGCAGGAGATGCAGAATTGCATTGCCAGTAAAGCCTAACCGATTCATGACTTATTAGAGATTTGTTATAGAATGGTGATCCACCAAATGCAGATTAAAACTAAAGTAACGAGCCTGGTTTGAAAATGTAAGAAGTAGAAAGTACAGATATTTGTGTAAAAATGTAAGGAGTGAAAGTAAAAAGTAGACAGAAAAATAAGGCAGTGGCTAAGTGAAAATAGCTATAGATTCTATTTACACTGTTAAAATAGCAAGATTTTCTGCTATTTATACTACTTATTGCAATAGTGCCAATTATCTGCACCTCAGTATTGTAGTACATTATAAAACAGTACACAATAATAACGTATTGAGTGTAAATTATAGTTTTAATTCTAATTAGTAAATGGATGCCACCTTATTGGGACAATATAGCCCTCCCTACACCTACCCTAACCCTACCCGATACATTATTTTCAACTTTTTGATTATTTCCTTCATTTTTATTGAAAATAAATGCCTTTCTGATGCGATATGAGATTTGGAAAGGGAGAAAGGCGGGTTCGAACTCGGGTCAATCGCGTCAAAAAGCACACACCTTACCATCTACGCCACTGAAACTGATGTTAGATGAGCATTTTTCAGTGATGACTATACCAATCACACCTTAGTGGGCAGAGTTAGTGTAAATAGCCTCTGCCAACAAGGCGGGCTATTTGCACTTAGTGTAAATAGACACTCCGGAAAAGGCGCATAGTGAAGTAAAGTCCTGATACCAGAAAAATCCACTTCAGTACAGTAACAAAGTGCTTCGTTACTTCCCATCTCTGGCTGGATTTAGATCTCAGATCCTTATGCCTTGAGGCTTCTCCGCACCCCAGCTCTTATCATTCCTCCTCAGCCAAAGCCAAAACCTTCCTTTCTCTGCATCTTCTGCAAGGTCTCTTACAGCCTTCCTGACCTCACCAGAGCTGAAGCTGGTTGACTGGGCATCAAAGCCATGGCAGCCTATCTCCACTGGGTAAGTCATTGCGCAATAGAAGTGGGGAACTGCAGCCACCTGTCCAGGTCTACTCATAATGACCAGTCACTTCCACTAGCCAGAACAGATCCAAGATAGTGTCTATCAATATACTCTCAGACTTTTTTATGAATTGTATGGTATCTTGTAAACACAATCGTTTTCTAGGTGGACTGAAGGAAATATCTGTAAATGAAAACATTTTGTAAACCAAATCTTTTCAAATTAGTCTCAATCTTCAAATTAATCTGGTTCTCAAAACCAAGAATGGAGCCACAACAATCTGAGTGGCTCTTGAGTCCACAACTCTCTTTCAGACATCTATGGTCAAATTACTTGGTCTCTCTTCTTTCTAGTACTGCAGACTGGAGCTGTACTTGCATGACTAGAAATAGCTGAATATGGACAATAAAAGACAAAAAATGAAGAACCAGGAATGAGAGCCACTGTACCATGTGATGAAGAAATTACATGATAACCTGAAACTGTTCAGACTTGAGCATGCATAAGTTGTTCAGTGAATGTGCCACGAGGCTTGTACACGAGTCATTTCTTCATGAGCAAATAACCAATAAAAACATTTAAAGGGGTCATCGGATGCAAAATTCACTTTTCAAGTTGTTTGAACATAAATGTGTGTTGGAAGTGTGTGTACACATCCATCCTATAATGATAAAAATACACCCAGTGTTTTTTTTCTTTTTAATTTCTATTTTAAAATCCGCTTTCTCAAATCAAGCTGCTCTGAGATTCCTGTCAGAATGATGTAGTTCTGTACAGGCCCCTCCCACAATAGTTGATTGACAAGGCCGTCTTATCTTAGCCCCGCCCCCCTGAGTGAGCTGATAGCTCCGCCTCCGGTGCAGGGGAAGACAAGATGTCTCTGATTAAGAGATTGAGGTGTTTTGTTGTTGGATGTAATAATGAATATAGCAGTCATCATTTACGCCCTATATCTGAGCCGCTGAAGACGCAGAGGATTAATGTTACTTTCGTTTTGAAGTGAATGCGCCGATCCCCGATCTGCCTAAATGCGTCTATGTTTGCCCGAATCATTCGTGATCCAGCTTCATCTACAGAAGAAGTGAGTATAATGTTTTTTTATGAATCTTTGCAAATCACCTTTCCTAATAATGTGCTAGTTAGCCAGTTTCACGGCCAAAGTAAACAGTGCTGCTCGTCACCCCACGGAAGAGAGGGGCGGGGTCAACAGAGCTCATTAGCATTTAAAGGGACATGGACTAAAAATCGGCTTGAAGAAAACAGAGCTGATTTTGACAGGGTAAAAGAAGGTGTTTTTTACACTACCATTGAGAAATTTTAACCAAAGTATGTTATAGACTTTTCGGTAGCACTTTATTTTACAGTACGGGTACTTCCCTGGTACATACATGGTAAATATCTTGTACCTACAGGCAAGTGAGTGGTAACACAGGGTACTTATATGAAGTGTATGTACATGGTAACAAATAAGAAACACGGCTGTACTTAACAGTAATACATGCATGGTAATTAGTTTTTACATACAGACAAGTGTGGGTAAGAATGGTCACTTACAGGTAGTGCCCGTACATGGTAACTAATTAGATACTTTACTGTACTTACTAATGCATATGCATGGTAAATATGTAGTACTTGTGTAATAATGGTCACTTACAGGTAGTGTCAGTATATAGTAACTAATAAGACACATTACTATACTTACTAGCGTACTGTATATACCAAGTACAGTATGTGTTTTTTTTTGTTATAACATAATACCACATTTTTCTGTAGGTGCTACACATTTACCATGTACATATCATTAGTATGTACAGTAATGTGTCTTATTAGTTCCCATATACTGACACTACCTATAAGTGACCATTATTACACACACTTGTGTGTAAGTACTACATATTTACCATGTATATACATTAGTAAGTACAGTAAAGTATCTAATTAGTTACCATGTACCGGCACTACCTGTAAGTGACCGTTCTTACCCACACTTGTCTGTATGTACAAACTAATTACCATGCATGTAGTACTGTTAAGTACAGCCGTGTTTCTTATTTGTTACCATGTACATACACCTCAGGTAAGTACCTTGTGTTACCACTCATTTGCCTGTAGGTACAAGATATTTACCATGTATGTACCAGGGAAGTACACGTACTGTAAAATAAAGTGCTACCGACTTTTCATTGAGACCCTAAAGAATCATATCAACTTGTGGAAAATGGGCATCCGATGACCCCTTTAAAGGAAACCGGAAAGCAAGAAGTTTTTAGCTGATATGGTCACGACTGACAGAATTATTCTCCAGTATCCTTTCAGGCAAGGTCTAACATCAAATCAAAGACTGAATCATGACAGCTCCACCCCTGTAACCCAAACCCTGTCCCAGCTGAGGAGCACACACCTCTGCCCTACAGCTCTGGAAATCTGACAACAGCGCGTCACGACGGGTCAAGGTCACAAGACAAGCTGCTAGCCGCTTCTCACCCAGTCGCTCAGGGAGCGAGCCTGTTGCTTTCATTCGGCCCAGCTGGCACTGTGGTGCTGTTTCTCACTTAATGCCTTGAGATGTGTTTGTGAATGCGAGAGGCCTGTGCTAGCACTGCTGGAGTCTATCACTTGTCTGTTGCCAAAGGGGTGTCTAATGTCATGTCTAATGTTAATGTCACCAGCCTTATGATGGTGAGATGGCATGCAACAAAGGTAAGCAGAATAACTGGTGCTACATTCATCCATCCAACCGTTCTCAATAGCGCTTGTTCTATGGAGCATCACAGGGATGCTGAGGCCTTCTTGCTGCTGTATGTGTTTTAGAATAAAATACTTCTATATTTGGGATTATTTTCAAACAATTCACACTATTGTTGCTGCTGTTGTGGAGCTCTATGTATGGTTTTAGGCCTAGTGATTGCAAATGAATGGGCATAAAACAGTTTATTGTAAATTCTGACCACCAGGTGGCGCTGTCACTAAACTGAGGATGTATGCTGAGGGCAAAGTGGCAACAGAGTGCTGCTGTGATAATGCATTTTTGTAGGTAGCATCACCCTGCTTCCCTCGACAAAAACCCAAAAGGATTTCTCCATTGGATTATTGCAAAAATACACTCTCTGACCAACAGAAGTTTATGATTCTCACATGTTTTGTTACTTTCATGAATTTTGAAGGCTAAATACAATTTCCAAAAGTAAAAAGCTAAGCGTAGGCTACAAATGAGCCTCACCACAGTCACATGACTTCAGTGTCACCACCATTAAGCTGCTGAGAACACTTTAGTCTTTATTTAAAAACGTTTTCCCTGAAATTAGAATAGTTTGCAAGAGCAGAATTATAAGCACAGTGAGGCTGTGAAAGCAGCTCGTAAGTAAATGAGTTTACCTGTTCGGTGTGATGACGTTTCATGTTGTAGTCCCATTTAGACACTTGATAGCACCCTGGAGTTTCAAGACAAGGGGGTATTACTGATGTGTTTTATATCATGTGATAAACAGGAACGTATCTTGAGTTAGACACAGATCTTATTTCAAGTATTTATCCAAAAAATGATTGATTTCGGTATGATGGTGGTGCTAAAAAGATGATTTACAGGTTATGACCTACAAAAATCTGTCATTCCTATGACACCTACAATGTTTCATTTTAATTGGCAAAAGCTTTACCAATTTACAGCATCACTTCCTTGTGGAAGGAGTAATGGAAAAATGGAGGGAAATTTAAATGGCTGACCTGGACAAATAAACATTTTTTCACCTTAGTTCTGATTGCAAACTCTAAGTGTTACAAAGCTTAGAAACACCAAAGACTTGATAAGATACAGTAGTTTCTATAATACATTTCAAAAGGTTTTCATCTTGCAGTTAAAATCACCTTATTTCAGAGTTTGTGTACTCAGGAATATGCATGAGTTACTGGAACATTGGCTGGAAAAATACTGTGATTCGAGCTAAAGAAGCAAGATTTATTGAATTCTTGAATGGAGGCTCTTAGAGGTGTGATTTTCTCTCTCTATCTCTTTTTTTTTTTTAAATCTGGCTGCTGTCTTTGACATCATACCTCCAGATTGTTAATATAATGAAGGGTTTGAGATTGGGAGTGCTCTTGTTCTGCCTTTGGGCGTAAGCATTGCCATGATGTCATTTTCCTGTGGCTTTAGGGTTATTAGTCACATGACATTTACATTTGACATTTGTGTTAAACTTAGAGTCCATGAGCAAAGATTTCAAATTTTCAAACCGCACATTTCCTGCAGTGTGCTGGGATAGGCTCCATCACCGTCGCTACTTTAAAGGGGTCATATGACGTTGCTAAAAAGAACATTATTTTGTGTATTTGGTGTAATGCAATGTGTTTACACGGTTTAAGGTTAAAAAAACACATACTGTACATTATTGTTGCTCCTCTAAGCCCCGCCTTTCTGAAACGCACCGATTTTTACAAAGCTCATCATTCTGAGAAGTGAGACGTGCTCTGATTGGCCAGCTATCCAGTGCATTGTGATTGGCTGAATCCCTCAAGCGTGAGATGGAAATGTTATGCCCCTCACCGTATTGTGATGCCGTGTCCTGGCGCGGCGAGACAAAAACAATAAAACCCATTACAAACAAGGCATTTGTTGCATCCAGTGGGGACATAATTACTGATTATAAATACTTATACTTTCTTTTTATGCGTCACGTTGAATCGTGCCGCGTAAACATTACCATGTCTGCATTTGTGATCGTAGAAACGACAAACAACAAGCACTAAAGTTACTCGACACAGCTCAAAACTCGCGTTTGAATCATCAGTGGCAAATTCTTTAAATATGAAAACATACTTACAGGCTGTGAGTCAGAAGCATCAGACTGTTCTTGCAAAGCTGGAATTGCTCCACTTTATAGAAACAGTCTTTGTGCAGACAGCATTGTAGGCTACTCTCCCAGGATCAGGACACAGTCCTCTGTTAAATTGCGCTGCACACACTCCAATATTTGGTTTGAACTGTTCTGGAACAGTGTTGTAAACACAACTTAACCACTGATTTCTAGTTGTGTCCTCTTTTGGAAGCCCAAACAAAGTAGTTTGTCTTTCACAATGAAACACAGCATCTCCATGACATGGCGCCGGCAGCAGCAACAACACTACAGCCAGAATAATAGCTCCACCTTCTTTCATTGCATATACATTTGGGCGGTGTTTTGCAAATCTCCCCACACCGTGACGTAGACATGTGGGGTGTGTTTAAATTAGCCATTTTAGGAGGGCGTGGACGAGTCTTAACTTTTATAAAGAATATCTCTTTGGTTTTGAGACTTTAGTCTTTGCAACTTCAGGGATCTTATCTATGCACGAACAGCTTGTAACACTCCAAAGAGAAAGAAACACTTGAAATCGCATCATATGACCCTTGTAAGCGGTATGGAAGATGAATGGATGCATGGGCATTTCCTGCAGTCCTGCGCCAGCTAAACAATTGCCATTAATATGAATGGGAAAGCTAACGGATAGCTTTCTCCAGTTATTATAGACCTCCTTGACTGTAACCACCTCTCAAAGGGCAGTGAGAGGACATCTTGGATTAGTTCATTAAATGTCAATGTTTTTACATGATTCAAAACAAATAGTACTGAATATATCATTGCTGGTTTTGAAGGAGTTTTGCCCATTTTGATTATTTTGTTTGCCTGTCTATATTTCCTATTTGCTGAAGTTAGAAAAGGAAACTTAACAATTTCTTCTAGACTACAGATTACAGAAGTTTTATTTGTTAAATGTCATTTTACATTACCTATCAAGTAAACATGCTTAGTGCCGTAATTATGGCGTTTCATTCCTGCACATATTTAGTCATTTCAGTCACAGATTTGTCTGTATAATCAACCCTTTAGTTGGTTTTATCAGCATGCCTGTTGTGCAGATCTGAGAGCAATTAACTATGAGTGTGCCTGTTATTAGCCGTGACCTTTCCAGGCTTCTCCGTGTATGGGTTTGTCAGAGGACGATGAGGGCTGGCAGAGATGCTGTAAACCATACCCACCATCCACTGAAATGGTGCTGGTGCCTCAGCCGGTGCGATCTGGGAGCCTGTTGTGAACCGGCCTGCCTTTCTACTGACTTGACAACCAAAAGGTCATGCAAAAGGTTACATGATAGTACACATGACGACAGCATCACAGTGTTTGCATTTACATTTATGCATCTGGCAGATACTTTTTTCCAAGGCAACTTGCATTGCATTCAGGGTACACATTTTATTGATTCATGCTTTCCCTAGGATTCAACCCTATGCTCCACTGTTTGAGCTACAGGAGATTTGTTTACAGCATTTATTCACAGATTCTTTTGCTCTCTCATGTTTTCTCCATGTTTTCCTTTATAGATCACTATTGAACTTTTGTTATGGACATTTTAATGTTTTTTAATTGGAATCAAAGGATACTTCAACTAAAAAAAAAGACAATTCTATCATCATTTACTTAAGTTTCAGGCCCCAAAAAGAGTAATGTAAGAAGGGAATTCACACCACTCCAGTGGTTTAATACAAATAGTCTGGTTTTGTGTGTAATGTGACTGTTATTGACGTGTCACCATATTTGATATGTTGAGTTGACCGATGTTTTGATTTGATTAGAGAGTAAATAACAGCTTCATTTTAGGGTGATTTTCATTCAGGCTAAGAGGAGATGAGTGGCTTATCAAAAAAACTCACCACTCAACCAGAAAATTGGTCTCATTTGATCTGCTTGTTGGTGTAAACGGTAATAACAGAATCAACGGAAAGCTGATCAGCTAACCTTTCATTTTTATTTTGGGAATTGTGTTGAATTTGAAGTCTGTTGGATTTGTGGGGTATTGCTTGTACAGTAGAATACTGCAAAATGTTTTATCACCAACAAAGGACACAATTATTTGAATAATTCCCAAAGCCACTGCATTAAACCAATGAAGCATCAGGAAATATGCTAAAACAGTGCTTCCAGCGAGCCTGGAAATGGTGCATTAAAATACACTGACCAAAATTATAAACGCAACACTTTTGTTTTTGCCCCCATTTTTCATGAGCTGAACTCAAAGATCTAAGACGTTTTCTATGTACACAAAAGGCCTATTTCTCTCAAATATTGTTCACAAATCTGTCTAAATCTGTGTTAGTGAGCACTTCTCCAGATACGGACTGGTTTTCTGGTTTTCGGACTGGTTTTCTCCAGATACGGACTGGTTTTTGGACCCCCCCCCCCAATACAGTAAAACTGCACATTTTAGAGTAGCCTTTTATTGTGGCCAGCCTAAGGCACACCTGTGCAATAATCATGCTGTCTAATCAGCATCTTGATATGCCACACCTGTGAGGTGGATGGATTATCTCGGCAAAGGAGAGGTGCTCACTAACACAGATTTAGACAGATTTGTGAACAATATTTGAGAGAAATAGGCCTTTTGTGTACATAGAAAAAGTCTTAGATCTTTGAGTTCAGCTCATGAAAAATGGGGGCAAAAACAAAAGTGTTGCGTT
>CM049847.1:1406589-1416589 GCA_027422415.1 Schizothorax lantsangensis | reverse complement strand
AATGTAAACTTCCATGTGTGAAATATATCGTCATATGAAATAAATATGTATATGAAACCTATTAGAAATTAGGACAATTTCATATATTAACATATATATCTAGCCCATACAAATACCCTATATTGCCAAAAGTATTGGCACCCCTTCTAATGAACAGGTTTGACTACTTTAGTAATTTCTATGAGTACAAATCTTAATGTTAAAGCATATAATGATATTCTAGGAAATTGTGTGCTTCTAATATTATAGCAACAGTTTGGACTCTTTTCTATTCTAACATGACAATGTCTCTGTGTATAAGACAAGGTTCAAAAAGAAAATGATTGATTGAGTCAGTGTGGAAGAACTTGACTGGTCTGCATAAAACCAAGTCCTAATCCCAGTTTAACACCTCTGGTGTGACTGTAAATGCAGACCTTGAGACAAAAACTCATCACCAAACACCAATGACTTGTACATATGGGTTCAGTCATTTTAGACACTTACAAAACTGTTGCTACAGAGATGAAATACAATTTTAAAATACATGAATTATGTTCCCATCGTTGTTGCCACAGATTTGGAAGAGCATTTTTCTGTTCTAAAGAAGGGGTGCCAATACTTTTGGCAATATAGTGTATGTATGTTTATGTGTAATATATTTTTTGATGTATACGTCATGTACATATTCATCCATCCTAACCCCTGTCGATACATATTGTTGACGTTAGTGGTTGCTAAATATAATACCATATAAAAATCATATACAAATTTTGCTATGGGGATTTGATACGTTATAAAATTGTATCCACCCAGAGAATGTAGGCATGTGAAAATTTAATATCACCTTATAGATGACATATATGGCAATATCACTCCTGATACAGGGCAATATACGTCATATACATTTCTGAATGGGTTATTAATGCCATATTGAATAAAAATAAAAATTCATATTCAAATTTTTTTTTTTTTTTTTTTTACAGTAATATGCATGAAACTAACTAAAACAAAGTTGTCAAGGCTTAACCAATGTATGATAGTAATATCAAAAACATTAAGAATTAATGTTAACAATAAGATTTTGACTTAATTATTATTATTTGATAATATTTTTGATTTTGCATTATGTATTAATTAACATGTACTTACTGTAGGGTTAGCAGTGATTACCTGGTGCTGTTATCACACTAAATACATGCAGCACGTGTGACTACGGCGCTTGAAAATAAAGTGCTCCATTTGTAACAGTTCAAATGTAATTACACATGCCACACGCATTTCTAGAATGCTTGTTTTGCGACTCCTTCCACGTTCACATGGGTAAAGAAAGTGCATCCATCAAATAGAGTTTAATCTCTGGAACAAAGATGAATCTTGTCGCTGTGAATGAGATCTTTGACTCTTTGAGGCTGGGATGGAAATGAGAGCGCGTTTCCTCGTACCTCTGTCTTTGTGCTGCTGTTCCTGGACTCTCCAGGGAAGATGGATGTCTTTTCAACCCTTACATCTGACTTGTCAACATAAATCATGGAGAAGTGGGCCAAACAGGGGCCATTGGCATCAAACTGATGGGAAAATTTACTCACGGCTTGACTGTGAAATGGACTCATTAGGACATGTTTAACTCCTGATGATTGAGACATATGCATGATGTCACGTTTGACACATTAATAAGGATGGAAAGAAATATGTCAGGTGCTTTGTAATTACTGCCTATAGAAGTTCATGGTAGGAGTCATTCAAGATGATGCAGAAAATGAGTGAACGCACACAGGACTTTCTTCTTTATTGAAGCACATGGCTATTTTCAAACAGCAGAAGTGTCTTCTGATGCTTTATGTGAGGAACAGAAGTTATGTCAAATCTTCCTCTAATCTCATTTGTGCTTCCACATATTTCACCACGCTGAAGATCCACAGCACCAGGTCTCATGTCACTGCTGCCAAAATATCATTTATACATAAATATTGCAATCACAATCACAAAAATGAGATTTGAGATCTACTGCGGAATGAAGAAAGACTTGTGGCTAGTCTGTATCTGTTATTAGTATTGAATGGATTAATGTATTTTTATTATTATTAACTAATGTTAACAGAGATGTATGTCACAGAATGGCTTCAGGAGACTGCAGCAAAGCAGGATGAATAGATTGGTTTTATGCAAATTAATAACAAATAAATAAATAAGTCTGTGTAAGCTGGTTCACTTTTGCCTGTTGGTTGTTGTAGAAGGTTTTAGGCATGTTTCAGCTCGCAGCTAAACCAAGAAACACCAGCTTGACCAGTTTAAATAAATATTACATCGACTATATGGAAAAGAAAATAATGACAGATTTTTGATTCTCTTCTCTCTCTCTCTCTCTCTCTCTCTCTCTATATATATATATATATATAAAAAAAATTTTGCTAACTCTTGACTGGTTTGTTTTTAATCAAATGCATTCTTTTTTTTATTAATTTTTCAAATGCAATTAATTTTTTAATTTTTAATTTTTTTTTCAAATGCATTAAAAAATCAACCTCAGTTATGCTGCTAAGGTTTTCATGCTCTATTACTTTCCTGCTCGTCCTTGCATGTCTGGCTGCTGGATTTTTTCCCCCAAAAAAAGCGAAATCAAAGGAGGGATTTAGTCCATTCTTTGAGCGGGAGCGCGCTCGCTCTACCCCCCTCCAAGGTGCAGAGCGCGATAAAGAGCAGACAGACAGCGTGTGTTCGCGTGTCTCTGAGCCGCGCGGCTGAACACTGCCGCCTGATGGACGCTGCGCGCATCTGCTCTGAGAACACTGAGCTGTCTGCAGGACTCGAGGAGCGCGGCGCGTGCGTTTGACTGAGAGAAATGATGATGTTGTGATGCAGTGCGTGCTGTGGAGTTTCTGAGAGTGACTGGGGGTCGTGCATCTGTCAGACTGCGCACATGTATCCGCCAGAAAGTGCTTGTGTGTGTGTGTGTGTGTGTGTGTGTGTGTGTGTGTGTGTGTGTGTGTGTGTGTGTGTGTGTGTGTGTGTGTGTGTGTGTGCGCGCGTGTGTGCAGGTCAAACGCATTGGTCATAGGAAAATGCACATTGCACATCAAATGCACATTGAAGTATTATTATTACAGTTTTTTACGATTGCTTAAGCACCATTTTAAAATCAAGGCTCATTTAGTCAAAACACTACACACAGTTCACACATCCAGACACACAAGTATCAGAACACCTCAGTTCTTTTGCAAAATGAAACACTTCATTCAAAACTTTACAATAATTTAACAAAACCCAGTTTCATACCGTATGATACACACATGGTTCATACAGTCAGATTCTGTTTGAATCACTTACACACTGCTTAAACACTCGGTACATTTCTACCCTTCTAATGATACAGTCTGGGTTGGATTTTTTTTTTTTTTTTTTTTTTGAGATATAGTTAAAAAAAAAATTAATTGACCAAACACAATACACGAGACAAGTGTTGCACACTGATGCAAGTATTTATTTCTCACCACATTGTAAAATCCTTCAGTACATCATTGCAATTAGGCTGAAAATCAGAACATATTCTTAATACAATATAGTACATAAACTAAAAAAAACACCTGTATCTGGATATGACCACTTCGTCCACATCACAGACAATGTCCTCCCTCTCAAAACAGCAAGGGAAGAGTCTTCTTGAATGGTGACTCCATCCTTACACAGACTCTGCATCTATTACAGTGGGTCACAGGCCTCCTCCATAGCTTGAATGAGGAGTATAACATAGGGTCAGAGATCATTAACCTTCCTCTGCCGTGCAGAAGGGAAAAAGGCAAGGAAGGGAGAGTGTTGTGGGAGGTACTGGAATAATGGAAGCAGATACCTAGTCTGTCTCTGTCCAATAATTAGTCTGTCTAAAAACGTGATGTATGGAGCTATTTTGGCATGAGGACCCCATTCTGCATGACTGCAGCATATATTGTGATGTTACCACCACGTTGACCCGGGACATTCAAAATAGCTCTGTGGCCAACGATGTTTCTCCTTATTCCTCTTCCTGCAACACAGCCTTTCATTTTTGTTGAAGACAAGAATTCACCTGTTGTCTTTTTATAGTGCTTACACCTGATTGTTGAGTTTACAGTTAAGCAGCTAAGTGTCTGCACACCTGACGGCCGTGTTTGATCAATCGGTTCATATGTGTAGTATTTTGGAAAGCAGTGTCTTACAGTTTTTTCCAACTGCTTACACACGTTTTCAAAACTATGTCACCTTTTTTCAAAACTCTACACACAATTCCCAAAACTGCACACACAAAATGCAAAATGCCTCACATCTCCTTCAAAATGTAACACTGCATTCAAAATGCCATAAACACATGTCAAAATGAAGCATTTGCATCAAATGGCAAACACTTCTTTCATAATAATAAAGTTTAGATTCTGACCATGCTTAAACACTGTTGTTCTAAACTCTCTTTGGTCTTTCATAGGCTTATATCTACAGTTCAATACAATGTTCTACAGTGAAAGTAATCTGCTGAGAGGGGTAACAAGTACACTTAACATTTATGCATTTAGCAGACACTTTTATCCAAAGCACTTACAGTGCATTCAGGCTATACATGTTTTATCACTATGTGTGTTCCCCCAGGGAATCGAACCCACAACCTTTTGCGCTGCTAACGCAATGCTCTACCACTGAGCCACAGGAACACACTGTAAACACCAATGCTATGTAGAGACAGAAAATATTTATTAGGCCAAACATTACTGTTGTATACAGTAGCATACAACAAAACCATAAACATATGTAAACTAAAAGTATATTCTTTAGAATACAGTAAAGAACTTCTTTGCTCTCGTCCTCTTCTTCCTCTTGCTCTCTGTCCATTGTTCAAAACAGGTATTCTGACCTTTGACCTATTTATAGGCCTATACTACAGTAAAGCAGTGATTGGTTAGTGATCAGTTACAGTTTTTTTGGATTGCTTACACACTAAAATTAAAAGTAGCACACTATTAGCAAAACCTTACACTCAAGAAGCAAAACATCAGCCCATATTTGCACAACTATAAGCACATTGTCAACCTCACACTTGTTGCAAAACTCTACACACAGTGATTTGCAAAACACTAAACACACTTAACATACATTACACACAAAAATCTATCATGAAGTCACTTCCTTGCAATACCAAAGCACTGATTGTCAAATTACCGCACCGTCCAACCAACTGGTTCAACACAGACATCAGGTGTGCAAACACTTGTTTGCTTAATTGTAGACAAACCAATCAGGTGTATAAGCACTATAAAAAGCAGCAGGTGAGTTCATCGGTCTTCAAGCACAATGGAAAGAGTCAGAGAAAGAGTAAGACGAGGAGGAGAACGAGGAGAACGAGGAGGAGGACAAGGAGAAGGAGGAAGGAGGAGGAGGAGGAGGAGGAGGAATCAACAGAGGAGGAATCAACAGAGGAAGAGGATGGAGGCCATGCTGAAGAAGGTAGAGGTAGAGGACGACAAGGACAAGAGGTGAAGTTAGAGGAAGAGGACAAGAGGAGCAAGAGGAAGAGGAAGACAAGAAGGTGCTCAAAGAGGACCGAATCTGACAAATGAGATCCGCGCAACACTGGTTGACCACGTTGTAATCAACCACGGCCTGACGCTGAGGGAGGCTGGACTGCGAGTACAGCCAAATCTAAGCCGATACACAGTGCAAGCAAGTGTGATAAGAACATTTCGACTGGAAGAATAGGTATTGTAAAAGTATCATCATATCAAAAACATCTGCACTAAGGTTTCAGTAACTGCTTACAGTACTGTATTCTATGCACTATCAGCACTTCTGTTACCTTTTCCTGTAAAAATTACTGTACTATTGTATACTGTTTTTTTTTCTACAGAGGATTGAGGGTCAGGAACGACAAGGGGGAAGGCCTCCTATGTTCACAGAACAGCAAGAGAGGGACCCATATAGTAAACATGGTGATTGGCAAATAATTCCTATAAGGCACTCGAAATTCAGCTCCAAGCGCATAACATTGTCAGGATGAACCATGCCAGTTTCCAAAACGATATCAATGTGAGCATTTCTGTATTAGGTCGTGTCAACATCAACACTGGCACGCATCCTAAAAAAAAAACAGAATTCCGAATGAAAGCAAATCTATCAGAGTACCTTTCGAGCGCAATTCTGAAACAGTGAACGTGTAAAACAGACTGCGGCATGACTATGTGCAGAGGTATGTATTCACTTTAGCAGTGTGAATCTGGAAGTGCATACTGTAGTGCTCATAATGGGCTTTTACTGTACTGTAATATGTATACTAGATCTACACTGAACTACACAATTTTGTCTGACACTGTTCTTCAGGGAGTTTTACGAATGGATGGAGAGGCAGATCCATGGGTCATGAGCAGTTTCATTTACGTAGATGAGGCTGGTTTTCAACCTGACGAGAACACTAAGACAAGGAGACGGGCAGGAACATTCATTGGACACCAGGGCTATAAGTCAATGTCCCAGGGCAACGTGGGGGTAACATAACTATGTGTGCAGCCATTAGTCACAGAATGGTGTTGTCCTCCACCGCCATGCAACCCATATGGGCCCATATAACACTGCACTCATACTTACATTCTTGGACACCAATTGCACATGAATGCTCATAATGTTCAGAGCAGCAAATCAAGATCGATCATATGCAATACATTGTTGTCTGGGACAATGTTAGTCTTTCCACCGCTAGGGCTGCTTCTGGTCCAGCAACTGGTTTACAGATCAACATCCACATCTTCACCGTACTATATCTCCCCACCATACTCTCCATTCTTGAACCCTATTAGAAGAGTTCTTCTCTGCATGGCGGTGGAAGGTCTATGATCTCCGTCTCCAGGCTGAGGTACCCCTCATCCAAGCCCTTTTACAGGCATGGAGGAGGCATGTGACCAGATGGAGGTATTGACCAGCATCATGTCAAGGATGGATTCGTCATTCAGAAGACGTTTCTTTCCAAGGTGTCTTGGACTAGAGGACAACATTGCATGTGATGTAGACGAAATTCTGTGGCCAGATCCAGCTAGGCGAAGAGACACGATGTAGACTAGTTTTTTTGTTTTTTTTTTACAGTAAACTTACAGTACAATACGTAAAGTGACATTTTGTTTTACAGTATTATGAATCTCCATGTCAACATTTTGGGCGTGTTTTGAGAAATAAATGAGTTTCTTCAGTCTGCAACATTGGTCTTGTGTAGTGGTTGGTGGATTTACATTATATTTGTACTTTGTTGATGGTAGCCTACTCTAATCATAGGGAAGTAGAAGTGCTAAAAGTGTTTTAGGTTTATCACAGCAGAGTGTAACTCGTGCAAACAGAGTATAGTAAATGTGAAACGTGTGTTTCATATGGTAACAAAGTGTGGTTTTTAAACAGAAGTGTATAGTTTTTACAAGAGTGTTTAATTATGCAAAGGACCTGTAGTGTTTTGTTAATTGGGTGTGTGGTTGTGCTAATTGTGTGTAGTGTTTTGAAAACACGGGCCCTGTTTTGAAAATCGTGCTTAAGCAATCCAAAAAAACTGTAAGCAGTTAGTGTTTGCACATGTGAGGAGTGTGTGACCTGGTGAATAAGTGTAGCATTTTGATTGGTTGTGTTTGGAAAAGGAAAGCAAGTCACTTCCTGATAGATTCTTGTGTTTTAGGAAGAGAATTGTGTGTAGTGTTTTGAAAAAAGTGTTTAATGCTATTGAAAACTGAGTCAGAAATAGCTTATGGTTTTGGAGATTTGGTGTGTAGTTTTGCACTTTGAGTGAGAGGTTTCAGAAATCGTGTGACATGAAAAGTTTTGTGTGTAAGCATTTTGGTGTAAAATGGCAAAGAAGTGACATTATGTTATATTTCTGTGTCTAATGTTGAGAAGTGTGTGTAGTGTTTTGCAGAAAGTGTGAGGCTGAGAATGTGCTTATAGTTCTGCAGATCTGGACTGAGGTTTTGCTCCTTGAGTGTCAGGTTTCACTAACTGTGTGTTATTTTTAATTTTAGTGTGTAAGCAGTCGTAAAAACTGTAATAATAATAATGATGATAGTAGTATTAGGTGGGGGTAAGTCACACATGTTGAAGTCTGAAGGAAATCTCAATCAAGTCAAGTCACAGAACCAAACACAAACAAGTAGGCGATATTTAATTTTTTATCTGAGAAGTGAGCTTTCTTCATTAAATATTTAAAATAATCAGATTTTAAATATAAAATATAGTTCCATAATTTACTTCCATAATGTACAAATGTGTTATTGAGACAACAAAAACAACAATAACAATAAGAATATTTATATATATATTTTATTTTTTATTTTTTTAGCATTACAGTGATGATAATTTGGGATGAATATGTTTAATTATTATGAAAATGCCTTAATGCAAAAATCGGACTTTTTCTAAAATGTGCTTTAGTTTCTTTCATTTTTTTCCATGTGATTTTGGAGCAAAATATGATTCAGACATTTCCAGACATATTTTGTGAGATTCACCCTGTGTGACACAAGAACTATCTCTATATTTGTGTGTGTGTGTGTGTGTGTGTGTGTGTGTGTGCGTGCGTGTCTGTGTGCGTGTCTGTGTCTGTGTGTGTCTGTGTGTGTGTGCGTGTGTGTCTGTGTGTCTGTGTGTGTGTGCGTGTGCGTGTCTGTGTCTGTGTGTGTGTGTGTGTGTCTGTGTGTGTGTGTGTGTACGTGTGCGTGTCTGTGTCTGTGTGTGTCTGTGTGTGTGTGCGTGTGTGTGTGTGTGTGCGTGTGTGTGTGTGCTGTGTGTGTGTGTGTCGTGTGTGTGTGTGTGTGTGTGTCTGTGTGTGTGTGTGTGTCTGTGTGTGTGTGTCTGTGTGTGCGTGTGCGTGTCGTGTGTGTGTCTGTGTGTCTGTGTGTGTGTGTCGTGTGTGTGTGTGTCTGTGTGTGTGCGTGTGCGTGTCTGTGTGTGTGTGTCTGTGTGTGTGTGTGTGTCTGTCTGTGTGTGTGCGTGTCTGTGTTTTGTGTCTGTGTGTCTGTGTGTGCGTGTGTGCTGTGTGTGCGTGTACTGTGTCTGTGTGTCGTGTGTGTGCTGTGTTGTGTGCTGTGTGTGTGATGCGTGCGTGTAAATGTGTGTGTGTGTGTGGTGTGTTGTGTGTGCGTGTGAGGTGTGTGTGTGTTAATTGTGTGTGTGTGTGTGTGTGTGTACTGGTTTTTGTGGTTTACGGGGACAAAATTTGTTTAATAACATGGGTATGACAGAGGTATTACAATTTGAAGGTGGTTTATGAGGACACTGCCTATGTCCCCGTAATTCAAAAGGCTTAAAAAACATACTAAATGGTGTTTTTTTTTTATTTAAAAATGCACACAGTCTCCTGTGAGGGCTAAGTTTAGGTGTAGGGTTGGTGTAGGGCAATAGCACATACAGATTGTACAGTATAAAAACCATTACGCCTATGGAGAGTCCCCGTAAACCAAAAAACAAACATTTGTGTGAGTGTGTGTGTGTGTGTGTGTGTGTGTGTGTGTGTGTGTGTGTGTGTGTGTGTGTGTGTGTGTGTGTGAGTGTGTGTGTGTGTGTGTGTGTGTGTGTGTGTGTGTGTGTGTGTGTGTGTGTGTGTGTGTGTGTGAGAGAGTGTGAGTGCGTGCGTGTGTGTGTGTGTGTGTGTGTGTGTGTGTGTGTGTGTGTGTGTGTGTGTGTGTGAGTGTGTGTGTGTGTGTGTGTGTGTGTGTGAGTGTTGTGTGTGTGTGTGTGTGTGTGTGTGTGTGTGTGCATGTGCGTGAGTGAGTGAGTGTGTGTGTGTGTGTGTGTGTGTGTGTGTGTGTGTGAGTGTGTGTGTGTGTGTGTGTGTGTGTGTGTGTGTGTGTGTGTGTGTGTGCGTGTGTGTGTGTGTGTTTACAACAGTACAAATGTCATCAATACAAACGTGAGCACTCGTATCTATCGTGACAGCCAGTGGAGGGGTTTTGGGATGCTGGTGATAATTTTAGATTCCTCAGAAAAGCTGTGAGCCGTCCTGAGACAGAGTCAAACAGACAGACATGACTGGAAG
>CM049847.1:1399089-1404089 GCA_027422415.1 Schizothorax lantsangensis | reverse complement strand
AGATAGATAGATAGATAGATAGATAGATAGATAGATAGATAGATAGATAGATAGATAGATAGATAGATAGATAGATAATATTTAATATGTAAAATTTAAAATGTTGCTACCATATTTTTATGGTAAAGTTCTGGCAACCACAGCTGCTTGTTATTGTTTGTTTTTTTTTTGTTGTTGTTGTTTGTTTGTTTGTTTGTTTGTTTTTTCTACTATAAATGTCACACATATCTTTTCTTCCAGTGTAGCAAGCATCACAGTAATTGTTCCCACAGGGCTGTGTGTTGAGCAGAGATGTGCTGCTACTTTATTAAGTGATCACATGCACCATATTCACTTTGTTTTCACAAGACGAGAAAATCCCACAGATGCACATCGATGGAGGGACTCGAGTCATACAGAGCAGCATATAAGAGAGATGAGGGGGTGAAACAACACCGTCCATAAAACTCTGCTAAACCCCCTCTGAACTCCTCCAGAGCCCCGTATGCTGAAGATGAAGGTCAAGCAATCTATATTCCCTGCTTATATTAGAAAGATTGATTGATTCTGAGAGGAACATCAAATCCACAATTAAACCTGATGTCACTCTCAGCGTAATGCATTGAATGTAATCTATTAAAGGTCAATAATGCTGAAATATGAGTGTGTTGCTTCTCTGCTTTGACACTGACTTCTCAACATGGCAGAATATAATCACAGTGGAGGGAAAGCAATCACACATTCTGGAGGGGATTGACTATTAATTTTTCAAAACTCATTTTCTCATGTGTCTGAATGACTTTGGGAATACATTTTCTCCCTCGGCCAACACATATAGATTGTCAGGCCTATTTCCATCAGAGGCGAAGAAGAGGTTTTTGGCAAGGTGTACTTTCCAGTTGATTTTTCACATTCATATCATCAGGCTCTCGTATCTATTTCTTCATTTGCGATGCGTCCCTGTGTGAATGTGTCTCGCTGTTCATTACATGTAAATAGATTTCTACAGAGGAGTCAATACTGGCCTGATGAAGCAGCCCTCGATCCTTCTCTCTCTCTCTCTCACACAGAGAGAATTATTATGATTATACACGGATGTGAGTGTGTGTGTGTGAGAGACAGAGAGAGTGAGTGTGTGTCTGTGTGTGTGAGAGAGAGTGAGTGAGTGTGTGTGTGTGTGTATGTCTGTCTGTCTGTCTGTCTGTCTCTGTGTGTGTGTGTGTGTGTGTGTGTGTGTGTGTGTGTGTGTGTCTGTCTGTCTGTCTGTCTGTCTGTCTGTCTCTGTGTGTGTGTGTGTGTGTGTGTGTGTGTGTGTGTGTGTGTGTGTGTGTGTGTGTGTGTGTGTGTGTGTGTGTGTGTGTGTGTGTGAGTGTGTGTGTGTTGTGTGTGTGTGTGTGTGTGTGTGTGTGTGTGTGTCTGTCTGTCTGTGTGTGTGTGTGTGTGTGTGTGTGTGTGTGTGTGTGTGTGTGTGTGTGTGTGTGTGTGTGTGTGTGTGTGTCTGTGTCTGTGTGTGTGTGTGTGTGTGTGTGTGTGTGTGTGTGTGTGTGTGTGTGTGTGTGTGTGTGTGTGTGTGTGTGTGTGTGTGTGTGTGTGTGTGTGTGAGTGTGTGTGTGTGTGTGTGTGTGTGTGTGTGTGTGTGTGTGTGTGTGTGTGTGTGTGTGTGTGAGTGTGTGTGTGTGTGTGTGTGTGTGTGTGTGTGTGTGTGTGTGTGTGTGTGTGTGTGTGTGTGTGTGTGTGTGTGTGTGTGTGTGTGTGTGTGTGTGTGTGTGTGTGTGTGTGTGTGTGTGTGTGTGTGTGTGTGTGTGTGAGTGTGTGTGTGTGTGTGTGTGTGTGTGTGTGTGTGTGTGTGTGAGTGTGTGTGTGTGTGTGTGTGTGTGTGTGTGTGTGTGTGTGTGTGTGTGTGTGTGTCGTGAGTGTGTGTGAGTGTGTGTGTCTGTGTGTGTGTGTGTGTGAGAGAGTGTGTGTGTGTGTGTGTGTGTGTGTGTGTGTGTGTGTGTGTGTGTGTCTGTGTGTCTGTGTGTGAGTGTGAGTGTGTGTGTGTGTGTGTGTGTGTGTGTGTGTGTGTGTGTGAGTGTGTGTGTGTGTGTGTGTGTGTGTGTGTGTGTGTGAGTGTGTGTGTGTGTGTGTGTCTGTGAGTGTGTGTGTGAGTGTGTGTGTGTGTGTGTGTGTGTGTGTGTGTGTGTGTGTGTGTGTGTGTGTGTGTGTGTGTGTGTGTGTGTGTGTGTGTGTGTGTGTGTGTGTGTGTGTGTGTGTGTGTGTGTGTGTGTGTGTGTGTGTGTGTGTGTCTGTGTGTGTGTGTGTGTGTGTGTGTGTGTGTGTGTGTGTGTGTGTGTGTGTGTGTGAGAGAGAGTGAGTGAGTGTGTGTGTGTGTGTGTGTGTGTGTGTGTGTGTGTGTGTGTGTGTGTGTGTGTGTGTCTGTCTGTCTGTGTGTGTGTGTGTGTGTGTGTGTGTGTGTGTGTGTGTGTGTGTGTGTGTGTGTGTGTGTGTGTGTGTGTGTGTGTGTGTGTGTGTGTGTGTGTGTGTTGCATTTACAAATAATATACAGCAGAACAGAATGCAGTACTACAGTAAAAATGAACGGATCTATACACTATTATCACTTATAACAGCTTTAAAAGATCTGTATTATATTATTCTTTATATTAGATAATTATTATAATGTAATATTACATTACTATATTTTAATATAATGCATTAGTTTGTCATGTTCACTCACTTTTTGAGATGCTACAACCATCCTGAATATAAACATATTGTAACAATATTTAATGTAACTTTTATGTGATAATTATATCACTGCAAAAATAAAATTGTTGTCATTTTTAACTGTTACAGGAAAAAATGCTACAGTTAAAACCTGTTAAGTTGCTTTACCATATACAGTGAAAAACTGTAAATGGTTTAAAATCACAATATATCATTTATTTATTTATTATGTATATAATTGTACTATAAAATAATTTTTAAGAGCCCTTGAGGTTTAAATATACACTACCAGTCACAAGTTTTTGAACAGCAAGATGTTTATGTTTTTTAAATAATTCTCTTCTGCTCACCAAGCCTGCATTTATTTGATACAAAATGTAATAATACAATTTTGAAATATTTTGAAATATTTTACTATTTAATATAACTGTTTTCTATTTGAATACATTTCAAAATGTAAGTTATTCCTGTGATCAAAGCTGAATTTTCAGCATCATTACTCCAGTCACATAATCCCTCAGAAATCATTCAAATATTCTGATCAAAAAAACATTTATTATTATTTTTATTATGTTGAGCTGAGTAGAATTTTTTCAGGATTCACAGATGAATAGAAAGTTCAGAAAACAGAATTGATCTGAAATAGAAATCTTTTGTAACATTATAAATGTCTTTATAATTATATAATTAATTATCCATGCTAAATAAAAGTATTAATTTCAATATAACCCAAAAAAATATATATAATAATATATTTATATATATATATACATATACTGACTCCATGCTTTTGAATGGTATAGTGTATAATGTTACAAAAGCTTTTTTATTTTAGATAAATGCTGATCTTTATTCATCAAAGAATCCTGGAGAAAAAAATACTCAACTGTTTTAAATATTAATAATAATAATATTAATAATAATAATCAGAAATGTTTCTTGAGCAGCAAATCAGCATATTATTATGATTTCTGAAGATCATGTGACACTGAAGACTGGAGTAATGATGCTAAAATACAGCTTTGATCACAGAAAAAAAATACACGTTAACACATATTCAAATAGAAACGTTATATTAAATATTTAAAATATTAAAATTTTGTTGATTTTGGATCAAATAAATGCAGGCTTGGAGAGCAGAAGATAATTATTTAAAAAAAAACATTGAAAATCTTCCTGTTCAAACACTTTGACTGGTAGTGTATATAGATATATTTAATGGTTGTAATAATTATATTAATAATTATATTTGTGTCAGGTGTTTAGTGGTTATGTTTATGACCCTGTGCTCTATCTATATACAAACACTGGTCATGTTTCATGATCTCTGATTCGTCGTGTTCTCTCTGTTTTATCACCTGTATTACTGTGGTATGCTAGCTTTTCTTTGAACTTGGCATTGCTTCAGATGTTCAGACGTTGCTGTGGATAAAAGTGTCTGTTAAATGACTAAATGTACATCTGAGAGTCTTTCATTAGTCTGTGGAGATCAGCGTGATGTTGAAGCTTGATGATGGCCGGCGAATCAGACGTCTTGATATTTCAAGAGCAATCCCACTTTACTTGATGCCCCACACAATATACGAAACACATATATACTGTTTAACCTTTGCATTTGATTTATTTCTACATATTGAGACCTGTAGTACTTGGTTTCAAGGAATGCACACATCATTTTACTTTCTTATTTCAATATGGATGATTTTGTTATCACGTGCTGGAGCCTCAGTCTCAGGAGGGCTTGTGAAGAGGGTCTGATAGTAGCGTGTGAGAAGGAGAGAGAGAGAGAGAGAGACATTGTGTGGAGCCTGTGGGGATGAGACACATTATGTAACCTCAGCTTCTGCTCACATGCCAGCCAATGTGACTCCCAAATATCTGCAGAAAACAGCGAGGAGAAAAGTGTGACGGAGGTGAAGCGAGGGAGGAGCCGAGCGTGCGATGCTGCAGGGACAAACACAGACACACGTTGTGCTTTAGCTGTACTGATGTGGTCATGGCCAGCGTTATGATGTCCCCGTGAAGCCCCAGCATCCTCTGCTTGTTGATTTTGCAGTGTGTGCTCTTTCACATGCAGTGAACGAGACGCTGTTGAGCTACAAAAAGGACAAAAGGCGCCATTCGTGAAACAAAAGCAGAGTGTATTTCTGTGGAAACCTTTCATGCAGCATTATTTCACACGCTGTGGCATTGAATTGCTTTCACAAGCAATTTAGCATGTGTCCCGGGGAGTTCTGTACAGTAACGTGGGGTGAGTGGTAACCAGCCTGGAGAAAGAGAGCTGTAGCATTACTATACTGTTGGAGACGCAGCAT
>CM049847.1:1301589-1394089 GCA_027422415.1 Schizothorax lantsangensis | reverse complement strand
CTTCATTTCCTCTCAACATGTATCGGTTGTATTCATTCATGAGGAAACTTCATCATGCTAATATAAAGTCTATGAGCATTAGAAAAAAGCACAATCTCCAAGTAACCCAAAAGGACCTCCAAAGATGTTTCTATGCATGTATATTAGAAACAGATAGCAGGTTTTGTTGACCATGTGTACAGCATGTCAACGAACTATCATTGATCATTCTGAATGTATTTTAAAGCATGTAGTTAAGGACATAATGTTTGCATTTGCATTCACAGTCTTGACGGGGTCTTTGATCAATCAGACACTAAGTGGTTTTGATTTCTGGCAATGGGTCTTTACCATGTTCCCTTAATGACAAGCAATTTCCCAGCAGCTGCTGTTGTATCTCACATGAGATGCATTAAACGTAGTCACAACTGAGTGCCATACAGCGCTGGTCTATTCATCAGTCCCTATTAACCTTTTGATGTGTGACACGTATTACATATAGAGGAAATGATAGCTAATGATAGCCTCTCATACAGAGAGCTTGTCATAGAGCTTGTTAGACATTTCTGAGTCCGGTTACACAAGTTTAAAAAAGTGTTTTCTCTAGCAGGGGTTTTGTATGTTGGCTTCAAACATCTTAAATTAAAATCATTGTAATACTTTCTTTAGTGAATGGCCTGGAACACATGCAGCCAATAAGAACAGAAACATGATAAAGCTGTGTTCATATGTGAATTGATCCAGGTTTTCTTGTAAACAATGAAATTTGCATTCAATTCAAGGCACATGAAATTCAGGACTGTTCACTGTTCCTTGACAGGTGCCATTGTAACGAGTACGACATAATCATAATTCACTTCACCTGTCAGTGGTTTTACAGTTTTTCTCAACCGATTTGACACATTTCTAAAATGTAATGTAATTGCTCTCAAAACACTTAAAGGAACACTCCACTTTTTTGGAAATAGGCTCATTTTATATCTCCCCAAGAGTTAAACAGTTGAGTTTTACTGTCTTTGAATCCATTCAGCCGATGTCTGGCGGTAGCACTTTTAGCGTAGCTTAGCATAGATCATTGAATCTGCATTAGACCGTTCAAAAGCATGCTCATTTCTCCTATTTAAAGCTTGACTCTTCTGTAGTTACATCGTGTACAAACTGAGTTTTGATATTTCTCCTATTTATGATAAGCTTGACTCTTCTGTAGTTACGATATGGCTGGAACTATACTCTCATTCCAGCGTAATAATCTAAGCTTTGCTGCCGTACTGACGGAAAATGATAAGTTGTGATTTTCTAGGCTGATATGGCTAGGAACTATCTCTCATTCCAGCTGTAATAATCAAGGAGCTTTGCTGCCGTACCATGAGTGATATTACACAGCGCCTGAAAGTAGTCCCCAGCTAGGTAACTAGTTATGATATAGCTGGGGACTACTTTCAGGCAACTTTTCATTTTCCGTCGGTCTTAGTACACGATGTAACTACAGAAGAGTCAAGCTTTAAATAGAAGAAATATCGAAACTCTTTGGTCATTTTTGAGCGAGATGCTAACGGTCTAATCAGATTCAGAGATCTATGCTAAGCTACGCTAAAAGTGCTACCGCCAGACATCGGCTGAATGGATTAAAAAACGGTAAAACTCAACTGTTTAACTCTTGGGGAGATATAAAATGAGCCTATTTCCAAAAAAGTGGAGTGTTCCTTTAACACATCCATCTAAACTCATTTTTACCTTAGCCAAACAGTTCAACTTTACTGCAAAAGGTAATACTAACATTACATCTACAACTGCTGCTGTATGCATGCATGAATGAATGCACTGTGAAGAAGTGTTTGCCCCAGTTTGATAATGATGTCTAGCTGGAAAGCTTGCATTTACAATTGATAAGATTTATTGAGTGACAACAGTATAATCTCCAACACATTCACAACTGCACACGGAAGTCTAAAAACACATGCAACAGATCCACACATGCACACATCAATTCATGAATCCACAGACTGGAAGAATACACAAATAATGTTCCCCTTGCTCACAATCTGCAAATACATGCCTCAAGGCGGGAAAATACATGCAAATACATGCCTTTTGAGGCAAATACCTCAAAAGTATGGCTAATTTCGTGCACAAATTAATACTGAGCGATTTGTATTGGTCTTTCCATATGCTTGTGTTGAAATAGGTTTGACCAATATATCGGTCAAACCTATTTCAACTAAAGCATATGTTTAGTTTTTCCTATTGATAGTTTTCACGTGACGTCACACTCTTATAGGAACGTCCACCTGGACGACAAAACCAAGCTTTGCTCCACTGACCGACAGCTATATTTACACAGATTGCATCAAGTAATAATGTAGTAAAACGCAGATATTAAAAGGCGAGATTCAGTAAACACCTTATTGATGATGTATATTTTGTACAGACAAGAAGATGAAGCCAGAATATAAACACAATGTGCAAAGTTTCACATTAAATGCTTCCCATAGAAAACCATTAGAAGGAAAACACTGAAGCGGATTGTGTTCATATTCCGGTCTCATCTGCTTGTCTGTGTAAACTATGCATCATTAATATGGTGATTACTGAATTTGATCTTTTAATATATATTAAGGCACTTTAAGTGTTTTTACAACGTTTTGTCACACTGTTTAATGATTGAAATATTGCCTCAGGTGCTTAATATGGATTGCAAATGGACAAAACTTGCATTTTGTTCAGAAATACCTTTGTTTTATTCTTTTGAGACGTGATGTAAATATTTGCGGCTGGGAAACTGATGAAAGATTGTGCAGCAGTTCTATGGATGTTTTGCCCTCCAAGTCTTCGAGCCGGTCACGTGACTGAAAGCTATGAATTGGAGCATGTGGTGTTTACAAAGAGCAAAGAGGAGCTGTAGACACAATCATGAACATTAACATAAATAGCCGCTTGATGAATTGTCCGAATACAAGTAGTAAATGGATAATAGTTATAGACCCTAGCTAGTTACACAAAGGGGTTTCTGAGATGTCCAATCACTGCTGTGAATGTGGCCAAGACATGTCCACCAAATCCAGCAGAACTGTGCAATCAGCACAGTACCAAGGGATCTGAATTATATGTGTCTGATAAATGACGAGTACCAAAGCTGGTATTTATAGGATGGTTTCTCAGAAATATCTTGTATCTAAGGGTTCGCGTAAGGTTCAGCTTGACGTCAGCATACCTGGCAAAACCTAAACCCTGACAAATAAAGGAAAAAACATGGTCTGTTGAGTTGTCTTACATTATTCCTCGGCAGGTTTTCATCTAAAGGGAGCAAAGATAAGGCTTCAGAACATGAAGACTCTTCTCAAAAACACAGTGAGCTGCCTCGCTGAATGAGATCATGAAGCATGAATGACAAGCTTGTTTGTACTTAAAAATATGCCATCATTGCAATGACCTTTTTGAATAAAAAAAAAACTACTATGCAAATCATTCCCTTTATTTTTAATGTTAAATTCATATATTATGTGAACATGTTTTCATCTACTATCTTTCATACATGTTTTATATGAGAGATGTACAGGTCATGGAAAGTAAAGTGCTTATTGCTAAAATCATGATATGATGCTTACAACATCACATAAATACTCATATCAAAACAAGGTAACACTTTATTATAACTTTCATTAATAAGTCATTAACAAATATTATATAATCCTCAACAGATCATTAGTTAACATATATTCAAATGGCTAGAAACGTGAGATAATGTGCTTGATAAAATTATTAAATCATTATTTCATGTGAATTAAAATGCTTATAAACTTTCAGTTTATATGACCATGCACTTCTTGAAAATCTACAAATGATTTTAACAGATGTTATATAATGATTCAAAGCTTTTGTTAATGCACAACACTTTTGCTGCTATTGACGTGGGATACGGGTAAGGTTAGGGACAGGTCTGGTGGTATGGGTAGGTTTACGGGTTGGTTAATATTGAGGTGGGATACGGGTAAGGTTAGGGACAGGTCTGGTGGTACGGGTTGGGTTAATATTAGATACGGGTAAGGTTAGGGACAGGTCTTTACGGGTTTACGGGTTGGTTAATATTGAGGTGGGATACGGGTAAGGTTAGGGACAGGTCTGGTGGTATGGGTAGGTTTACGGGTTGGTTAATATTGAGGTGGGATACGGGTAAGGTTAGGGACAGGTCTGGTGGTATGGGTAGGTTTACGGGTTGGTTAATATTGAGGTGGGATACGGGTAAGGTTAGGGACAGGTCTGGTGGTATGGGTAGGTTTACGGGTTGGTTAGGGAAGGTCTGGTGGTATTAGGACGGGTTGGTGGGATACGGGTAAGGTTAGGGACAGGTCTGGTGGTATGGGTAGGTTTACGGGTTGGTTAATATTGAGGTGGGATACGGGTAAGGTTAGGGACAGGTCTGGTGGTATGGGTAGGTTTACGGGTTGGTTAATATTGAGGTGGGATACGGGTAAGGTTAGGGACAGGTCTGGTGGTATGGGTAGGTTTACGGGTTGGTTAATATTGAGGTGGGATACGGGTAAGGTTAGGGACAGGTCTGGTGGTATGGGTAGGTTTACGGGTTGGTTAATATTGAGGTGGGATACGGGTAAGGTTAGGGACAGGTCTGGTGGTATGGGTAGGTTTACGGGTTGGTTAATATTGAGGTGGGATACGGGTAAGGTTAGGGACAGGTCTGGTGGTATGGGTAGGTTTACGGGTTGGTTAATATTGAGGTGGGATACGGGTAAGGTTAGGGACAGGTCTGGTGGTATGGGTAGGTTTACGGGTTGGTTAATATTGAGGTGGGATACGGGTAAGGTTAGGGACAGGTTTGGTGGTATGGGTAGGTTTACGGGTTGGTTAAGGGGTCAGAGGTATACAGGGGTCAGTTTGAGTACAGCTCTGACTTCTTGATTGGATGAAATAAAAGTGTGGATGCATGAACATTTTCTCAAGCTTAATGAGTCAATAACAGGACTTTTATTTGTTGGTATGCCAATGGTTTTGCATAATTTCAATAGTTCTAATTTGATCACTGATTGTGATTTAGTTACTCCTCTCAAGTGTGCAATTTTGCCGTTATTTTTGATCCACAACTGATGTTCGAAGCCCATATTAAAATGGTGTAAGAAATATCGGCAGACTTCAACCTTCCCTATCATTGCCTGATGCAGAAAGGCTTTTTCGTGCCTTTATTATATTAAAGGGTTAGTTCACCCAAAAATATACGAAAAAAATAATTAGTCCATGTTATATTCAACCTCAAGGCATCCTAGGTGTATATTAGATATATAAGAAAGTCATATACACCTAGGATGCCTTGAGGGTGAATAAAACATGGACTAATTTTCATTTTTGGGTGAACTAACCCGTTAAGAATTCAGCCGCTTGGGTACTGATGTATACAACTGCCTGTCAGCATATTACTTTATATATTAACTTTAGAACTTGCATTGGCTTCCTATACAGGCACGTATCAAATTTAATATACTGATTCATATGAAGCTATTCATGGGGCTGAATATACTCCAGCTCGCTCGCTGTGGTCTTCTGGGTTTTCCAGCAGAGCATCGCACTGCCTCTGTATTCTTCTTATCTCTTTCCCAGGTTTACGACACACATACCCAGCTGTCTACCAGATCTAAAAGAAAACATGTTTCATCAGACCAGGTGACCTTCTTCCATTGCTCCATGGTGCTTTTCTGATGCTCACATGCCCAATGTAGGCACTTTTGGTCAGGGTCTTTATGGGCATATTGACCTGTCTGCAGCTATGGAGCCATATACGCAGCAAATGTGATGTGTGTGTGTTCTGACACCATCTCACGTCCAGCATTATGTTTTATAGGAACTAGAGCTACAGTAGCTCTTCTGTGTGATCGGCGGTCAAGCCTTCGATCTCCATGTTTGTCAATGAGCCTTGGGCGCCCTGATGCCAGTTCAACGCTTGTACTTTTTGTAGGCATCTCAATCAGTTTTGGAGATGCTCTGACCCAGTCCTCTAGCCATTACTACTTGGCCCTTGTCAAAGTCACTCAGACCTTTTTTCGCTTGTCTATTTTTCCTGTTTCCAACACACAAAGTTCAAGAATTGACTGTTCACTTGATGCTAATATATCCCAGCCCTTGACAGGTGCCATTGTAATGATATAATGATTATTCACCTCACCTGTTTTACAGTTTTTCTCAACCAATTTGACATTTCTCCAAAGTAACATAATTGCTTATAACTGTGGATACATTCAGTGCAGAATATATTCTTGCTGGCCAGTGTGACCATCCAGTGTGCGTCCCCCCCCCTTGTATTTGGAAGATGGTTGATTACATAAGTGTTTCCATCACACACACCTGGCTTTCCCATCATCCTGTCCTTTAAAAGGAGCCATTTCACTACTTGTTGTGGGCCCCTTCTTTTGGTTCACTTTATTAGCTTTTGTGGATCTTATTTTTTCCTTGTTAAATTTTTGCACCAGGGCCACAGTACATTACATACCATGCATATACCTTTAAGCCCGGCTCACACTGTGCGATTCTGGCCACGATTTGGTCGTCTGAGGCAAATTTTGAAAATCCTAAAAGATTCCTATAATCCTAGGCTAAAATCTGTAGTCTTTGATCGCTGGTTTGACATGTTCACCGACAGCCGATTAATGGCTGTTGCGATCAAATTTCACCTCCGACGAAGTTCTGGCAGTGTCAGAAGATTTGGCGCACAGTCCTGCAGTGTGACTACCCCTACGATGAATGTCAAACTGTCTCCGTTTTTCAAGACAAGCTATGAGCAGAATTAATGCTAGAGAATTATTCTATCAGCCATAAACTCCGGTGCTCACGGGATTCATCTGATATGTTGCCTTTTCTATATAAACACTGGTTGCACTGCTGTTTTCATGTGGATGTGTAGAGCTGCACACACTATTCTTCTTAAATACGCCGGTATTGCCGCCGTTCATATACTTTTCATGATAGCCAACAGTTCGGTCCCGCGTGCAATGCAGTTCACACTCACTGGACGTGTATGGGTTGATAATGTAAAACTCCGGACAAGTTTTCTTGCGCGCACCCGTTTTTAACTCGTCTTGACTGTCGTACAGTCTGACATTAATGACAACTGAGATCCCACAGTGTGACATGATCATCATGTTCGTACAGTCTGACAAGTACAATCCTAAAGGACTTTAAAAAAATCGCACAGTGTGAGCCCGGCTGATTTATACTCGACGCGTCCGCAAGTTTGCTTGGGTGCGCGCGCCAAATATGACGTCATCGTGGTGTTGGCGGAAGTTCGCTTTTGGTGCGCGCGACGTCTTTTCGCGTGGCGGTGTGCACGGCATTTTTTGTAACTTTCCACGCAGCTCCGCTTCCGAAGATGCACAAGGTCTGGCCGATTCTAGCCGAACATGCACGTCCGTGCCGGCATTGTGTGAAACAGAAGCAGTTTATGTTAAGTTCAAACTCCACCAGGTGCAACTTTTAACACTTTGAGGGAAAACAATGCAGAGGTTTTTTTTGCATAGTTTGTCCAAGCCTTTTTAATTGAAGTACGTTTTATTTTTATTGTATAAAAATAGAAATAGAATTCATTTAGATACTATTAATACACAAATTGCTTAAAGTTGTCTTGTGATTGATGCGAAATAAACACAATCTTAAGATTATTTTAATCAGTTTGTACATAAAGGAATGATTAATTCATCAACTCATTCATCACGCGAGAAATCTTGTACCGGCAAATGATTTCTTCTCACCGTGATTCCCGATGGTTTTAGAGGACAATTACTCCTCGTCGCCCCCCCTGTTGTTTCAAACTGTGTGTTCACACCGCAGGCGGCGAGAGCGTCAAAGTGGCCGGAAGTCATTCATTTTTAATGTGAGCCGGCGGCGAGCTCCGGCGAGAGCGGCGCGGCGAGTTTTGGGCGGTGAGAGCGTCGAGGAGAGTTGAAATCAAGTCAACGTCGTGGTAATGAGCTATGACGCGGTTCGGCGGCAACCAATCGGAATGTAGAAGTCCTCCGCTTGAGAGGATTCCAGAGAACGCAGTCCTGTAAACTTTGGTTCCGACCACATTAGTTCCCAAGCATTTTAGCGCTAGAACGCTTTGTTTTTTTCAGCGGGAATGCTATTAATTTCCTCAAAACAACATAGTTGACCAATTACATTAAGACACTTCAACCAGGACAGTTTGGAATGTAGGCTGCGCACAAATTAACGTTAATGTTAATTAAAGACCTAGGCCAGTAAACGTCTCCTATAAACTGCATGTTGAAATTATACTAGCACTTAACCAACAAAAAACACACCACACAAATGGCATTTATTGGTTTATTTCGTTAGCAAACATGTAACTATAATTGTTGTAACTATAAAGCTCTTTTCTTACTTTCACAATTAAAATATTTAATGAGGTTAACTTATACCATACTTGTGGTCAGTCTGCACAAGATCAACATGCTTGTTTCCTCGTCAACGAATCTTTCTACAGCGTCGTTGGCAGGGCGGCCAGAGCGAATTTTGACGCTCTCGCCGGCGGCGGTGTGAACGCACAGAAACAATAGTACAACGGCGAACGCGTCAAGTATAAAAGCCTCGTCCGTTTGGGAAGGTGCGCGCGCAGTCAGAGGAGGCTCGCGAAGCGGAGCCAGGCGAAAGTATAAAGCCCGCTTAACTCTACATCACTGACTTTACTGACGGTAACGTACTCGTTTGTTTCATGTCCTATTTTGTAAATAAATCTTGAGTTTTTTTCGATATCCGCATGTGTCCCTTTCTTTGTTGCGGCCTTTTAGGAGCCATAGGTCGTGACACCAGGCATCGAGGGAAAACAGTGCAATGAAGTCTGTCCCAATCGAAGGCCCCTTCATATGCACCCTTCGTTTCTCGTTAAACGAAGGACACAACAGATGGATCAGCCTCGCATGCCCCAGAATTCATTGCGTGTATATGATTACAGGATATATTTAAGACAAATTTCCAGATTACACTTTCAAATGTAAGTATTGATTTCTGCTTACTCAAATAATGTAATTTATGTAAAGATACAAATGTAAAAATAAAGAAACATGTATATAAAGCAGTTCAAATGTTGAGTGATATCTTACCAAGATGCTATTTTATGTAGTTTATTGATACTCCTTAGTATGTACATAAATAGACCATAGTGAACATATTTAGACAGGTTGTGAACCCTGTTTTGTTTTTGTCAGTTGAATATAACTTTTAAAGCAGTCCAGTACAAGCGTTACTGCCGCTCATCAATGGCAGAACAGTCCTCCGTAGGCTAGACCGTCCCATTTAACAACCTTCACAGCATTCGACGTCTGTAGCCATTGAATTGCGACACAGCTATCGTGTGAATGTTGAAACCATGATTAATAAGCTCCTGCCCCAATATCTCAACAGACCTCGTTCTTTATGGCTGGTGGTGTTGTTCTAGACCAGCATGTCTACAATACTCTATTCCACTGAAGATACCTGAATGAAACTATTTGGTTACACTTTATTTTGATAGTCCACTTTAGACATTGTACTAACTATAAGTAACTTTGTAACTACATGTCAACTACATGCAGGGTTTAAATTGGGCCGAGGCCGTCCGATTACGACTGTTTAATAGTTCTATAAACAGTTCAATGAGCAAATACAATAATATTAGGTCACTTATGACATTTTTGGCTGAACCACAGCGCATCTCACAACAACCATCCGACTCATTGCTGAATGATTCAGTGTTTTGAACGAATCGGTTGAGTCAAAGTTTCATTAGCCCATGCATAAACATCTGATGAATCTGTCGTTTGAACGAATCGTTTGAATGAACGACTCAATGACTCACTCATTAAAGGCTCACTACTGGCACCTACTGGCGTTTTAATTTCATTGAAAAGTATAATTACCACCATCATTTCTTGTTTGTATATTTTTTATTTTTTAAAGAATCTCATTTAATGTAGTTGTATTTTTCAGTGTAAATGATTTAATTTGATAACGTATAGATAATAACAATCACGTTATTATAATTTAATTTATAGATCAAATGTAAGAATTTGAAATGAAAGTTAATGAGATTAGTGGGAAAATACCCTCTATAAAGGTCAACAAAAAAAATTGCCCTTGGATAAAATGTATAGCCTATGTTTATATTTATAGCCAGATTTATAGCCTATGTCACAGCTGATAGAAAACCGATGAGAATATTGCATTAGAATAAATCATATTTGCAAAAAAAACAAAACACACACACACACATAATACATATTTCCATTGTCCTCATTTGTAAGTCGCTTTGGATAAAAGTGTCTGCTAAATTACTAAATGTATATATATATATATATATGCTCCATACCATAGAGCCCAATTTAATCCCTGACTACATGTCAACTAATTCTCATTAATCTGCAATCACATGTCTACTAACTCTCAGTAGGGTAGGTTTAGGGTCAGTAGAATAAGTTGACATATATTTGCAAAGTTTCTGATACTCAGTATGTTGTATGTTGTGGACCCATTAAAATAAAGTGTTAGCAGATATTAATCAGACAGTCCACTAATGCTCTAATGACTGCTATTTGACATGAAGTTACTTACTGTTAGTAGAATGTCTAAAGTGGACTATCAGAATAAAGTGTTACCAACTATTTGAACATGTACAAAACTTGTCACAGGAGGACTGCAAATGTGCATTATCAACAATCTTAGTACAATACTATAAATACAGATGTGGATTGACATAGTGACTCTTTAGATCTGTTTCCCCTCTCCTCCGTCCTCTTCCACCCTGCTGTCCACTTCATATATGTCCATTTATTTTTATAATTCTCCTTTTTTGCTTTCCACTACACTAATGCCTTTTACTCTACTTATCTCTTCTCCTCTCCTCCTTTCTTACATCCCCCTCTCTGCTCATCTCTTTCTACCTGTTTCAATCTTCCTCTTCCTCTCCTCTACCCATCACCTTTCACACTTACACCTCTGGTTTCCTCTTCTCTTGCTTTTTTCTTTTCTTACTCTTTGTATACTTTCACTTTTATAGTTAAAGCAATAAATGTGTAAACAATAAAGAAAACTGTATTTCCTGTGTTAAGTGTATTATTTTTTGTTTGATAATGTGTGTTTAGTTTTGCTTGTTAATTGTTTCAAGAGCAATTGACCCTTTGCAGGGAGCTTGATTGACAGGCGATCTGACCAATCAGAACGCCGAACCCACCATTTTGTCCAACAAACATACCTGGACTTAAACTTGAAAACTTGTGTGTACTGACGTCTTTCCACAATTGAAATAAAATACCTTCTAATGTTCATTCATGTTTATTTCGTGCTTTAACTAGTAAAGAGGAAGAGATGATCGGTTCAGGTGCTACAGTGATCTGACACGACACATTAAAGAGCCACAAACTATATTTATTGTTTGAATTTCTTTCAAAAATGACAAAATTTGAAAGCTGAGACTTTGTTTCATACCAGACGTAACCTGCTCTGTCTTGTCTGTCAGCATGTTGTCAGTTTCCTTTTTGCTCTGTGATGTATTTTTGATTTCATGAGAACATGGTGTGTGGCATGAGAGCGCCATGGCTTGTCGAACATAGCAACAGTAACTAAGGGGGGCAGGTCTTTGCAAAGACTCAGTTGCATTCATTTTAAGATATGTGTCAAATCGATTGAGAAAAACTGTAAGATATCCTATGATCATGCTCAGGTTCATGCTGGGCATGTACCTATGATGACTACAGGGGCAGGCGGCGGAACAGAGCAATTATATGTGTTAGAGAGATGTGTGGTGGTGTCATGAGTCACTGATGATTGTGCTGTTTGGTTATATGATGGCCCAGCAATATGAGACTTCTGTACATGATGAATGGTATAAAAACGATCTCTTCTTGAATGGACATTACTGTCATTTTCAAAGATAACAATGTTTTCATAAAGACTTCCTCTGGGGAACAATCACATGACTTCACAATAGACACGATATAGAACTTGTTTATTGCTATTCCAAGAAGGATTCATGTTCAACCACTGCATTTCCTTATGCGTTGTAATTACAGAATATTACAATGCAAAGCAGAGACTGGGTATAATGTTTTATCTATGTTTTATCTATCTAAATAAAGATAGATCTATCTATCTATCTATCTATCTATCTATCTATCTATCGTTTAATAATGGTGAGTGTGGTCACATGCCGTTAAGCTCCAAAAGTAAGTTACGTTTGAAAGAACAGTATAAACCATTTGACTTGTGCATTATATTCCAAGTTCCCAGAAGCAATACGATAGCATTGTATGTGCCATCATTTGCATTCAGATGACAAAAATGTGACCATCGACCACAAAACCAGTCATAAGTGTCAATTTTCTGAAATTGAGATTTATACATCATCTGAAAGCTGAATAAATAATCTTTCCATTGATGTATGGTTTGTTATGATAGAACAATATTTGGCTGAGATACAACTATTAAGAGATAAGTTCTTAATAATGCATATTACTAATCAAAAATTAAGTTTTGATATATTAACGGTACGAAATACACAAAATATCTTCATGGAACATGATCTTTACTTAATATCCTAATGATTTTTGGCATAAAAAGAAAATGGATAATTACATACAATCAGAGGTGGGTAGAGTACCCAAAAACTGTACTCAAGTAAAAGTAAAAGTACTTCTAGAAATATTTACTCAAGTAAAAGTAAAAGTAATAGTCTGAATAGTTACTTGAGTAAGAGTAAAAAAGTATCGGATAAAAAAAACTACTCAAGTATTTCGTTACTTACTTTGGATCATATACTGTATATCTATAGTCTATTTTTATTTAGATATATAGATAAATTTATGTAGTGTGTGTATCTATCTATCTATCTATATACACACACACTGTCGTTCAAAAGATCTGTAATGTTTTTTTTTATGTAATTTATTTCATTGATGCAAATCAAGAATTTATCAGCCTTTATGCCAGTCTTCAGTGTCACATAATCCTTCAGAAATCATTCCAATATGTTAATTTATTATCAATGCTGCTCTTTTCAGCTTTCTATTCATCAAAGAATCCTGAACAAAATGTCACGGGTTCCAAAAAATATTAAACAGCAAAACTGTTTCCAACACTGGTAATAAATCAATATATTAGAATGATTTCAGAAGGAAATGACTCTGAAAACTGGAGTAACAGCTGATGAAATTTCTGATTTGAATCACTGAATTAAATAATATTTCAAAGTATATTAATTATGTATTATAGCCTATATGTATATAACCTCTGACACGGAGAAGAGTGAAAACTCCTCACGACCGCTACCGAACATCTGAACATAACGAAACAAATGCACATTGATGGATCTTCTTCCGTCTGTTCTGCAAAATGTAAACAAATGTAGCCTGTATTTCTGCAAGCGTAAGTATTGTGAAAATATCAATATTAATTGTGTCTAGGCAAAGGCATTCCTCCTGGAACAGGTCGCGCGCCGCTGCGCTCAACGCTCTTGATGTTCTTAAAGGTGCTGTATGTAGGATTGACACCCAGTGGTTAAACTAGGTATTGCAGTCCAAATTCAAAATATTGGAGACGGTTTTTTTCACCAGCCCCTCCTCCTCAGACTTGACGCACGCGCAGGTTGCCAGATTAACGACACCAACAGGAACGGGCGCACATGACGATGAATGAAATGAAATACGCGGCGTTTTCCGCCAACTGGCAACCCGGGGTGCCGAAATACAATTGGGTAAACTGGCAGTGGGCGGGTTTCACAAACCATAACAAACACAGACATTCTGGGCCGGACAGCACATATTCAAAGAAGGATTACTAACTATAGCATTGTTTTTCAGATAAACAAGTATGTTAATTTAGCATGTTTCTTAAATATCTGCAAGCATATTATGGTATTTTTATGCTTTAGTAGAGTCAAAATCCTACATACAGCACCTTTAAACTTTGTTACAACTCCGCTTCAGACGACTCAGCGCGTGCGGCAGGGAACTGAACGAATCATTCGAACTGATTCGCGAACCGATTCACTGGTTTGCCAACTGGTTTGATCAAGCCTTTGAACAGAATTGACTCAAAAGAATGAATCATTCACGAATGGGCATCACTCATTGCCCCAGAGAAAAGTAGACGGCGCGTTTGGAATAAACTGAAGCATTTTTAACTTGTATTGCATTAAGATAAAGTAACGAGAAGAGCGTCGCCCACAGTAACGAAGTAAAAGTACCGTTTTTTCTCTAAAAATTTACTTGAGTAAGAGTAAAAGTACCCATCTTTAAATATACTCTAAAAGTATTAGTTACCCAAAATATTTACTCAAGTAAATGTAACGAAGTAAATGTAACTCGTTACTACCCACCTCTGCATACAATGTATTGTTGGCTATCGCTACAAATATACTCGTGCTACTTAAGACTGGTTTTGTGCTCCAGGGTCACAAATGATGATGAAATTTTGGGCCCTGAACCAAAATTTCTGTAAGAATGGATTTTCCTACCATCAGTGCAACCACCTTTTTGTTTTTGTTAGTGAAGTGAAGTGACGAACAGCACAAAGGCTCTTGAGTGAAGTGAAGAAGGGCTCTTGAGACATTTTTCAGATTGTTTTAACACGGCTTCTTAAAAATGCAAAGGTCATCATATGAGATGCTGAAATACAGCGAGACAAGATGCAAAAGCCAAGGACAGCAGCATGTGCCTTTACAGTATAATGTGTTGACTTCTGTTTATCTGTTTTGTTTATGTATTCAATGATATGCTAATCTGCCACAAGTTAATAGTGAAAATACAATTAATCATGAAAAATTTGATTTAAAATGCAATTGGCAGACATCCCTAATTTAAATATCACACATTTAAATGAACGAGTTTTGAGCTTTAATGCACAGAGGAGGATTTTCAGCTAATAATGACTTACATTTGGGTCTATTCCTCACACAAGTTATCACATGACTTCAGAAGGCTTTAAATATGGCCTTTCTCTTGGATCAGATTGTTTTTTTATCCGCCATCTCTATCTTTCTGTTGCTCGGCTCAGCTAATGTCCGTCCTGTGCACTGAACGCTCTCTCCTCCACATCACGAGTAGACACACCCCTTACTGCTGATTGGCTACAAGTTTGTTTTGGTTCAAGTGTTTTTGAAAAATTACATACCCCACCTTTAATGACCGTATCATGTAATTTACCCATAGAAGAGATTTGACTTTCCGATGCTGAATTTTACAGGGAGCAATATGGTCCAGTATATCTGAACAAACAGAGTCAAACAATAAAGACTTTGCGTCAACAGACAAATCAAACATGGAATAAGAGGATGGAAACTGTCAGATGGCAAATAGCGAGGAGTCTTCAAGATGGCACAATCCTGACATCCTCTCACAAACCTTCTGATGGCCCTTGCCATGTTAGGCCACCAGAAATTATCTCGCATCCACTTCTTCAGTGAAGGGTTTATCTGGGTCAGGGTGGACTAGCAGTGCTGTGCAAAAGGCCTGCTTCAGCTTCTTCTGCAGCTGCTGGAGACAAGGACAGAGACTTGAGCTTTCCATGGAGCAGAGTTGTAAGTGGACTGGTTATGGAGTTGAAATTGTGATGAAATGAAAAATGGTGTTAGAAATGAGCAAATCCCAGGAAATATTGGATCTCTTTGGTGGGAGCTGGCCAGTTGCAGATGACGTCCACCTTTCTCTTGTCCATGGAAATGCCATGTTAACTGATATTGTACCCAAGGAATTGCATCTCAGACTGATGGAACTGACATTTCTCTGTCTTGAGGCATAGGTGGGATTCTCTCAACTTCTGAAAGACTTCTGCAATGTGGTGGTGGTGTTCGGCCATGCTCCGAGAGTACACTAGGATATCGTCAATATAGACTATGACGAAATGATGGAGGTACTCCCGGAGAACCTCATGCATGAAGTCCTGGAAGACTGAAGGGGCATTAACAAGGCCATATGGCATGACACAATACTCAAAGTGGCCAGTACGGGTCACAAAAGCAGTCTTCCATTCATCCCCTTCTCGAAGTCTGATGAGATGATATGCACTGCGGAGATCCAGCTTCGTGAAAACTCTTGCATGTCAGAGTTGTTCAAAAGCAGCAGGGATGAGAGGAAGGGGATAACAGAACTTGACTGTGGAGAATACAGGAACAGTTGAATGAGGAACTTGGAAAGAGAGATTCGGGAAACAGGAAAGCAGGCTATCGCTCCACTTAAGGATCTCTCCGCTCTGCCAGGACAGCACCAGATGATGTTTGATTAAGCACAGTCACTCTAAGATGATGCCAGCGGTAGAATTATCCAGAACCAGCAGATGGATGTCCTCCTGATGTAATTTGCATATGCATAGTTGAATGGGATCCACTCAATTCTTCAGACTATGATTGAGGGGCTTTCCAGTTATGGACTGGGCTTGATAACTCTTCTTGTTAAGGGTGTTTTAGAGGCTGAGTTCTCTGGAAATGAAATTCTTGGCTTTATATAAGGGTGGTGACTAAGCACTTTGGTAGTGAGCAGGAACTGACATGAGTGATTCATACAAAACTCACCAGAGAACAAGGGGGAAGAATGGGGCATGTAGTGATGGCATGCCCTGAATCACCACAGTATAAACAGAGACCCTGAGTCAGCCAGTGCCGTCGCTCAGCCATTGGGAGTCGAGTGGATTCAATTTGCATCGACTCTGATACCTGGAGAGCTGGCAGGCTCTAGCTGGTGGATAACATGGGGCTGATGCTGGGAGTTGTCCTTACACCCCTGTATACGTTGGGCTAGTTGCATGAATCCCTCGAGGCTGATGGTATCATTGTATGCAGTGAGATGCAGTCAAAATTGCGGTGGCAACCCTTGACAAAACGCCATGAGGAGAGAATACTCATTCCATCAACTCACTGCTGCCAATGTGCAAAACTTCAAAGCATATTCTGAGACAGACATCTTCCCTTGGTGCAGATGGTACAATTGGTCACTGATGGAAAAGTCACCGATGGGTTTACCAAAAACTTGTGGGCTACAAAGCTGTCTAGAGACTGTGTTAGCAGTCCCAACTGCTACCAGATCATCTAGGCACACTGCAGTGCTTTTCCTGTTAGTAAAGAGATTATAAAAGGAGATCTTTGCTCTCTTTGCCAGAGAACATTGTAGTAGAAATTCATTGCTTTCTTCCACCAAACTAGAGTAGGGCACTGGGTTAGCCATGGGACTGGCAACATAAGCCATAAAAGGAGTAGGGACTGGTGCAGCGACTGGTGTGTTGGTGAGGGCGCAGGAATCAAGAAGTAGGGTAACACTTTATTTTGATAGTCCACTTTAGACATTCTACTAACAACTTTGCAACTACATGTCACCTAGCAGTCATTAGAGTATTAGTGGACTGTCTGCTTAATATCTTCTAACACTTTATTTTGATGGGTCCACAACATACAACATACTGACTATAGCCCTATCCGGACAGGAATTGTAAGTGATTTTCACCATATACAGGGGGTAGTCCGTGATTTAATTGCCATCCGAAATCCAGAATGTAGGTGTTTATCTCTCACCACCTCCGTAAAAATCCCCGGCCAAATTACCTACTGTTTTTTGACAAACACCAAGATCGTGTGGTAATTTAATTGCCGTCCGAATCCACATCCCTGAGTTTACGAGAAGAAATCGATTCAAAATTCAGTGTTTAAACCCTTTTTGAGCACTCCCGAACACCGTACGGTAACTGTTGTACTTCGGTGTAATTTGCATACATATTTATTTCTGAAATCCTGGAAAGTATTTAAAAGAACAATACTTCATGACTGCTCCACCACAGCGACTGGGAGCAGAAAGAGCAAAAAAGCACATAAACATTCGAAGTGGGTCTTTATTATGGCAGCAGCAGGTTTACAATACAATTTTAAAATGTGTATTATAAACAAATATATACATAACTATATCGCGTATAATTATATACAACTATATCGCGTCTATTTTCCTATTTTTAAACAGGAGATTTAAATAATCAAACAATAAATAGGATTATGTATTATAAAATATGCTTGGAATAATAAGAATACATTTTACACAATAAGTATTTTAAAATACATTTTACACAATAATAAGATTACATTTGTAAATAAAATTAATTTTATTTACAGCAGACAATCATGTGACTGGTCACGTGAGCAGCCTGTTCCCGGGTTCGTAGGATCGAAGTGCATCTTTATATTTCATAATTACTTATATTGTATTAGAAATATGGTTACTGTATGTGTACAGCTGAATGTACTGAGAAGCATATATGGTAAACTAAAATATACTCAAGTGGCCTAAATACTAAAAGACACTTAAGTGCCTTTTTCCATCAATATTTCATTATTTTTCTGCAAATAATTTTTTATGTGATACTTTTAGGATTTGAAGTACACTACGCATTCACAATCTTTACAATTAAGGTCACTTTTTTTTACAGGGTGTATATCCTGATTTATTTACATGATGAAAAACCTTAATTTTTGGATGAACTACCCTGTTAATGGCTTATTTGGATATAGAATTGTAGAAGAGGAGGTTAATCATTCTTATGATTCTTTTTTGGTGTCTACTTTTGTGTGAAAGTTCAAGTCCTACACATATTTGCATGTAAACTCTTTTAATGGTGGCCTTTCTCTGTACCAGCATGGGACTATGGCTAGTTACATAAAGAGTCGTATGATTATTTCATTCCATTTTATTCATGCACTTTCCTATTAACAGAACAAGAGAATGGCTTCCTGTGGGGAAAAGGTTTCTTTCCCTGTGTGAAATCTATTCTGGTTTCAACTTGATTTTGTGAGTCTGCACAAGAAGTACTATACTACACAGTTGTTAAAATTAATTGCAAGCAATTAGCAGTTTTTGGAAGTTCATAGTTTTTGATGACAAGGTGCTCTGACCTGAAACTTTTTGAGTACCTTCAAGGTATTGTGCTGGAGACACATACTGAGTTTTGTAACATAATCCACATCAGTACATCAGAGACGAGCCTAAAAGACAATTGTTGTTAATGTTAAAGCTGACAGGCTGCGTTCCACTTCGCTTTTAGACACACTTACAAACTTCCCTTAGCACTTCTCCTCGGGGGAATCACCACTGTCATTTTGAAGTGTGTTCTACTTCGTAAAGTGTACGAGTTTATATGACCAGACCCTCAACCCCTCGATTTTGACAGAGGGAGCGAGTCTACCTCATATGTACACTTCAGGCAGCTCCATATACCACCATGGAAATGCCATGTTAACTGATATTGTACCCAAGGAATTGCATCTCAGACTGATGGAACTGATATTTCTCTGTCTTGAGGCATAGGTGGGATTCTCTCAACTTCTGAAAGACTTCTGCAATGTGGTGGTGGTGTTCGGTCATGCTCCGAGAGTACACTAGGATATCGTCAATATAGACTATGACGAAATGATGGAGGTACTCCCGGAGAACCTCATGCATGAAGTCCTGGAAGACTGAAGGGGCATTAACAAGGCCATATAGCATGACACAATACTCAAAGTGGCCAGTACGGGTCATAAAAGCAGTCTTCCATTCATCCCCTTCTCGAAGTCTGATGAGATGATATGCACTGCGGAGATCCAGCTTCGTGAAAACTCTTGCATGTCAGAGTTGTTCAAAAGCAGCAGGGATGAGAGGAAGGGGATAACAGAACTTGACTGTGGAGAATACAGGAACAGTTGAATGAGGAACTTGGAAAGAGATATTCGGGAAACAGGAAAGCAGGTATCGCTCCACTTAAGGATCTCTCCGCTCTGCCAGGACAGCACCAGATGATGTTTGATTAAGCACAGTCACTCTAAGATGATGCCAGCGGTAGAATTATCCAGAACCAGCAGATGGATGTCCTCCTGATGTAATTTGCATATGCATAGTTGAATGGGATCCACTCAATTCTTCAGACTATGATTGAGGGGCTTTCCAGTTATGGACTGGGCTTGATAACTCTTCTTGTTAATGGTGTTTTAGAGGCTGAGTTGATGGCAGAGTTCTCTGGAAATGAAATTCTTGGCTGTATATAAGGGCGGTGACTGAGCACTTTGGTAGTGAGCAGGAACTGACACGAGTGATTTGTACAAAACTCACCAGAGGACAAGGGGGAAGAATGGGGCATGTAGTGATGGCATGCCCTGAATCACCACAGTATAAACAGAGACCCTGAGTCAGCCAGTGCCATCGCTCAGCCATTGGGAGTCGAGTGGATTCAATTTGCATCGACTCTGATACCTGGAGAGCTGGCAGGCTCTAGCTGGTGGATAACATGGGGCTGATGCTGGGAGTTGTCCTTACACCCCTGCATACGTTGGGCTAGTTGCATGAATCTCTCGAGGCTGATGGTATCATTGTATGCAGCGAGATTCAGTCAAAATTGTGATGACAACCCTTGACAAAACGCCATGAGGAGAGAATATTCATTCCATCCACTCACTGCTGCCAATGTGCAAAACTTTAAAGCATATTCTGAGACAGACATCTTCCCTTGGTGCAGATGATACAATTGGTCACTGATGGTAAAGTCACCGATGGGTTTACCAAAAACTTTGCAGAAATGGGCTACAAAGCTGTCTAGAGACTGTGTTAGCAGTCCCAACTGCTACCAGATCATCTAGGCACACTGCAGTGCTTTTCCTGTTAGTAAAGACATTATAAAGGAGAGCTTTGCTCTCTTTGCCAGAGAACATTGTAGTAGAAATGCATTGCTTTCTTCCACCAAACTAGAGTAGGGCACTGGGTTAGCCATGGGACTGGCAACATAAGCCATAAAAGGAGTGGGGACTGGTGCAGCGACTGGTGTGGTGGTGAGGGCGCAGGAATCAAGAAGTAGGGTAACACTTTATTTTGATAGTCCACTTTAGACATTCTACTAACAACTTTGCAACTACATGTCACCTAGCAGTCATTAGAGTATTAGTGGACTGTCTGTGTAATATATTATAACACTTTATTTTGATGGGTCCACAACATACAACATACTGATTATGAGAAACTTTGCAAGTATGGGGCTGTTTACACCTGGTCACTTCATGCGTTTTTTCTGATGGGATAGCTATCCGATCCTGAAAAGACCAGGTGTAAATGCCCTTCTGAAACGCATTTGAGACGCATTATAAATCCGATCGCTCAAACCACTTCAGGAGGAGGTCTGGGCCACATTCCAGACGAAACTGGACAAGTGTAAATGCATCTGGTTGTTGAAACCACATATGCTAATTTTACTCCTCCCAAAATATTACAATAATAAATGTGTGAGAGCGTTTTATAGGCTATATGGCATGTTATACTCAGATATGACAGCGCTAATGCAAAAAGCATCACCGCAGATGAGTACCTATCTTCCTCAGCAAGCCGACACGCAAACTGCCGCGAATGAAACTGAAAGTAATTCGCAGACGCTCAACACACAATCATCTTCATTAAAAATAGTGAGTCTAACCTATCTTTCCAGTGCTGATGCCGTGCTGTCTCCTGTTGCGGTCTCTGATATTGAAATTATTTGATAATGAAAAAAATGCAGCGCATATCTATTGCTTTCATTGACGTGAACTCCGTTAAATTTGCATATAGTGCGGGAATTGAAGAACGGATTTATATCCATTTTGCGAAGACACAAGTGTAAATGGAAACGTTTTAACAAATCAGATAGATATCCGATCAGAGAAAATGCATGAAGTGACCAGGTGTAAACAGGCCCTATATGTCAACTTATTCTACTAACCCTAAACCTAACCTAACAGTCTACTCTGAGAGTTAGTTGACATGTAGTTGCAAAGTTACTTACAGTTAGTAGAATGTCTAAAGTGGACTATCAAAATAAAGTGTAACCAGAAGTAGTCCTAGTCATAGATCAGATGATGACTGAGTGCTCAGTGCAAACATAAAATATTGCTGTTGATGAGTGTGGTGATTGTTGACAGGTGGTGATGATTAGAACTCAGGGGGAATATGATCGTGTTGAGGGAGTGCCGGTGGAGCCTGGTGCTCGTAGTGAGGGAGTGCTGGTGGAGCCTGGTGCTCGTAGTGAGGGAGTGCCGGTGGAGCCTGGTGCTCGTAGTGAGGGAGTGCCGGTGGAGCCTGGTGCTCGTAGTGAGGGAGTGCTGGTGGAGCCTGGTGCTCGTAGTGAGGGAGCCGGTGGAGCCTTGTGCTCGTAGTAGTGAGGGAGTGCCGGTGGAGCCTGGTGCTCGTAGTGAGGGAGTGCCGGTGGAGCCTGGTGCTCGTAGTGAGTGCCGGTGGAGTGCCGGTGGAGCCTGGTGCTCGTAGTGAGGGAGTGCCGGTGGAGCCTGGTGCTCGTAGTGAGGGAGTGCCGGTGGAGCCTGGTGCTCGTAGTGAGGGAGTGCCGGTGGAGCCTGGTGCTCGTAGTGAGGGAGTGCCGGTGGAGCCTGGTGCTCGTAGTGAGGGAGTGCCGGTGGAGCCTGGTGCTCGTAGTGAGGGAGTGGAGCCTGGTGCTCGTAGTGAGGGAGTGCCGGTGGAGCCTGGTGCTCGTAGTGAGGGAGTGGAGCCTGGTGCTCGTAGTGAGGGAGTGCCGGTGGAGCCTGGTGCTCGTAGTGAGGGAGTGCCGGTGGAGCCTGGTGCTCGTAGTGAGGGAGTGCCGGTGGAGCCTGGTGCTCGTAGTGAGGGAGTGGAGCCTGGTGCTCGTAGTGAGGGAGTGCCGGTGGAGCCTGGTGCTCGTAGTGAGGGAGTGCCGGTGGAGCCTGGTGAATCCCTGACAAGTGCATCTTTATATTTCATAATTACTTATATTGTATTAGAAATATGGTTACTGTATGTGTACAGCTGAATGTACTGAGAAGCATATATGGTAAACTAAAATGTACTTAAGTGCCTTTTTCCATCAATATTTCATTAATTTTCTGCAAATATTTTTTTAATGTGATACTTTTAGGATTTGAAGTACACTACACATTCATCTTTACAATTAAGGTCACTTTTATTTATTTTATTTTATTTTTTTAAGAGTCGTATGATTATTTCATTCCATTTTATTCATGCACTTTCCTATTAACAGAACAAGAGAATGGCTTCCTGTGGGGAAAAGGTTTCTTTCCCTGTGTGAAATCTATTCTGGTTTCAACTTGATTTTGTGAGTCTGCACAAGAAGTACTCTACTACACAGTTGTTAAAATTAATTACAAGCTATTAGCAGTTTTTGGAAGTTCATAGTTTTTGACGACAAGGTGCGCTGACCTGAAACTTTTTGAGTACCTTCAAGGTTTTGTGCCGGAGACACATACTGAGTTTTGTAACATAATCCACATCAGTACATCAGAGACGAGCCTAAAAGACAATTGTTGTTAATGTTAAAGCTGACTTAGGCTGCGTTCCACTTCGCTTTTAGACACTTACAAACTTCCCTTAGCACTTCTCCTCAGAGGAATCACCACTGTCATTTTGAAGTGTGTTCTACTTCGTGAAGAGTACGAGTTTATATGACCAGACCCTCAACCCCTCGATTTTGTCAGAGGGAGCGAGTCTACCTCATATGTACACTTCAGGCAGCTCCATATACTACAATGCAACACGACAGACAGGGTTTAATTTACCACCACCCAAATCAACTCTATGATATATGAATATTTAAAACAGCCAAGGCAAACCTAAATTCATACAGAATGCTGCATCAACAAATTCATAAGGGAAAAAATCCAAATAATCAACTTCATAGTGGATTCCAAGTGATAAGGGCTTAGGCTGTTCCATTTCAGCCCATTGCAAGAGTTTTGCCTGTCGTGGGCACTCGTGCAATGTAATCAATGACATGCATCAGAGTCAATGAGACGGAGGGAAGTTAGTGAGGAAAGGGCATAAAAAAGTAAGTGGATTATTGAATCCACAGCCATTATTGAAAATGTTTAGTCAGAGGAGAACCAGCTCCCCCGGTGCAGCCTGGGCTCTCCTGAGAGTTTTTTCTCTGCCGATGTTGTATCTGGTTTGCTCACTGGGGGATTAAATCATTGTGTGTTGACTTTCTGTGTTCATACACTCTTGCTTGGAACAATTTCAAGCAATATTTTAATCTCTTGTCATTGAACAATCAGTTGTTGTTACACGGTGATGTTGTCAGACACTGTTGTGCTGGTTAATAAAGTCACAGATTAATTCAACTCATGCTTGTTTATTGCATCGAACACAGATATGGTGTCAGAAGTAAGCATTAAATTCTGAACATGGCTTTGAACAGCATTCCCATACCCGAGGGCATGCGGATGTCCGGGGATATATATACAAAAAATTGGGATAATTTCAGAGCAGAATTCAAGGACTATGAGCTAGCTATGGGGTTAATTGAGAAGCCCAAAGAGGTGAGAGCGGCAGCACTGCAGCGCTTAATGGGCAACAAATGTCGACATATCTACAGTCACAATATTGTGTTGAGCGAGGAACAAACGAAAGATCCGAAAGCCATACTCGATGCCTTAGGAGACTACTTCAAGCCTGCGAAAAATGTGATCTACGAAAGGTATATGTTCGGGTGTGGACGAGCCTATTGACAGTTTTCTCACGAGGCTGCGGGAACGAGCATCAACCTGCGAATACAGGGAACTCAAAGATGAAATGATTTGTGATAGACTTGTCCTGGGCATTACTAATGAGACCACTATTGTGTGAACTTGAGCACTTTGGACGGCGATTGGCAGAAGCTGGAACAATGTGTGTCGAGTGACAGTGTTTCGCACAAGCACAGAGACTGAAACACAAGGATTGAACAATGCTCTTGTAACAGTGACTGGGTGTAAGGATAACACAATGATATTTGACCTGAGGATATAGGAGCTGAGGATGAGCAGGAGGTGAGTAGAACCAAGGCGTGGATGGTAATCAATGTTTTTGAATATGGAATGGAGCCACTGGATGCCGCACACAACAGCAGGATAGCACGGTGAGACAACTGTTAAGGTAAGTCGTCATAAACATGAATACAATATAAGCAGGACAGAGACTGAAACACAAGGATGGCGAAATGAACAATGAGCAAACGCTCAGGACTGTGTGTTGCAAGTATTGTGGGGGTGGTCACAAAAATGGCAGAGAGCAGTGTCCCGCATATGGAAAGACGTGTCGATCATGTGGTATGTTGAATTATTTCGCCAAGGTGTGTAGAGCCCGACAGAGAGCCGACAGGGCAGGCAGAGTTACTGTAATGATGGATGATGGTCAGGATGAGCAAGGACCCTACAGTGAGGGTCAGCCTTTCACTGCTGAGGAATGCATTAACACCGAAAAGTCCCCAGGTCCAATATGGTTCGTTAACCTGACACTTAATTAAAAAAAGCAGACACGGGAGCAACTTGTAATGTTACGAGCCGCATAATCAAAGAGAAACTGGATCATGAAAGCCCCCTGCAGCCGAGTACAACAAGACTGAAATTGCATTCTGGTGCAACAATGCCTTCCCTGAGGAGATTTCACACAGAATACACTGTAAAGGTCACCGAACACAAATTAGTCTTCGAAGTGGTACAAGCCGATCAAGAGCCAATACTTTCGGGTGACACATGTCAGCGGCTAGGACTCATGAAATTTACCATCCCGGAGGAGCTTCACAAACTTGTTGCATGCCCAGACACGCCGCTCACAAAGTAACAGCTAATTTGCAGTTTCAAGGACATGTTTAATGACTCAGTCGAGTCTGTCCCGGGAGAGATTCGATTTGTGCTCGGCAGCAGCGTGTCGCCAGTGAAGTGTACACCACGTAACGTACCGGTGGCCTTGAAAGCCAGAGTAAAAGAACAGCTCGATAAGTACATCAGAGATGGACACATCACATCTGTCACTGAACCTACCCCATGGATCAGCAACATGGTAGTCATAGCAAAGCCAGACAAAGTAAGGATATGTATAGATACAAAACACCTGAATCAAGCACTACAAAGATCACATTACCACATGCCAACACTCGAGGACATTCTGTATAAACTACCCAAAGCACTACCCAATATTCGTGATGCCTTTTTACACTGTAGACTGGACAATTCAATTGGAGAGCAGTTTAATGACAACTTTCTGGATGCCATGGGGGCGGATGAGATGGTGTAAACTGCCTTTCGGCATTTCGGTGGCACCTGAGATTTATCAACGCAAGCAACACGAGCTGTTGATGGGACTATAGAGCCCATCGTGGATAACATACTGGTGGTTGGCTGCAGTGACTCGGACGCAGAAGCCGAGTTAGATCACGACAAACATCTCCGTGCACTAATGGACCGCTGCAGAGCCGTGAAACTCCGACTGAGCGAGAAAAAGCTGCAATTCAAACTGAAAGCGGTGAACTTTCATGGGCACATATTTTCAGCGGAAGGCTTACGGAGCAACCAGAAAAAACGAAAGCTGTTCTGGCAATGCCGACACCACAGGATGAGAAGGCTGTTCAACGCTTCATCGGATTTGTGACATATCTGGCCAAATTTCTCCCGCAGGCTGCTGGACAAAGGCGTTGCATGGCAATGGCTTCCCTAACATGACGAGGCGTTTCAAGAAATAAAACGTATGATTACGGATTTACACACCCGTTTTGAAGTACTATGACATTGACAAGCCAGTGACAATACAAAGGGACGCCAGCAATAACGGCATGGGCTGCTGTCTACTTCAGCAGGGACAACCTGTGGCATTTGCCTCTTGGGCACTGAACAAAACTATGCCCAAATCGAGAAAGAATGCTTGAGCATAGTATTCGCATGTCAGAGGCTTCATCACTATCTGTATGCCAGGGAGACAATCACAGCTGAAACCGACCATAAGCCCCTCATGACGATTTTTAAGAATCACTCCTGAGTGCTCCTAAACGTCTCCAAAGCCGGATGTTGCAGCTGCAAAACTACAACCTGAATGTCATGTACAGGCCTGGCCCTGAGATGTACATAAGTGATACGCTGAGCAGAGCAGCGCTTAACAAGCAGGTGTCCAATGAGCCTGGACTACTACAACATGCTGTGAGCACCGTGGACAGCTCCGAGGCTATGTTCTCATTCATAGATCAAGCACTACAGTCTCTGTAAAATTGTAAATGGGTGTGTAATACAATTTAAAAATGGTAAAATACGGTGGCAGAGAATTCCTTATCATAGTGGGCCACTACTTGGATTACTGGGAAATTGATCAGTTGCCAGATCTGACAGCAGACACAGTCATTACACACTGTAGTGTTCAGTTTGCACGTTACGGGCAGCCAGATCAGGTGATCACTGACAACGGGCGTGAACAGGTGTGAACTAATTAGGAACCAATGAAACTAACAAGGATAGGGAACTATGGCAGGCACAACAGGAACAGAACACTAAATCAAACCAGAACATATCAGAATATACACGTGACACATATCTACTGGCCTGTGCTGGAACTGTTTAAGTGCTTTTAAGTAGTAGAGACTGCAAGAACTAAATTGGGTGTGTCTGATTAGAGAGACATACAATATGTGCAGGACAGGGGGTCCTCCAGAACAGGTTTGGGAAGCACTGCTCTAAAGCATTGTGGAGAGATGTCCTCATGCCTATTGCAGTGTGCTGTTTGTCAAATGTGTTGCAGTTTCCTTATGGTTAATTTTTTTTTTTTTTGCATAAACAAAAGCACAAATTCGGGAAGTTGATGGCACTACAGGGTTTGAGGTTTAAGTCCCAAATTTGCTGTGGTTAATGTTAAGATTGTGTTTTTATCTGCATGCTAAATTTCACAACTGTTCCATAAGTGGCTCTGTGGGTTGCCATAGACTCAAGAGCAGCAACAGCAGAAGATTACAAATAAATACAAATTAAAATAAAATAAAAGGTGCCTGCTCAGCTGCAGTGCTTATGCTGCGTTCAAGTCCTCCTCGGACGTTCGTACTTACGAGTTGACAAGTCGTTATTACGACGTCGGGTGCGTTCAAGTCACTTTGGTCGGAACTAGATGGCGATTTAACTTTTCTACATAAAATTCAATGAACTCTACATCTACAAAATGATGAATGAAGAATGTGCATCATTGTGTTTTTTATTTTTTTATTTAATTTATGATGGGGATGTAAACTGAATAATTATATATTCTATTATAATTATACAATAATATAATATTTTGTATGTGTAATTTATATAGTTTTATTATACATTACAAAAAAATTATCATTTTATTAATTTCAACAACTTTACCGACGCTGCATATCTTTAGTCTTTGGCTGCATCCATTGCATCCGACACGTTTTCTCACTGACACGCCCCCAACTCTCACTGACACGCCCCCAACTCTCACTGACACGCCCCCAACTCTCACTGACACGCCCCCAACTCTCGCTGACAGGCCCCCAACTCTCACTGACACGCCCCCAACTCTCACTGACACGCCCCCAACTCTCACTGACACGTCGCTGACAGGCCCCCAACTCTCGCTGACACGCCCCCAACTCTCGCTGACAGGCCCCCAACTCTCACTGACACGCCCCCAACTCTCACTGACACGCCCCCAACTCTCGCTGACACGTCCCCAACTCTCACTGACACGCCAACAACTCTCACTGACACGCCAACAACTCTCACTGACACGCCCCCAACTCTCGCTGACACGACTCTCACTGACACGCCCCCAACTCACTGACACCCCCAACTCTCGCTCTCACTGACACGCCAACAACTCTCACTGACACACTGCCCACAACTCTCACTGACACGACTCTCACTGACTCTCACTCCCAACACTGACCCCCAACTCTCACTGACACGCCCCCAACTCTCACTGACACGCCCCCAACTCTCACTCAACTCTCGCTGACACACTGACACCCCCAACTCTCACTGACACGACTCTCACTGACACGCCAACAACTCTCACTCAACTCTCGCTGACACGGACACGCCCCCAACTCTCACTGACACGCCCCCAACTCTCGCTGACACGCCCACAACTCTCACTGACACGCCAACAACTCTCACTGACACGCCCCCAACTCTCGCTGACATGCCCACAACTCTCACTGACACGCCCACAACTCTCACTGACACGCCCCCAACTCTCACTGACACGCCCACAACTCTCACTGACATGCCCCCAACTCTCACTGACACGCCCCCAACTCTCACTGACACGCCCCCAACTCTCGCTGACACGCCCACAACTCTCACTGACACGCCCCCAACTCTCACTGACACGCCAACAACTCTCACTGACACGCCCCCAACTCTCGCTGACACGCCCACAACTCTCACTGACATGCCCCCAACTCTCGCTGACACGCCCACAACTCTCACTGACACGCCCCCAACTCTCACAGACACGCCCCCAACTCGGAAACTCGGGGCTTAAAGAAAATTTTGAGTTTCCCACTCGTAATAACGACTTTGTGGTGGCGTTCATGTGCGTTCAGCTCGTAAATATGATGTATCCAACATGACTTGAACGCACCATTAGCCCCTATCTGAAGGCCAGTCCCGACTGCTGATGAGAGGAGGAGCTGGGGATGCTGGAGGGTCATCAACTCCTGAGCAACACAATGAAGCACAATGAAAGGAGAACTGAAGAACTAACTCCAGGGCTGTGATAGGCATCTGTAATGTTGAGGATGAGGAGACAGAAAGAACAGAGGCATGCATCTAAATGCATCCTTTTAGTTTATTTATGAAAACACAAAAGAAACAATTTCAACCTGAAACAAAATCAATGTGAAATACCATTCAAAACACTTCTTACTTCTGGGACATGTTTCAGTCGCCTGTTAGAGGACTTCACAGAGCATTCATATACATGTGAGCGGCTCATATTGTAACTAAAAATATTGTCACTGTACATCAGTAACATTTAGAATACACTTATTCACTATTTACATCAATAAACTCTAATTTGTTGCAGTTACATAACATTAATAAAACTAAAAAAAAATTCTATACAAACTATCTAAAGAAAAATCTATACCTATGTATATACGATGAGACCAGTCTGATTTGAAACCAGTAGTAAAGGATTGCTAATAGTAGAAAAATAAAAAAGTTATTAATAGGCTATTAAAGAAATGTAAAGAAATGCTAATATATAAAGTGAACTGATGCACATTCATGCATTTATGCAATTAATGTCTAATAAAGGTAGTATTAAATCACTTAAATACTGTAGATCATTTGGGTACACATGAGATAAACAAAACGTGTTAATCACAGTGAAAATGAATGAAAAACTCACTATTTGTATATCAGCTATTAATGTAACAATATACAGACTACAATTTATAAACTACGAATAATATAAACTATACATGTAATTATTCATAAGTACTTATGATTACTGTAAACGTATTATAAACGGTAACCATATTTTTTTAAAAACACACCCTAAAGAATCAATGCAAAATAAGACCACCAACATATAATTATGATTCAATGTTTGCTTTAAAATATAATGTACTCTCTCTTAGATGTGAATAAGCATCCAAGCTCATTATGTGCTCTTGAAAACACACTAATTGGAGTATTATTTGGTTCACTGACTTATTATAAGGTCCTATTTACTTAACACATAGAAGAGGTAATTAAGGCTGCCAGTCTCTGGCTCTTGACTGAAGGTTGTACAATCAAGACACAAGTATGTGTGACAGATGAGACATTTCAATTCAAGAGACACATCCAGTTCATTAGCCCTGGTGCTGCTGCTGTATAACACAAGCTGTGCTCCAGCCACAGATTAATGGAGAGCAAAGAGAGACGTGTCCTCCTTCATCACCATCTTTTTCTGTTGTTCTATCATTTAGGAAAGACCCTGAGCTTCAGCCACTCTTTCATTAGTTCAACATAGCCTCTTTTGCTCTCGCTTAAAATATTACAGTATTACGGTCAGAAATTACATTTACATTTCTGGTAGATCTCCATCTGTTTCCTTAATATATAATAAGATTATTGATTGCATTACAAAACCTCTTTCTATTAAAACTATTTGGAATAGGGAATTATCTGATCTTAATTTATCTGTCGACTGGGAGAGAGTGTGGTCTAATCTCAGCTTAACATCTAAAAATCTGGCTCATCGTCTTATTCACTTCAAAGTCATTCATAGAGCATACATAACTCCTTACAAAAGATTTAAAATGAAACTGCAGTCAAATTTGAACTGCCATATATGTAACACTACATCATCAGGCACTTTTCTGCATATGTTTTGGGAATGTCCTGTCGTCATCAGTCTATGGACACATGTAAAGCTGGTTTTGTCATCATTACTGCAAATTGATTGGTCTGTTAACCCAAGTTTGTGTCTTCTTAATGATGATTCAGGTCTCTGTATTAGTTCAATGCAAAAGAGAATGTTGTTTGCTGGTTTTACAGCTGTGAAGAAGACAATAATCCAGAACTGGTTTACACCACACATGTGTAGAGAGGCATATTGGATCCGTAGCCTCCTGCAAATAGTGTCATGTGAATGTGCAACAGCACGAATCAATGGAGCCAAGCCTTTGACCATTGATGCTTGGCAGTGCTTTTCCTCTAATATACGTGATTATATAAAGGAATTACTTTTTTTTTTGTTTTGTTTTTTATCTCCCTCTCTCTCTCCCTTTCATCACAAGCCACGAGGTGTTACAGTACATGACTTTATATGATATTTATTTACATTTATTAATTGAGAGGATGCTCCCAAAGGATCATCACAAGCCATGAGGTGTTACAGTACATGACTTTATATGATATTCATTTAGGAGAAAACACACTTGTGCATTAGATGTGCGTATTTTTAACGTGAATACTGCTAAAATATTCAGTAACACTTTATTTTAGGGTCTCTTAACTAGTTGTTTATTAGCATGCATATTACTGGAATATTAGCCATTTATTAGTAGTAATTAAGCACATATTAGTGCCTTATTCTACATCCCTAATTCTACCCAATACCTAAACTTAACAACTAACACACTAACTATTAATAAGCAGCAAATTAGGAGTTTATTGAGGGAAAAGTCATTAATAGTGAATAAGTGTTCCCTATTCTAAAGTACTACCAAATATTCTAAAGGGATAGTTTTTTAAAGGGATGGTATTAACATTTTGTCATAATTTATCTAATTTCCAATTGAAAGAAAAAGTTGACATAAAGAGAGAGGTTAATTAACATTATTTCACAATTTTTTCACAATGTCTTTTTTTTTTTTTTTGCCTAGGAACAACTAATTAGGTAAAGATTTTAATAAATAGCAATACAAAGGCCATTGTAAAAAAAATAATAAAAATGCATAGCATATGAAGAATGGATTTCTCTCTCTCCTTCCTTCTCTCCCTCTCTCTCTCTCTCTGTGTGTGTGTGTGTGTGTGTGTGTGTGTGCGTGCGTGCGTGCGTGTGTGTGTGTGTGTATGTCTCTCTCTCTCTGTGTGTGTGTGTGTGTGTGTGTGTGTGTGTGTCTCTCTCTCTGTCTCTGTGTGTGTGTGTGTGTGTGTGTGTGTGTGTGTGTATGTCTCTCTCTCTGTGTGTGTGTGTCTGTGTGTGTGTGTCTCTCTCTCTCTGTCTCTGTGTGTGTGTGTGTGTGTGTGTGTGTGTGTCTCTCTCTCTCTGTGTGTGTGTGTGTGTGTGTGTGTGTGTGTGTGTGTGTCTCTCTCTCTGTGTGTGTGTGTGTGTGTGTGTGTGTGTGTGTGTGTGTGTGTATGTCTCTCTCTCTGTGTGTGTGTGTGTGTGTGTGTGTGTGTGTGTGTGTGTGTGTGTGTGTGTGTGTGTGTGTGTGTGTGTGTGTGTGTGTGTGATATATCCTGTGTGTACACACAGTGGGGACTCATGTCATGGTGGGGACCTAAATTGAGGCATGGGTACAAAAAGCTTATAAATCATACAGAATGGTTTTTTTGAGAAAGTAAAAATGTTTCCTGTGTGTTTGTGTGTTGTGTGTACGGTTTGTACAGTATAAAAACCATTACGCCTATCCTAGAAGGATATTGTATGTCTCTCTCGTGCGTGTGTGTGTGTGTGTATGTCTCTCTCTGTGTGTGTGTGTGTGTGTGTGTGTGTGTGTGTGTGTGTGTGTGTGTGTATGATGTCTCTCTCTGTGTGTGTGTGTGTGTGTGTGTGTGTGTGTGTGTGCGTGCGTGCGTGTGTGTGTGTGTGTGTGTGTGTCCATCCATTCATGAGACATTCACGAGACACTCCTGAGACCCTTCGGAGCAGTAACTCGTCAGTCAGCGTCCAGTTCAGTCGAACATCAGATCTGTGGAGATAAACTCCTGCGAGCCGGAAGGGTGAGTTTCCATTCGTGCTTATGATTACAATCTAATCACATTTAGAGCTAAATTAATGTCACTGAAGAGAATCGCTTCATCAGTTATATAAAAGTGACTGAGGGACAGACAGCGCGCGCTTTAATAGAATTATTCAACTCTACGCACAGATGACACGCATTCCACAGGTGTGACTGAAGCACGGCTTCTCCTCGAAGAACATGCATCGCTTTCCTTTCGATGAGCTTCAGCCAGTAAAGAAGGCATTGCGGTTTGTCAGTAAATGGCGAGAGATTTTACGCACAACTCTTCAGAAAACGATTAACGCGTGCGAGTTTGAAGCGTGGCGCATCGGTGAGAAATCCTTGCAAATGTGTTTGGAGCATGAACATAACCCGAGTGCAACGCTGTACACCTTAAAGCTCTCAGGTTTACAGAAATGCATAAATATTTGGTGCAAGTATGTGTGTGGCTTCATGTTCAGTCTTTGTGTTTATACACAAAAAAAAGCTAAATCACACTATAGTGCTTTAGTTTCATGTGCGATGCAAGATAATGCTTCTTTAACAGTTTATCCTAATGCAACTTCTTTAGCTAGAACACAACTTGAGAGTAACAGCATGATTAATGACCTGCTTTAAGACCTCAAAAACACAAACATCAGTGAACATTAGACTTAAATTGTTGTGCGAACATTAACTTGTAGCATAAGAGTGTTCAATTCACATTAAAGTGAGCATTAATGACATTCTGTCATAATTTTGTCACTCAACAAACCTCTATGATTTTTAATTTTTTTATGTATTCTGCAGAACTTGCTGTTTTCCATGAAACAGCAGTAAACAGTGACCAGGGGCTATCAAGCTCCAAAAAGCAGCATAAATGTAATTCAAATATACCCAATATTTCAGGTCTTCTTAAGTCATATCATACAGTATGTGTGGAACAGACAGCACATCGTTAATAATCTCCACTGCTGTTTTTATCCAAGTATTCAAGCCTAGCTTGGGAATTATGCTGAATGTCTCCTCGTGTTGCATGGAAGAAACAAAGCTATAGGATTTGAAACGACAGGGAAATATTTCTAAAATTAATTTAAAGAAAATGCTAAATATCTACCTAACAGGCAAGGCAACTGAATACGTCACATTATCATGTATTATGGTTGCACACTTTCTTTTCTCATCCAAATTTCACCTATGTGACCCTGGACCACAAAACCAGTCATAAGGGTCAATGAAGCTGAATAAATAATCTTTCCATTGATGTATGGTTTGTTATGATCGGACAATATTTGGCTGAGATACAACTATTTGTAAATCTGGAATCTGAGGGTGCAAAAAAATCTAAATATTGAGAAAATCACCTTTAAAGTTGTTCAAATGAAGTTCTTAGCAATGCATATTACTAATCAGAAATTAAGTTTTGATATATTTACGGTAGGAAATTTACACATCTTCATGGAACATGATCTTAATATCCTAATGATTTTTGGCATAAAAGAAAAACAATCATTTTGACCCATGCAATGTATTTTTGGCTATTGCTACAAATATACCCCAGCGACTTAAGACTGGTTTTGTGCTCCAGGGTCACATATCATAAATCGAGTGACAAAAAAAAAAGATGTTTGAATGTATAAAGAGGATAAGCCCTGACAACACAATACAGACAAGCAGAACTTCCAATGACCTGAGATGAGAGCCTATGACAAGGGTTTGTTAAGGTCTAGGGTTTTATTTATGGTGAAGCATGGATAGAAACCATCTTAGCAACCAGACAATGTGTGTCTCACATATTTGGTCCCAGCGACTGCTTCTTAATGAACCCGCTTGCGTCTGTGCTGTCGTAAGAACATGACATTTCAGATGTGGATTGAGTGCATCAGAAATATGATGTCTCCATTCATTCAGCTGCAGTGAGTCACACATCAATAAGCGCACGCTACGAACTCAAGCTGATGCATTCTCTCTGGTTTTGTTTTTCAGGAACTCCATTATTGTGGATATGAATTTGCAAACCCAAAGTCACTATGTGCTTTCTCACAACGTTGACATCATGTGACACGTGCCCAATGGAGACGACTATGATACACCCCGAACCCAACGTCACGAGTCTTTCGAATGCGTCCGCTCCCTTCCACCATCACATGAACAATGCGGTGCTGGGGATTCTGCTCGGCACGCTCTCCCTCCTGACGGTCATCATGAACCTGCTGGTGCTTTTCGCCGTGAGAAAGGAACGGAGTTTACACACGGTGGGGAACCTGTACATCGTCAGCCTCTCTATAGCGGACCTCATTGTGGGGGCGACCGTCATGCCCTTGAATCTGGTGTACCTTCTTGAGGACGAGTGGAAACTGGGTCACGTTATTTGCCAGTTCTGGCTGGTCATGGACTATGTGGCGAGCACGGCCTCCATTTTTAGCTTGTTTATCCTTTGCTTGGATAGGTACCGCTCTGTACGCCACCCCTTACAGTACCTAAAGTATCGGACACGAGGAAGAGCGACGCTGTTGATTTGTAGCGCGTGGCTGCTCTCAATGACCTGGATCGTTCCCATCTTGGGCTGGCGGATGTTTGCTCGAGTCGACAGAAAGCCAGAGCTGGAGAACCAATGCGACACGGACTTCCGCTTCGTCACCTGGTTCAAAGTCCTGACAGCCGTCCTCAACTTCTACATCCCCTCCTTCCTCATGCTTCTGTTCTACTTGCAGATTTTCATCGCGGTCCGTGATCATTACAGAGAGTGGGAGAACTTCGCCGGGCCGATGGTGAAAACCGACACGATGCATAACGGCATGCAGCTGCAGATAACCAAAGCCTCGGAGCGAGAGAGTCTGGCTTCGCAGGCGTGCTCTCAAAACGAAGGCCTGCTGGATCAGTACAGCTTGGAGCAGCCTTACAGCTCGAGGGACAATAACGAGGACACGACAAAGAGGACGAGTTGTTACAAGGCGAAAGCAATGTTCAGTCTTTCGAAGCGCATGACGCACAACGAGGCTTCGTTTCAGAGCGACGACGGGGAAACCGTCGCAGAAGGCCCGCCGTTATCCCTCGGCTTCCCTCAGTCCGAGAACAACGCTCAGCCCACATTGTTCATGAATGCAAACGACTGTAACGTGTTAGTGCCAAACTCTGTCGGCAACATGTGTGAGAGCGCACCGACTGTGGATACTCACAATTACGCCACGGCTCTCTGCGATCACAGCGCTCCGCCGTCCCCGCCGTCGCCCTGGGCTGAGAACAGCCCTCCGATGGACCCCACTAACACGCTCCCGGCCAAACAAACCTGGCAGAAGCTCTGTGAACAGTCCAAGCAGAGCATCCACAGCATGCGCATCCGGAAGGAGCGGAAAGCCGCCAGGCAGCTTGGCTTCATCATTGGCGTCTTCATGGTGTGCTGGATCCCGTACTTCATCACCTTCATGGTCATGGCCTTGTGTGAGACCTGTGTGCATCATGACTTTCATATGTTCACAATTTGGCTTGGGTACATCAACTCCACCCTGAATCCCTTCATATACCCGCTGTGCAATGAGAACTTCAAAAGGGTGTTCAAAAAGATATTTCATATCGATAGATAAAGTTTATAAAACTGTGTAAATTGGCGTTTTCTGGAGCGTTTCTTGTACGTTGGTAGTTTTGTGCATCTGCCATGCTTGTGTTATTTTGTGCCATCTTGTAAGTACAGAGCAGTTTTATTATTTATTGCTGAATGTAATCTGCATCAGATTATATGATGATCACTGAGCACTTATGTTGCTGCTTCAGCACTTAGATCTGATGTAATCATGGTATAGTAGCAACTTACTTTTAAATGAAACAACACTAAAATAACAATTCTTGAAACTTTGCTATTGAGGGTGATGCACTGTCAGTACAGCTTTGGTTTGATGTGTTTAATGCCATCTGGCATTGCTTATGTTTAAATAGCAGGTGTGGTGCATATATATTTTACAGGCGGTTTAATCAAATATTAGTTTGGTCAAAACTGTCTGCAGAGAGCTGGAAAATCCCACATGCAAACAGCTTCGGTTGAACATCGAAATTCTGGGTGTATGATAATCAAGCATGTTCAGAATGACCTTGAAGCTTTAAAAAGAAAGCAGTGGTGTATGCACTAATTAATGCACAAATTGCGGAGCTCCTGGATGATTTACAATGCATTGCATCTGATCTTTGTTTTTAACAATAACAATTATGATTTGAATAAAACTGATATAAACTGTAACATCCAATGCAACTTACATAAAACACATAATTACATCTTTAAAACGTTTTAGATATAATGACTGCGTCTGAAAGCGTAGGCAGCTGACTCGTTGCTTATCAGGTAATGACTTGCAGGCAGTGTTTGCATTTGAAGGCATTTCACAAAAATGACTTTAGAGAGATTTCTGAGGCAGCATGAAGGTGGAATAATCTACAATATAATAAAGCTTTGGTGATAACTAAGCAAATATTTAATTGCTTGCTAGAAATAACATCAAAAGTGGGAAAAGTTGGTCAAAAACACACAAAATGAGCACCAACCACTGCTTTCATATGCCATCTTTTATTATAGGATATTGGATTCATCAAAAATCATTCAGATGAAGGTATCTCAGTAAACAGAAAGTGACACGATCATTGGATTCAGATGTGCCTTGTTGCCTTCCTACCTCTGTATGCTGCCTTCAGAGGCGGTTTTTCAGCTTTCGGACGCAGCCAGTAACTGAAGCCTCTGGTTGATGAATAAAGTAACACTGAGGTCATGTGAAGATTAAATATGTTGTTTCATACATGCATTAAACAAAAGACAGCAGAATGCTTGAATCCATTCCACACATACTGTATTTTACATGCCTGTGCATCGATGAAATGGACTACAAAGACTAAGTTATGGAAAAGCAATTATAATATAATACTAATGCAGTGCAGTGCTTAGTCCCATTCATTGCATTGTTAGCTCTCAATTAGTGCCTGTCACTTTCTATGAAACCATGTGATTGGTGGAACAAAAGTGCCATTTTTGCTATAACCAGACTCAATTAGATGGTTTTCTTCAAATAAACTGAGATGTATGTTTTGGCGGATGTCCTGTAATTTCAGTATTTCCGATGCTGCATTCAACACTGTGTTTGTGATGCACCTGTGGAAAGTCTACAGTAAATGGGAAATGAGCAACTATTTAATGTACATTTAATTCCTCTCAACTGAAGCCAAATATGAGTTTGGTTAAAAGTGAATGCACACAGAGAGCTGGAAGATGCCTCATGCAAACAGCTTCAGCTGAACATTGATATGCTGTGTGTATGATAATCAAGCATGTTCAGAATGACTTTGAAGCTTTAAAAAATAAAGCATGAGCTATTTAATGTTAATTCAATTCCTATCAACTGAACCTATTCAATGTAAAATTAACATGGAAGTAAATATGACTCACATTTTGAAAACCACTGGATTATATGACAACTATAAGATGGTTTTGATGTTAAATACTCTTCATTTATTACTCTAACAGGGTTTTTGCAGGTGGACCTGATTCTTTTTATTTTGCATACAAACAAACATAAATACATACATCGCCTACATAAACAGATAAATAAAAAGTTTAAGGCTTGAATAGCTCTATATGGAAATATTTTACCTTCCAATCGCACTGTATAAAAAGTGATGTACTTAATTTTTCACTTTTTAAAAAACATAATTTTACTTTTGCATCTGTAAATGTATTTTCGACTTAAGGATGTTTAGATATTTGTATTGGAAAACAAAAATGTTGAGGAAGATTTTTATATATTTATTTATTTGCAACATTATGTGCCATAACTTGAATATAAGAATTCAAGAGTATGGATTTCTGCTTTGATTTAGAACATTTTAAAGGCCGGAAGGATGAATTAGGACTTTTAAAGACCCACGGAAACCCTGTCTAAAAGCTTGAGCCGTATTTATGGCGTACTGATCATTTTGATTAAAACAGAAAAAATAAAGCTAGTAAAAACAAAATGTTGTACAATACTGCACATGCATTAGAAGCCAAAGGGCAAAATGTACCAAAAGCAGAAATATCAGACATGTTTACCGAAGCATGTGCATGCATTCAGTAAAATGTGTTATTAAAATGGTCATTTTTAAGTAGGTAGATGAACTTGTGTTTATGCATTATTAATGCAATGCCTATTGCTTTACAGTGCCTTTCTGGTGTACTTGTGCAGATATCATGGGATAGATACCAGGTTTGTTATCACGATCATGATGAAATATTTAGAGCTGAAAAATTAGACATAGCATGCTTTGCATGGAAACATGTTAAGTGTTATGCATACACTTACAGTTTCATATTTTTATTGTTCATTTCTGATGCCACTGACAGTCTTCCATTGCAAATGCATTACTGTAAGCATGATTTAAATGGGTATATTTGCATGTAAATTAGCGTGTGAGTTTGAAATCATAATCCCTTCTTGATAAAAGACCTGGGTGCATCAGGAGTCCCAGGACAGGACTCAGGAGCTCAGTCACAGCTTCAGTAAAGGTGTCGTGCTGTATATATCAGACTGGATTTTCTGGCTAGTTCACTATCGCACGGAACCTGACACATGGACTGATTCATCTAATACAGTTACAATGAAAAGAAACAGCGTTTATAAGTTTTTGTCAGTATTTTCTTGTTTATTAGTTTGTGTTTTTCTTTTGTTTTGGCTTTTTGTCTTTTATTCGATGGTTTTGGCACCCTAAGACTTGTTTTTTTGGTCATTATCGCAGCACACGAGGATTTAACACCCATCTAAACCGTTTAAGCGACTGGTTAACGTTATTTGACAACATTTCCTCAGCGGGATATTATATGATGCTACAAAACATTTATCAGATAAGCGTGTATGCTAACAACGATTAAGATTAAAAAGCGTTTTTATAAATAATAATATTTTTTAACCAGTTGTAGCTCCAGCGAAAACGCCATCACGGCTTCCATTCTGTCAGTACTTGTTTTCTTATTAAATTAATTTTAAAGTAATTTGTGAAGAATTAGCTCTGCTCCGAAACCAAAACAAATCGACTGCGCATGCGCAAGCTGACCGTGGTCACATGACCTCAACCAGGAAGCGCTGTCTGGTGAGTGATGTTTCTCTCATATGTGTTTATTGTTGTTCTGACTCTCTGTTTGTCATCTACAAGACAATAATTGGCATAAATCATATTTCCAGTGTGGTGCTTCTGACTGTAGTGTGTTTAAAAAGCAAACACACGATCACAGTGACAGAGACTCACGAAGCAGTATCACTAAAGAGCGCAGTTTTTACTTTAATTACGCTAACAAGACGTAATTAGTTGTCTAGATGTTTCGTCAGCTTAGTACAATATTAATTTCTTATTTATTTAGACATCCAAGCTTGTTAAAGTGAGAAAGGGGAACTACTACTTCAAAACTAACCAACTTCCACAAATCAAACAAGAAATAAATGCGTTATTATAAGAAAATATTATCAGGCTATTAGCATGCAAGAGTACATTTGACTTTTTTAAAAATATTTTACTTATTTTCTTATTATATTTTGATTTATCAAAGATGAAAATATGTTTTAGCTAGCTGTCACTAAATTATAATCTTGTTTTGAAAAATTGAAACACTAAATTATTATTATTATCCCACATGAAAAATACTATAGTAATTTATAGTAAACACTATAGTGTTTTTGAACCATACTATAGTAAAGTGTATTATACTGTATATATTATAGTATTTAACACTTTGTTAATGAACGCTACAGCAGCATACTGTAGTATTAACTATAGTGAACTAATAAACTGAAATAAATACTGTAGTATACTTTAGTTTTACTACAGTAAACTGTAGTATAATATACCCTATAGTTGTAGAAAACACAGTACAGTATTGGGTAAAGTCATTTGTTTATATTACTATATTTGTAATATTACCACAGCAACTATAGAATTACCACAACACATTAATTCAAGTACTTTACTATAGTATGGCTTCAAAAACACTATAGTATTTACTCTAAATTATAGTATTTTTTCATGTGGGATTATACTTTTTTCAAGGCAACATATTTGTATTTATAGCAGCTTTATGATGTTAAAGGTTCAATAAAAATAATCATTGGTTGAATTGTCTCATATTGTCTGACTATCAGCATTGAGGAATATATTTTAAGAGTACATTTTACTATTTAATTCTTTTTATTTTTTTTTATTGATGAAAATATCTAGCTAGCTGTCACTGTACATTATAATCTTGTTTTGAAAATTTTAAACATTAAATTATTATTATTATTATTTTTTCAAGTCAACATATTTGTATTTATAACACCTTTATGATGTTAAAGGTTCAGTGAAAATAATCAGTGGTTGAATTGTCTCATATGGAGCACAAAACCAGTCATAAGGGTTAATTAGGTCAAACTGAAATCTGAATAAATAATCTTTCCATTGATGTATGGTTTGTTATGATAGGACAATATTTGGCTGAGATACAACTATTTGTAAATCTGGAATCTGAGGGTGCAAAAAAATCATAAATATTGAGAAAATCACCTTTAAAGTTGTTCAAATGAAGTTCTTAGCAATGCATATTACTAATCAAAAATTAAGTTTTGATATATTTACGGTAAGAAATTTACTAAATATCTTCATGGAACATGATCTTAATATCCTAATGATTTTTGGCATAAAAGAAAAATGTATAATTTTGACCCATACAATGTATATTTATCACCTGTGCTACTTAAGACTGCTTTAGTGCTCCAGGGTCACTTATAGCCTGACTGGGCGTGATTTGCTCTTATGTTCTGTGTCATAAGGAATCAAAAGCATCGGTCCTGATGGAAGCGGAGTCGACGGAGAGAGGCGCAGCCGCCTCAAAGCTGCAGTTTGCCCCGTTCTGCGGCGCCCTGGAGGCAGGGTTCTGGCATCAGCTCACGCAGAAGAAGCTCAATGACTTCCGCTTAGATGAGAGTCCGAAACACATCAGAGGATACTACTGTAACGGTGAGTGTGATAATGACAGAGAGGTTGAGCTGGGATTCGACAGCAGTGGTCTCTTAAAGGGATAGTTCACTTTGAAATTAAAATGTGGTATCTATCAGCTTACCCCAAGGGCATCCAAGATGTAGGTGTCTTTTTTTCTTCAGTAGATCCAATTTTGATGTTTTTAGGTCAAACCGTTCTAGTCTGTCAGTCATATAATGGCAGGTATAGGTCACTGTCTCTATAAGAGGGAAAAAGAACATGCACAGAGAAATCCAAATTAAACAATTCCCCATCGTAACTACACATTGATGGCCTAAGACACGAAACGAGCGGTTTGTGTGAGAAAACGAACAGTATTTATATCGTTTTTTACCTCTTGTACACAACCATGTCCAAGTGATCTGAGTGCGCACACATCCGGTGTGTGACGTGTGTGCGCGCGCTCTGGCTCGTCGGCGTCAACGCTTGACGGAGGGCGTGTCTGAAGCGTGGTGCTGACGCAACTTTTCAAGCGCCAACGGAGGCGTCAGCCAATCAGATCGCCTCATGCAAATACCCAATCCCGTTCATGCAACACCAGAGAAGTATGTGATTGGTTGTTGTAACTATGACGGCGCGTCAGCACCACGCTTCAGACACGCCCTCCGTCAAGCGTTGACGCCGACGCCCCGTGTGAATGCAGCGTGAGCCAGAGCGCGCACACACACGTCACACACCGGATGTGTGTGTGCACTCAGATCACTTGGACATGGTTGTGTACAAGAGGTAAAAAACGATATAAATACTGTTCGTTTTCTCACACAAACCGCTCGTTTCGTGTCTTAGGCCATCAATGTGTAGTTACGATGGGGAATTGTTTAATTTGGATTTCTCTGTGCATGTTCTTTTTCCCTCTTATAGAGACAGTGACCTATACCTGCCATTATATGACTGACAGACTAGAACGGTTTGACCTAAAAACATCAAAATTGGATCTACTGAAGAAAAAAAGACACCTACATCTTGGATGCCCTTGGGGTAAGCTGATAGATACCACATTTTAATTTCAAAGTGAACTATCCCTTTAAGTGTTAGGCTTCTGTTAGAACTGATTGCTTGGATGCTGGAAATGAGTCACTTTATAGTTGATGATTAGAGAGAAAATAAAGCACATTTGTTTTATAATATTAGATGCTATATTTAGTCTTACTGTATGTCTTTATTTAAATACATTGTGCTGTGGTTGAATTTGCATGTTGTAATTCAAGTTTTAAGATCTAATGTATGTCTTCATTCATTCTTTGATTAGACAAAAGTTAAGGCATTTTCCCAAAAATTAGAAATTTGATTAAAATGATCAATTTTCATATCTGTTTGGATACATATATATATATATACTGCCTATCGAAAGTATGGGATCAGTAAGATTTTTAATGTTTATTTATAATTTATAAAATAAGTTTCTTATGCTCACCGAGGCTGTATCTGTTTGATCAAAAATACAGAAAATAATTTAATTGTGTGAAATGTTATTGCAATTAAAAATAACACTTTTTTTAATTAAAGTATATTTTTAAGTATTTTAATATACTTTAAACTGTAATTTATTTCTGTGATCAAAGCTGTATTTTCAGCATCATTACTGCAGTCTTCAGTGTCACATGATCTTCAGAAATCATAATAATATGCTGATTTATTATTAATGTTGGAAACTGTTGTGCTGCACAATATTTTTGGGAGCGGTCATACTTTTTCAGGATACTTTGATAAATAAATAAGTTAAAAATAAAAGTTTTTATTCAAAATATAATTGTTTTACAATATACACTACTATTCAAACATTTGGGCCAGTCATTTTTTTCTTTCTTTCTTTTTTTTAAGAAATTAATACTTTTATTCAGCAAGGATGTGTTAAATGGATAAAAAAATGATAGTAAAGACTTATTGTTAGAAAAGATTTCTATTTTTAATAAATGCTGTTCTTTTAAACTTTTTATTCATTAAAGAATCAAAGAGTCACAGGTTCAAAATATTAAATATGAAGCAGCACAACAGTTTCAATTAAAACACTTACTGATCCCAAAGTGTGTGTGTGTGTGTGTGTGTGTGTGTGTGTGTGTGTGTGTGTGTGTGTGTGTGTGTGAGTGTGAGTGTGTGTGTGTAATAATGTAAATGTGTTAAAATAAGTATATACACTGCTGCTGTAAAGTTTGGGATCAGTAAGATTATTAATGTTTTTAAGGGAGTCTCTTTTGCTCATCAAGCCTGTATTTATTCCATCAAATATACAGAAAAAGCAGTAATATCGTAAAATGTTATTGCAATTTCTAATATTGGTTTCCAACACCACCAAACTGTAATTTATTTCTGTGACGCAGCGCTGAATTTTCAGCATTATTATCACATGATCTTCAGAAATCATTCTAATATGCTGATTTATGATGAGTGTTGAAACTCTTCATATTGTTTTTTTGGAACATGTGATACTTTTGTCTTTGATTCTTTGATGAATACAAAGTTAAAAAGAGCAACATTTGTTCAAAATAGAACAATATAATATAACTATAACTTTTCTAACAATATACTGTAAGTCTTTATTATGACTTTTTATTCATTTAACACATCCCTCCTGAATAAAAGTATTAATTTCTTAAAAAAAAGAAAGAAAAAATGTACCGACCACAAACTTTTGAATAGCATTGTATATTGTATCACAACATTGTTTTTTTATATAAATGCTGTTCTTTTTAACTTTTTATTAATCAGAGAATCCTAAAAAAATATCATAGGTCCCAAAAACTATATGAAGCAGCACAACGGTTTCCAACATTGATAATAAATCAGCATATTATTATGATTTCTGAAGATCATGTGACACTGAAGACTGGAGTAATGATGCTGAAAATACAACTTTGATCACTGAAATAAATTACAGTTTAACACATATTCACATAGAAAACTGTTATTTTAAATTGCAATAATATTTCACCAAATATCATTATTTTTCTGTATTTTTGATCAAATAGATACAGCCTTGATGAGTTTGTTTAAAAACATTAAAATATTACTGATCCCAAACTTTTGACCGGCAGTGTACATTTTAACACATTTACATTAACATTTAGTCATTTAGCAGATGCTTTTATCCAAAGTGACTTACCAATTATGAAAATAGAAGCAATCAAAACCAACAAAAGAGCAATAATATCCAAACACATACACCAATAATAACAATAACACAATAACATAACCACATGACAACAATTCATTTGGAACACTTCACTATAAATTACAATAAGGTCCATTTTTAAAGGATTAAATAATGTTACTTCATGTTAATTTCAACATTTGCCAATTAAGCACAAAAGTTTTATCTATCAATAATATTTAATGGATCTGAACAGTTGTAACAGTTGTTTTTTTATTTACTAACATTAACATAGATTAAAACATACTGTAACAAGTGTATTGTTTGTTAATGCATTTACTAATATTAATGGGACTTTATTGTAAAGTGTTACCAAAATGGTTTTTGCCATTTTGAAATATGAAGAGAATATCTTTGTAAAATGTCAGCATGGGTGCATCATGCAAAAGTGTTTTAGTTATAGATGCCATTTCAGCTGTATGTCAGCAATGATTCATTTAATAACTCCAGAGCTGAGCGAGAATCCATCTTTAAGCTGTAATATAATGCATATGTTTTGTTATACATCGCAGGTGATCCTGTTGGCTTGCCGACACGCTTGACTCTGGAGTTCAGTGCATTTGATGTGTAAGTTTTCTGTATTAAGAGCATGCAATGCAGGAGGTTATTCTGAAAGCCTTGGATAATGGCTCCAATATCACGTCGCTTAGTTGTGAAATTAATGATTTTTCTTGCCAGTTAAATCCTCACTGTTTGTTTCAGTAGAATTAATTACATTTATGACAGCTGAGTAATTGCGCTGGCCACACAGAATCACTCTTAGTCTGGTGGAGCCAGGAGAAATGATGAGGGTTACTCCTGACCCCCTACAGCCATCTGCAGACATGCTGCTTCTCTCCAAATAAGACATAAAGAACATACCAGCGGTGACCTGAAAGACAAGGCACATTATAAAACAGATAGATTCATTCAAGTCATAGAAATAGGGTACTTTCCAATCATTAGATTCAAAGGGCGCTGCAAAAGGCATAGGGAACAATAGTGTTGTAGTCAAGACCACCTAATCCAAGACCAAGACAATTGTGTTGAGACCAAGACCAAGACTTTGAGGGGTTGAGACCAAGACAAGACCAAGACTTTGAGGGGTTGAGACCAAGACGAGACCAAGACTTTGAGGGGTTGAGACCAAGACAAGACCAAGACTTTGAGGGGTTGAGACCAAGACAAGACCAAGACTTTGAGGGGTTGAGACCAAGACCAAGACTTTGAGGGGTTGAGACCAAGACAAGACCAAGACTTTGAGGGGTTGAGACCAAGACGAGACCAAGACTTTGAGGGGTTGAGACCAAGACGAGACCAAGACTTTGAGGGGTTGAGACCAAGACAAGACCAAGACTTTGAGGGGTTGAGACCAAGACAAGACCAAGACTTTGAGGGGTTGAGACCAAGACTTTGAGGGGTTGAGACCAAGACAAGACCAAGACTTTGAGGGGTTGAGACCAAGAGACCAAGACTTTGAAGACCAAGACCAAGACTTTGAGGGGTTGAGACCAAGACTTTGAAGACAAGACAAGACCAAGACTTTGAGGGGTTGAGACCAAGACAAGACCAAGACTTTGAGGGGTTGAGACCAAGACAAGACCAAGACTTTGAGGGGTTGAGACCAAGACAAGACCAAGACTTTGAGGGGTTGAGACCAAGACAAGACCAAGACTTTGAGGGGTTGAGACCAAGACAAGACCAAGACTTTGAGGGGTTGAGACCAAGACAAGACCAAGACTTTGAGGGGTTGAGACCAAGACAAGACCAAGACTTTGAGGGGTTGAGACCAAGACAAGACCAAGACTTTGAGGGGTTGAGACCAAGACAAGACCAAGACTTTGAGGGGTTGAGACCAAGACAAGACCAAGACTTTGAGGGGTTGAGACCAAGACAAGACCAAGACTTTGAGGGGTTGAGACCAAGACAAGACCAAGACTTTGAGGGGTTGAGACCAAGACAAGACCAAGACTTTGAGGGGTTGAGACCAAGACAAGACCAAGACTTTGAGGGGTTGAGACCAAGACAAGACCAAGACTTTGAGGGGTTGAGACCAAGACAAGACCAAGACTTTGAGGGGTTGAGACCAAGACAAGACCAAGACTTTGAGGGGTTGAGACCAAGACAAGACCAAGACTTTGAGGGGTTGAGACCAAGACAAGACCAAGACTTTGAGGGGTTGAGACCAAGACAAGACCAAGACTTTGAGGGGTTGAGACCAAGACAAGACCAAGACTTTGAGGGGTTGAGACCAAGACAAGACCAAGACTTTGAGGGGTTGAGACCAAGACAAGACCAAGACTTTGAGGGGTTGAGACCAAGACAAGACCAAGACTTTGAGGGGTTGAGACCAAGACAAGACCAAGACTTTGAGGGGTTGAGACCAAGACAAGACCAAGACTTTGAGGGGTTGAGACCAAGACAAGACCAAGACTTTGAGGGGTTGAGACCAAGACAAGACCAAGACTTTGAGGGGTTGAGACCAAGACAAGACCAAGACTTTGAGGGGTTGAGACCAAGACAAGACCAAGACTTTGAGGGGTTGAGACCAAGACAAGACCAAGACTGAGACCAAGACAAGACCAAGACTTTGAGGGGTTGAGACCAAGACAAGACCAAGACTTTGAGGGGTTGAGACCAAGACAAGACCAAGACTTTGAGGGGTTGAGACCAAGACAAGACCAAGACCAAGACTTTGAGGGGTTGAGACCAAGACTTTGAGGGGTTGAGACCAAGACAAGACCAAGACTTTGAGGGGTTGAGACCAAGACAAGACCAAGACCAAGACTTTGAGGGGTTGAGACCAAGGCAAGACCAAGACTTTGAGGGGTTGAGACCAAGACAAGACCAAGGCAGGTCGAGACTGAGTCAAGACCAAGACCAGACCAGCACTGCTCAAATTCATCTAAAGGATCCACATTTACTGCCTGAGAAATGCCTTATTTTTAATCATTAAATACAATAATAAGACACTTACAGAGCAGTTACCAATCAAATGAAATCTCTAACAACAAAATTCATATTTGCACTGCACTGGTGGCACAGAAGCTGCATCTGAATTGGTACAATTACAAATGCATAAATAATGTTGAGAATAATGTTAAAAATTGTTTACGGAATGTTTTTATAAAAGCAATATAATTTTTTTTTGCTCTTGCTCTTGTTATATTGCTTAATCATATCGTATTATAATATAAAAATCCACATCTCATACTCTCAAGCACTTATTTTGCAACAATATCTTGAATTTTGTGGGTGTATGTATTAATTTTGGTGACATTTTTGACACAGTCCCTCAATAATTTATGACCTAATAACATTATAAATCATTTGTTCTCAGCAAGGGGGCCGGGGCCCACTACGGGGCCTCAAGATGACTTAAAATTGTTTCAAATAAAACAAAACAAGCATTAAAATGAACTAAAACAGGTAAAAATCAAAGATATTTCTTAGTATTTGGTTATTTCCATAATGAATATAAATCTTTCTAGTCATGCTAAGCTCTAAAATATTTTGGGTGAGTAGAGGGGGGGCTTCAAATAATGTTGTGGACAATATCACAATATCAAAGAACATTTTGAGATCCACTGGTATAAATCAAATTATTTATTTTAGTTATTTAATTAGTTATTGATTGCATTTGAAGCGGGAAGTTTTACATCCAATCACATTAATGATGGTTGTAAATAAACCAGACAATTTAGTGATATCCCCACAGTTGTGGTCTTGAAACAAAATCCCGAGTCCTCTTAGTCTGAGACCAAGACAAGATCAAGACCATCAAAAAATGGTTTTAAGACCGGTCTCAAGACCAAGACCGGTCTCGAGTACTACAACACTAGGGAACAAGTGCATTCTGTATAGATATTATGGCAAGTTCTACTAATTCTGTTCTAGAATCGTACTATCAAATATTACTATATAGGTTAATTTATTTTAAAACAAGGTTCAATTTCTTGACAGTATTTACTACATTAGTTAACATGAACATTACATTAATGTTAACATCTGTCAACGTTAGTTAATGCATATGGTAGAGAATATGCATTAAAACATGATATTTGATGTTTATCAATTCATGGTTTTGTTAAAGAATCTGAGAGTTTAAACATTTAAGGGTCAATAATGACGTATAAGGATTTTTGACAAGCAAACTTGAGATTTTTCAAATACAAAAAAAATTATATCTATTGCAATTGTTCAAACATTAAGAATGTTGTATGCACATAAATTCATATTAAGCTTTTAAATTAGGTGATTTTAGTGTTTTTTTTTCATCTAGATGAACTGGCCATAGCTTTAAAAAAAAATGTCAGGTGGTGCGACCGTGATTTATCTTTGTAAATAATTATTTATATTTGTTTTAATTCTATAATTTTTAGAACAAAAATATGAGATAATTATTTACAAAAACTAAAAAAAACTGTAAATACTTTTTCTAAACACTTTAATTACGGAGAACTTAAAAATAATTAATTTTTAAATAAATCACGATCGCACCACCTGACATTTTTTTATTCATCTAGATGAAAAAAAAACACTGAAATCACTTAATTTAAAATTCTAATATGAATTTATGTGCACACAACATTCTTAATGTTTGATCAATTGCAATAGATATTAATATTTTTGTATATTTGTCGAAAATCCTTATACGTTATTGACCCTTAAACAACTAGTGTTTTTCAAAAACCATATGAATACCATGAGTACATTTCTAATTGTTTTTAAACATTATTTTAGACACTCTTATGTATCGTTGACCTATTTATTGACATTGATTTATTTTATCATGTTGCATATAAAACAATAAGCCGCTGGCAGCTATGCTCTACAGTGGTTTTACACTGAGCCATAGTGTGTTACGCTATTATGGTTATCTAATCAGCATATCCTGGTTCGTGCAAAATCAAATCGTATGCAATACTGGTTACATTATGATGTTAAACCACAATACAAATTGTGCATCAGTGAATGCAAATAATATAGTGTATGTTTCAGTGATGAAGCCACACCGGCTCGCTGCTGTCCAGCTCCAGGAACTCTGTACAACACCAACACATTAGAAGCCTTCAAAACCACCGACAAGAAAGCCCTCCTGGATCAAGCAGCCAATGAGGTGCAGCGCTTTGACTCGCTCTTAATGAATTGTGCCTGTTGATAGCGTATTTTATTTGCAGAGATGCACCAAATGAATTATGTGCTTTCTTTCACTGTGTATCTGGATGCTGAGCATCCTTCTCCATCATTTGATAAATTACTGCTGCTGTTCTTAATCTTCTTAATACAATTTTGTTGACTGCCTGCTTTCTGCAAATGGTAATAACACAATGATAATCGCCGTGGCCAAACAGCACAGACTTTTGCATATGTGAGCCTGGAGCACAAAACCAGTCTTAAGTCGCTGGGGTATATTTGTAGCAATAACCAAAAATACATTGTATGGGTCAAAATGATCAATTTTTATTTTATGCCAAAAATCATTAGGATATTAAGATCATGTTCCATGAAGATATTTTGTAAGTTTCCTACTGTAAATATATCAAAACTTAATTTTTGATTAGTAATATGCATTGCTAAGACTTCATTTGAACAACTTTAAAGGCGATTTTCTCAATATTTAGATTTTTTTGCACCCTCAGATTCCAGATTTACAAATAGTTGTATCTCAGCCAAATATTGTCCTATCATAACAAACCATACATCAATGGATGCTTATTTATTCCGCTTTCAGATGATGTATTAATCTCAATTTTGAAAAATTGACACTTATGACTGGTTTTGTGCTCCAGGGTCACATATATAAGGCCAGACTTAAATAAACCCAATGTTTTTGCACTGAAAAGAATGGTGGTATTTGTGTCCCAAAAGACATACTATAAATTATACTATATAGTATATGCTTATACTATGCACTATGTCTTCAAACATGCATACACTATATAGTATAATTTATAGTATGTATTGTGCACAAGGTTTAAATTTTATTATTCAACGTTGTAATCTTATAGTCTCTCCTCTTCTGATACATAAGGAAAGCTGCAACAGTCGAGTGCATGAATGAAGTATCCAACTTTCCACTCTTTGTTTTGTTAGTTAAAGAATAGTTCACTCAAAAATGAATGTAATAACCCTCAGGCTATCCAAGATTTGTAGAAATGTGTCTCTGCATCAGTGTCTCAGCAATGGATGCTCTGCAGTGAATGGGTGCCGTCAGAATGAGAGTCTGATAAAAACATCACAATAATCCACAGCACTCCAGTCCATCAGTTAACATCTGGAGAAGACAAAAGACTGTTTGGACTCTCATTCTGACGGCACCCATTCACTGCAGAGCATCCATTGCTGAGACACTGATGCAGTGACAAACCTGATGCAGAAACAAACTCATCCTAATCTTCGATGGCCTGAGGGTGAGGAAATTTTGTCCCAGAATGTGTTTCACAGTGTGAAATGCGTAATGTGTACACTATTGCATTTGCATAAACTATATCAAATAATTTCTGGTCATGTCGATATAATTAATACTGGTAATGTTGTCTTCATCACAGATTTGGAGCTCTATTCAGTCCGGAGCTGCGCTGGAAGACTCCTCCATCCTAAACAAATTCATCCTCTTGACATTTGCGGTTTGTATGCCGGCGTTTTAGAAAATGTCCTTATAAATGAATGTCCTTTCAGCCATTTGTTTCTGACTGGTCCTTTTGTTTATCCAGGATCTGAAGAAATATCATTTCTATTATTGGTTCTGCTTCCCTGCCCTTTGCTTTCTGGAGGGGGTCCAGCTGGAGCAGGAGCCGGAGTCATTAGAGAACAGCTTCTCTGCCAAACAGGTGCAGATAACTCACTTCTGATGAGGATGTTTTGTGCGAGGGATAATGAGCCATTAGTCAGTGCGTTATGAAAAGCATTTGCTGATTAGAATTGTTAATGCAATGTTAATTATTTGAATGCATAATGTCATATAGGTCCTAAGATGAGTGGCGTGCCATATACAGTGACACTAAAGCGTATTTGGAAATCCCTCTGTTTTCTGTCTATATTTTAGCTGTAGGTACACTACCAGTCAAAAGTTTTTGAACAGTAAGATATTATAATTTTTTTTTAATTCTCTTATGTTCACCAAGCCTGCATTTATTTGATCCAAAGTACAGCAAAAGCAGTAATATTGTGAAATATTTTTACTATTTAAAATAACTGTTTTCTATGTGAATATCTGTTAAACTGTAATTTATTCCTGCGATCAAAGCTGCATTTTAAATCAAAAATACAGTAAAAATTGTGTAATATTATTAGAATGTAAAACAGCTGTTTTCTATGTGAATATCTGTTAAACTGTAATTTATTCCTGTGATCAAAACTGCATTTTAAATCAAAAATACAGTAAAAATTGTGTAATATTATTAGAATGTAAAGCAGCTGTTTTCTATGTGAATATCTGTTAAACTGTAATTTATTCCTGTGATCAAAACTGCATTTTAAATCAAAAATACAGTAAAAATTGTGTAATATTATTAGAATGTAAAGCAGCTGTTTTCTATGTGAATATCTGTTAAACTGTAATTTATTCCTGTGATCAAAACTGCATTTTAAATCAAAAATACAGTAAAAATTGTGTAATATTATTAGAATGTAAAACAGCTGTTTTCTATGTGAATATCTGTTAAACTGTAATTTATTCCTGTGATCAAAGCTGCATTTTAAATCAAAAATACAGTAAAAATTGTGTAATATTATTAGAATGTAAAGCAGCTGTTTTCTATGTGAATGTGTTAAACTGTAATTTATTCCTGCGATCAAAGCTGCATTTTAAATCAAAAATACAGTAAAAATTGTGTAATATTATTAGAATGTAAAGCAGCTGTTTTCTATGTGAATATCTGTTAAACTGTAATTTATTCCTGTGATCAAAGCTGCATTTTAAATCAAAAATACAGTAAAAATTGTGTAATATTATTAGAATGTAAAGCAGCTGTTTTCTATGTGAATATCTGTTAAACTGTAATTTATTCCTGTGATCAAAGCTGCATTTTAAATCAAAAATACAGTAAAAATTGTGTAATATTATTAGAAAGTAAAACAGCTGTTTTCTATGTGAATATCTGTTAAACTGTAATTTATTTCTGTGATCAAAGCTGTATTTTTTAAATCAAAAATACAGTAAAAATTGTGTAATATTATTAGAATGTAAAGCAGCTGTTTTCTATGTGAATATCTGTTAAACTGTAATTTATTTCTGTGATCAAAGCTGTATTTTCAGCATCATTACTCCAGTCTTCAGTGTCACATGATCTTCAGAAATCATTCTAATATGCTGATTTGCTGCAAAAACATTATTATTATTATTATTATCAATATTTGAAACAGTCGAGTACATTTTTTTTCAGGATTCTTTGATGAATAGAAAGATCCAAAGATCAGCATTTATCTGAAATATAAAGCTTTTGTAACATTATACACTATAGCATTCAAACGCTTGGAGTCAGTATTTTTTTTTTTCTGGGAAAGAAATAATAGAAATTAATACTTTAATTAGCAAGGATGCTTTAAATTGATCAAAAGTGATGATAAAGACATTTATAATGTCATATTTCAGATAAATGCTGATCTTCTGAACTTTCTATTAATCAAAGAAACCTGAAAAAATTCTGCTCAGTTGTTTTCAACATAATAATAATAATAATAATAAATGTTTCTTGAGCAGCAAATCAGCATATTATTATGATTTCTGAAGATCATGTGACACTGAAGACTGCAGTAATGATGCTGAAAATACAGCTTTGATCACAGAAATAAATTACAGTTTAACACATATTCACATAGAAAACAGTTATTAAAATAAGTTACTTTTGTTGTATTTTGGATCAAATAAATGCAGGCTTGGTGAGCAAAAGAGACTTCTTTAAAAAACCCTACAGTTTATAAACGTGTACTTCATTAGTAAGTTGTGTTATTTTATTACCCTCCTCATTTCGATTCAAATTCAATTACAGTATATGAATTTCCATAACATTCACTAAATTCAGATTGCATCCCGTCTCGATTCAGTTGATTTTTTGTTCTAAATGTCACACTATCCTTCTTTACACCAGCTTTTGGAGCCACTCTACATGTTAGAGAGTACATTTCACTTCTTGCCTAAATATCTTCCAACCAAGCATGAACTTTCTTTTCATTTGATTGTGTTAATGAGGTGGACTGATTGCTTTGAATTGATCTGTTTCACAGATATTAAGCTTGCAGACGGCGTATGATAATCTTTGCGTCTCGAGTGGAACGACGGCGGTCCCACATTTTCTGCTGAAGTACACAGAAGAAAGTGTTGAAGTCGCTCCTCTAAAAGACTTGAACTCCTTCTTCCCAGACCTAAAGAAGGTAATTCCCAGTATAAAGCTGCATTGTTATTATTATTAATGGAATATTGGAGGTTATTCCATAACTTCAATTCTGTCAACAACATTTGTGGACCACAAAACCAGTCATAAGGGTCAATTTTTCGAAATTGAGATTTATGCATCATCTGAAAGCTGAATAAATAGCTTTCCATTGATGTATGGTTTGTTATGATAGCACAATATTTGGCTGAGATACAACTATTTGTAAATCTGGAATCTGAGGGTGCAAAAAAATCTAAATATTGAGAAAATCACCTTTAAAGTTGTTCAAATGAAGTTCTTAGCAATGCATATTACTAATCAAAAATTAAGTTTTGATATATTTATGGTTAGAAGTTTACTAAATATCTTCATGGAACATGATCTTTATTTAATATCCTAATGATTTTTGGTATAAAAGATAAATGGATAATTTTGACCCATACAATGTATTTTTGGCTATTGCTACAAATATCCCCCAGCGACTTAAGACTGTTTTTGTGCTCCAGAGATACATATTTAATAATGAGACTCTGGGTGAAGTGTTCTGGGATGGTTGATGATGAACCTGTAATATTCATGTAATTCTTGACAGTATGTGGGTATAATGTGGCATGTGTTTGTCAGATTTCTGTGGGTGTGTATGACCCATGCACGCTTCCTAAACATCCAGGCTGGCCTCTCAGAAACTTTCTCATCCTCCTCGCAAAAAAATGGTACGTCTGCAATGAGCTTTTCCAACACGCATCCCACTGGTGTTAAATCATAGCCCTGTTTCCACAGCTCCACTCTTCTCCTGCTGACGTTACGTTCAATCTCCAGAGGAAATATTATTCCCAACCATCTGCTAATGTCTTGTGAGAATGTATTGCACCGATCAAGCCTGGTTTGATAAGTGTACACTCAATACAGTACCATGATGCTGCTTATTCATTAGCCATGCAGACAAGAAGCCTTTATGAAAATACTACGGCAGCACCTAAAAACAATGTGTCCAATGTTAACAGTACCGTAGTACATTAATAGATCACATGACTGTGTTCATATACACTGTGACTCCAAAGTACTTTAAAGAATACTGTAGTATTACCATGGTACATGTCCAAAACACATATCACCATAGCTCCATATCCAAAAACTGCATTTATTTATACTTAGTCACTTTTTGATAGATTGGATGTTTCTTCTGCTCACCAATGCTGCAAAAATACAGAAAAAACAGGAATATTGTGAAATATTTTTGTAATTTAAAATAATTGTTTTTCTGATTTTATATATTTTAAAATGTAATTTATTTCTGTGATCAAAGCTGTATTTTCAGCATCAGTCTTCGGTGTCACATGATCTTCAGAAATCATTATAATATGCTGATTTATTATTAATGTTGGAAACTGTCGTGCTGCACAATATTGTTTTTGTAACCTATGATACTTTTCTCAGGATTTTTTGATGAATAAAAATTATTTATAATAGAAATCTTTTCTAACAACATACACTACTGTTCAAAGTTTTCTTTCTTTCTTTTTTTTGAAAGAAATTAATAACTTTTATTCAGCATGGATGTGCTAAATTGATAAAAAGTGACCGTAAAGACTTATATTGACCCAAAAGATTTCCATTTTCAATAAATGTTGTTCTTTTTAACTTTTTATTCATTAAAGAATCCTGCAAAAGTATCACAGGTCCCAAAAATATTGTGCAGCACGACTGTTTTCAACATTAATAATAATAATAATAAATGTTTCTTGAGCAGCAAATCAGCATATTATTATGATTTCTGAAGATCATGTGACACTGAAGACTGCAGTAATGATGCTGAAAATACATCAATTACATTTTAAAGTATATTAAAATAGAAAAACATTATTTTAAACTCTTATTTCACAATATCACATTTTTTTCTGTATTTATGATCATTAAAATGCAGAGACTTTGTTAAAGAAACAGTAAAAATCTTACATGTCCAAATAAACGTCAAAATATGATGTATTTTGGTTACACTTTATTTTAAGGTGTCCTTGTTATAGTGTAATTATACATTTAAGTACTGAGTAATATTAACTACATGTACTTACTATAAAATTAGGGTTTGGTTTAGGGTTACTTGCATGTAATTATGCATAATTAATTGTTGTTATAATAGTAAATACATGTAACGTGTAACAAGGTCACCTTAAAATAAAGTGTTACCTGTATTTTTTAGGAAATGTGGTTTAAATGCTGCTGTATTTTGCAGCTTTCAGTGTTAAACTGTACTGACTCTTCCAGCCGTGGTCTCTTTGTGATGGTAAGTTTAAGGTCAGAGACCGTGTGTGTTCACGGTGGTGTGTGTGTGTGTGTGTGTGTGAATGCAGGGGCTCACAGCTGGATGTGCTGGAGGTTCTGTGCTTCAGAGACAGGACTCTACAAGGGAGCCGCTCGATCCGGCACAGCATCATCTTTCGGGTCAAGCTCCCAGACCTCACGGCTTCTGCAGGTAATTTATCATCTTCGGCTGAGTGCTTCTGAACAGCGGCGTAAAGCCTCAGGAGACGCCAGACTCCATTTAAATGATAATACAGAGTCCTCAGACTGCCTGCCAGAGGTTTCAGTTTTTTAGCTGATTGTTGGGTCTTATGAACTGGACCTCTGTTTATTCCTGCTAATTATCCAGATTCATATTGTTTGATTTTGTTTGCATTATCATTCATTTACAGAGCCCATAAGGCATCGGTGGGCAGTTCTGACCCTCGAGATCCACTTTCACACAGAATTTAACCTGTAGCTAACGAGTAATTCTGATTAGCTTGGAGTGTTTGATTAGGGTTAGAGCCAAACTCTGCAGGAAAGAGGGTCTCAAGGGCCAGAGTTGCCCACCCCAGGCTTAAAGGGACATGGTGATGACAATATATATATATATATATAATGGTAGGAGAAATTGTATTCCAGCGTTCTTTTGCATTCCCCTAAGAAACTTTGTGTTATCTCGCAAAACATGTGCGTTCTTTTGCAAAATTAATTTCCCCCAAGAAATGTTGCTTTTGAATTATGGTTATCTTCCACATATCATGGTATTTCCATCTCAATGTTTATGCAAGGGAATGGGGAAACGCAAGACTTTTGCAAATGAAAGCAAAGTTTTATACAGTGCCCTCCACTAATATTGGCACCCTTGGTAAATATGAGCCGTGAAAATAAATCTGCATTGTTTATCCTTTTGATCTTTCATTCAAAAAATTCACAAAATTCTAACCTATCATTGAAGAAAAACAATTGAACGTGGCCTCAGTGTGAATTAAATGCTTTCTCTAGTTCATGTTGGCCACAGTTATTGGCACCCAATTATTGTAACGTCCTTTTCCCAAGATAACAGCTCTGTTTTATAATGCCTGAAGAGTTTGAAGAACACCTGATAAGAGATCAGAGACCATTCCTTCATCCAGAATCTCTCCAGATCCTTCAGATTCACCGCTGCTTCTCTTCAGTTCATCTCACTCATTTTCTACAGGGTTCAGGTCAGGGAACTGAGACTCATTTTGTGCTCAGTGACCCATTTTTGTGTTGATTTTGATGTTTGATTGTGGATTATTGTCCTCATGGAAGATCCAAACACGGTCCATTATAAGATTTCTAACAGAGTCAGTCAGATAGAATCCATGATGCCATGCATCTGAACAAGACGTCCAGGACCTCCGGCAGAAAAACAGGCCAACAACATTAAAGATCCAGCAGTATATTTAACCGTGGACATGGGCTACTTTATCCCTGTTTGCACCAAACCCATCTGGGCTGCGTGTCCCAAAAGCATCGTAAGCTTAAGTACATCGTAGACTCATTGAAACCAATGGAGCTACGATCAACTTTGGCTTACGATGCTTTTGGGAAACACAGCCCTGGTGGGTTTGCTGCCAGAAAGCTCTTTTTCAGTTTCATCTGAGCATAGAAGCCAGTGCTGTTTGACGTTCCAGTCGTGTCTGACAACTGAATATACTGGAGTTTGTTTTTGGATGAGCGAGGAGAATTTTCCTTGAAACCCTCCCAAACAACATGTGATGTAGGTGCAGTTTGATATATATTTTTAGGCTTTCTGACCCCAAGACTCAATTAATCTCTGCGGTTCTCCAGCTGTGGTCCTTGAAGAGTCTTTAGCCACTCAAACTCTCCTCCTCGGCGTGCATTAGGACGATATACACACACGTACTCTTCCAGGCAGATTTGTAACATCTTTAGTTGATTGGAAATTCTTAATTATTGCCCTAATGGTGGAAATGGGGATTTTCAATGCTTTAACTCTTTTCTTAAAGCCACTTCACTAATTTGTGAAGCTCAACAATCAGAACTATATTCTTAGGTTTTACTCCTTGTGATGGATGATTAAGGGAATTTGGCCTTTATGTTCCTCATATTTATAATCCTGTGGATCAGAAGTCATGGCTGGACAATTTCATGCTCCTAGTCACCGTGGTCTGCTAAAAATATGAATGGGAATATACTTCAGAGATATTTTACTCTTAAGAATTTCTAGGGGTGCCAATAATTGTGTCCAACATGCATTGGAGAAAAACATTTATTTCATCATGAGATTTTCTCCCCACTTTCAATTGTTTTACTTCAATGATAGGTTAGAATTTTGTGAATTTTAAACAATAAACAATGTGTATTTATTTTCACAGCTGCCTCATATTTACCAAGGGTGCCAATATTAGTGGAGGGCACTATGAGTTAAAGGGATAGTTCACTTTGAAATTAAAATGTGGTATCTATCAGCTTACCCCAAGGGCATCCAAGATGTAGGTGTCTTTTTTTCTTCAGTAGATCCAATTTTGATGTTTTTAGGTCAAACCGTTCTAGTCTGTCAGTCATATAATGGGAGGTATAGGTCACTGTCTCTATAAGAGGGAAAAAGAACATGCACAGAGAAATCCAAATTAAACAATTCCCCATCGTAACTACACATTGATGGCCTAAGACACGAAACGAGCGGTTTGTGTGAGAAAACGAACAGTATTTATATTGTTTTTTACCTCTTGTACACAACCATGTCCAAGTGATCTGAGTGCGCGCACACATCCGGTGTGTGACGTGTGTGTGCGCGCGCTCTGGCTCACGCTGCATTCACACGGGGCGTCGGCGTCAACGCTTGACGGAGGGCGTGTCTGAAGCGTGGTGCTGACGCAACTTTTCAAGCGCCAACGGAGGCGTCAGCCAATCAGATCGCCTCATGCAAATACCCAATCCCGTTCATGCAACACCAGAGAAGTATGTGATTGGTTGTTGTAACTATGACGGCGCGTCAGCACCACGCTTCAGACACGCCCTCCGTCAAGCGTTGACGCCGACGCCCCGTGTGAATGCAGCGTGAGCCAGAGCGCGCGCACACACACACACACCGGATGTGTGTGTGCACTCAGATCACTTGGACATGGTTGTGTACAAGAGGTAAAAAACGATATAAATACTGTTCGTTTTCTCACACAAACCGCTCGTTTCGTGTCTTAGGCCATCAATGTGTAGTTACGATGGGAAATTGTTTGTTCATGCAGATAAACCACACTTTCAGTGGCCGCAATTCATTCATAGTGAATCCTGCCTTTAAATAGCATTATGACGTCAAAGAAGGTCTAGTATGGTTTATTCTCCCTGAGCTGGGACATGTTTGTCTGCTCAGATCCTTCATTCACTCCTCGCTGTGAACTGATGGAGGAGATTCCCTGACGTTCACCCTCATCACAGCCCATCAGACTTGTGAAGTCCTGTGGGAGTCTCTGTACTGATGCTGTGAATTGGGCCGAAGCTGCCGGGTATGAAAGCACAGCGCTGTAGGAACCTGATAAGGACAATTGATTAAAATCCGGTCGTTCCATTTTCACATAGATGGCCTCTTTCATCGCTTTCTTAAACCGTCCATCCTCCCTGTCTTTACACCGCTGTGGTCCTTCTCCTTCAGATGCACAAACATGGATGTCTTCACACTTCAGTGAGGTTTGCCCTTCAGAACTGTGACATTCACTTGCTTTGAAAAGTCCAGTGATCTCACGTTGTGCAATCCACCATCATCTCACCAGAATTAACCAACACAGCCACATATATGAGTGATGATGCATCTTTGGGCACCATTCACTCAGTGTTTTCTTGCATTCAAAACCAGATAGTGAATACAGTTTGATCAACTAAAAAATAAATGTGCTCACCCTCGGCCCATCCAAGATCAGGATGTGTTTGTTTCTTCATCAGGTTTGTAGAAATGTGTCTCTGCATCAGTGTCTCAGCAATGGATGCTCTGCAGTGAATGGGTGCCGTCAGAATGAGAGCTGATAAAAACATCACAATAATACACACCACTCCAGTCCATCAGTTAACATCTGGAGAAGACAAAAGCTGAAACAAATCCAGCATTAAGATGTTTTTAATGTCTAAAATATGAGTCCATAATCCATAATAATGCTTCCTCCAGTGAAAAAGTGTTCTGGTGTGAATCAGGAGAGAAATCTGCATCAGATCAAGCAGTGTTTACAAGACAAAACAGCTCTAAACAAATATGTGGCTGGTATTATTGATGTGAGAGACAACAGCAGATGCACTTTTTCACTGGAGGAAGAGTTATTATGGATTATGGACTCATAGTTTAGACATTAAAAACGTCTTAATGCTGGATTTGTTTCAGCTTTTGTCTTCTCCAGATGTTAACTGATGGACTGGAGTGGTGTGTATTATTGTGATGTTTTTATCAGACTCTCATTCTGACGGCACCCATTCACTGCAGAGCATCCATTGCTGAGACACTGATGCAGAGACACATTTCTACAAACCTGATGAAGAAACAAACTCATCCTGATCTCAGATGGCCCGAGGAGGAGCAAATTTTCAGCAAATTTTCATTTTTGGGTGAACTGTTCTTGAAAGTCATGTGTTCATCGACACAAATGCACTCAACTACTACTAAAAAAATCAGCGAAATATGATACAGTGGCCAAAGACATTGTATGTCTGATGCATTTGTACAATTAGGTTGAACTTCAAATATTTCTTCACAATTATTTGACCTGTACGACACCAAGCAATGTGTTTTTTATATTAATATTAAAGTCAGTTTAACTGTAGGCTGTTGCGTTATGTTTATGTGTACTCATTTGTTTATGCAGTATGTCCAAAGAGTGTGGGTTGGGAGAAGAACCCTAAAGGAGCGATGGGACCTAGAAGTGTTAATCTCAGTGAATGCATGGACCCTAAAAGGTACTAAACATCTGGCGTCAGTTTATAGACTCTGAATTGGTTTTCTCAGTGGTATGTGACACATTTCATTGATTTCCTCAAGGCTTGCCGAGTCGTCTGTCGATCTCAACCTGAAGCTGATGCGCTGGAGGCTGGTCCCGTCTCTGGATCTGGATAAGGTCGTGTCCACGAGGTGTCTGTTGCTGGGAGCCGGGACTCTGGGATGTAATGTGGCCAGGACACTGATGGTAAGAACCATCTGCTTTTGATTTACGTTTGATTATCGACAGTTTATCGCATCTGACAGGTGTCAAGAAAGCTTGCATTGCCTTCAGTATGGATTTCTTGGCTTGCTTTATGTCATTTAAGTGCTTACGTGCCTTTGGCATAATTGCTTCTTAATGGTTTTTGAGATAGTCGTAAGCCAAAGACTGTAATTAAAGCAAGTCGCAGATGCTTCCATCTCACAATGATAGTGGTGCCACTTAAAAATGCAGTTAATTGCGAGCGTAAGAGTGTTTTTACACTGGGTTCCAACAATTGTGGCTTATATGTGAAAGAACTTTATAACAAAATAGCAATCTTATAAAGTTTATAAAGTTATTGTCTCTCAAAAGAAAGAGTCGACTCTGAATCATTGAAACGAGTCGTTTTTAAAACGAATCCCTGATTGACGTCATCATGAAACATTAGCATATTACCGCCCACTTGTTGGTCTTTTTGCATTGGTCTGAATGAAAATGCAAATTCATTCTTGGCCACTAGGTGCCGCTTTTGGAGCGTTAAAAGCTCACAAACACTGCTTTAAAAGAAATCGACCAATCAGAGCAGAGTAGCGTCACGTGAAGGAGGAGTTTGGAAAAATTAATCGTCGTGCGAATCGTTTGGGAGTCGTTGAGCAAATAAGGTAAAAATAAATGCATATTATAAGAAAATGAAAGTGTTTTTTGACCTCGCATGCATGTCAAGCTGTTGTTGGAGATCCAAAACCAAAATATGAACCTTAATAGCGGCACTTTAAATAGGAGTCGAGTGTGAACATTTTCATAAATGCTATCTTTGCTTTTTTTTTACACCGGTTTACTGTTTCAGAGGAATTATGCAGATCAGGTAATGGTGCAAACATGCCAAAAAAACAAAACAATGCACGGCACAATTCGTGATTTTGCGCGCTGCTTGAGCAGATAACCACAAACTGGTGTGGTTTACTGAGTGTGCTTGACTACACTGTGTCTCTGGATATATGCCTGGATATAGTGAAGATCAGTGTTGGGGAAGTGACTTTCAGAAGTAATGCATTACTATATGTGACCCTGGAGCACAAAAGCAGTCATAAGTAACACAGGGGCAATAGCCAACAATAAGTATGTCAAAATTATACTTTCTTTTAGCCAAAAATCATTAGATATTAAGATCATGTTCCATGAAGATATTACTTATAAAAAATTAAGTTTTGATATATTTATGGTTAGTAATATATTGCTAAGAACTTCATTTGACCCTGATTTTTTTGCACCTTCAGATTCCAGATTTACAAATATTGCAGATTATTTATTCAGCTTTTAAGTATGAATCTCAATTTCGAAAAATTGAGACTTAAGACTGATTTTGTGCTCCAGGGTCATATATTGCGTTACTCCCTAAAAAAGTAACTAATTACGTTACTTAGTTACTTTTTATGGAAAGTAGTGCATTACGTTACTTTTGAGTTACTTTGTAAATCTGGGCAGGGTTTGCTTGTTTGTTTGCAACATAAAAACTTATTTTACAAATCTAAAAGCTCTTTCACACCAAAAGTGAAGTGAATCCGCCTCAGACTGAAGGAGATGTAGATTCACGTCTGTACACTAGAGGGCGCCGCTCAAACTAATCACATGAAGAATATGACACAGAAGAAGAAAGTTCAACACTATTCAGCAATAACTAAAATAAAAAAGTGTCATTTTCGCTTATTAGTATGATTAAATTGGATCATCGAAGGTCAGTAGCAAAGACATTGGTTAATAAAATGTGATTAAATACATAAATTATATTTGTCTTATTTAACATATTTAATTATTGCAGGTTTGTATAATATTCTAAGTTTGCATTTGACTGTTTTTATTGATTTTGAGGAACACTGTGTTTTTGTGCAGGTGAGGTGAGTAAATACATGTTGATATTTAGTCTAGAACTACATTAAGATCGTGTTCACACACAACGCTCTGATTTCTGTCACCATGGCAACACCAGAGCTGTCACTCAATACATCACCATGGCAACACCAGAGCTGTCACTCAATACATCACCATGGCAACACCAGAGCTGTCACTCAATACATCACCATGGCAACACCAGAGCTGTCACTCAATACATCACCATGGCAACACCAGAGCTGTCACTCAATACATCACCATGGCAACACCAGAGCTGTCACTCAATACATCACCATGGCAACACCAGAGCTGTCACTCAATACATCACCATGGCAACACCAGAGCTGTCACTCAATACATCACCATGGCAACACCAGAGCTGTCACTCAATACATCACCATGGCAACACCAGAGCTGTCACTCAATACATCACCATGGCAACACCAGAGCTGTCACTCAATACATCACCATCGCAACACCAGAGCTGTCACTCAATACATCACCATGGCAACACCAGAGCTGTCACTCAATACATCACCATCGCAACACCAGAGCTGTCACTCAATACATCACCATGGCAACACCAGAGCTGTCACTCAATACATCACCATGGCAACACCAGAGCTGTCACTCAATACATGAGAAACAAAGTAACTGTTACTTATTTGAAAAAGTAACTCCGATATTTCCTTCTAAATTAAAAAGTAATGCATTACTTTGCTAGTTACTTTGGAAAAGTAATCTGATTACGTAACTGATTACGTTACCCCCAACACTGATAGTGTTCTCCATGAATTAAGCATCATTTGATGAATAACTGCTTAGAAAATGTACACAAACATCCCCTTTAAATAAAATTACGTTTACCTGTCAAATAGCACAAACTTTTGTCATTAAAGCACATAAATGTGTAACAGTGGTGTGTTTGTGTGATTTAAATGCATATGGCATACAGTATCACCACAGCACCTGTAGCCCTATGAAATATGTTTTATTTTTTCCAAAATTCAGTTTAAATTTTTACTAAATTACATTAAAAAAATTCTGGATTCATTTTTTTTTTTTTTTATTATTATTATTCTGGACTCCTTTTTAATGTTCAAATTAAATTGTATTAATCAAAAAGCATGTATAATTAATTAAAATCATGAAACTTTCATGAAAAATTACATGTATAGGGCCCCCTCAGAAATTCTGTGTTTTTAAATTGTTCTGGTTATCAAATGAAGGCATAAAACATTGGTTTAATTGATCTTTTAATTAATGAAAATTAAACACATTTTATTTTTTTGGCAAAGAAAGGGTATTTACTATTAAAATTAAAACATGGAAGAAATATTGTGATTATTTTTTTATTTTTATTTTTTATTCTTTATTTATTAAACATTTTTTATTTATAACTTTTTACAGCAGAGCCCGAGATCTGCCCATATATATTTATATTTATTATTATTATTATTATTATAATTATAATAATTTTTTTAAATTTTTTTATATATAGTTTTATTAATTTTTCAACAGTAGTAGTATCACATACATTCTGCTAAATCATAGTAATACATTTCTGGCACAATGTCTTCAAGTTAAACCGAACTTTTATTTTGTAGGGTTGCCGAGTACATTTCTGTGTGTATATGATATGAGCTAGTTTTACTCAAATGAAAGGGTAAAATGCTGGTGAAGTGACTCTCAGAGCAGTTCTGGAGATGTTGTTCATGTATTTATGTCCTCGTTTAGTGTATGTTGTAAACAAAACCACACGTCTGTAAAATCATAGAGCCCTACACCTGCTTCAACAGCTGGTCACAGTATCTTTGTGCTGTAATACTGAAATGGCAGACATGTTTAGTGAATGTTTCTCTGAATGTTTTCTGTTTTCGAGGGCTGGGGTGTGAGACACATCACTTTTGTGGACAACGCGAAGATCTCCTACTCGAACCCGGTGCGCCAGCCGCTCTATGAGTTTGAAGACTGTCTGAGTGGAGGGAAGAATAAAGCTCTCGCCGCGGTGGACAGATTAAAGAAGATCTTTCCTGGTGTGGTGAGGACTTTCAGATGCTTTAAGTGTATTGCAGTTGTATATGAGAAGCACAGGTGCTGTTTGGGGTCGGCTGAACACTTACAGCAGACAGAAATGTGTTGAACTGTGTATTATTAGTATTGGGGCATTTACAGTAACCTCCCTCACACCCCGCAGACCGATCCGTGTATTTATTAGACTAATGATGCATGAATAAACATCCGAGAGGCTGTATGAACATATACTGTGGGCCGTTAGGACTCAATTTCAACATGCAATTATCTACATCAATGAAGTCTGAATTATTCATTTTAATATCGGTGAATGGTATTTAGTTGGTCTGCAGATGTATTTGACTGATGTTCATTATCTTTGAGAAGTCTCATAGCATTTAATCCCACATTGTAACTCATGTTCATATGAAATGTGGCTCATTTATATTCATCTGCTGAGCGATCCTCTCATGCATCACTGATCAGGGTGCGAGGACCGGCTCTTATGGCTTCTTCTAGAAGCAAATTAGCCTTTTCTGTTTCCACTGCATCCCTTTTGGATGAAAGCAGACGTTTCTTAGATTTAGATGCAAATGTTAAGTTTATATTGTAAACAAGAACACAATTATTAATTCGACTTGCTTGGGTAAATAGAGGTAAAAGGAACTTTGTGTGCACTGTAAAAAACACAGTAGCAACGCTTTAGGTTTTACGGTTATAACTTAAATTTACAGTTAAATACTGTAATTTCATTAACTGATATAATGTTAATATACCAACCTATTGAAGTACTGAAATCTGTTTTAATGCACTGATAACCACCAAAAGCAGGAGGTGATGAGAAAGTCACATGATGAACCAAAGCCTATCACAAGCAGCTTTTAAATATTAACATAATATAGAATATATATATATATATATATATATAGTATCATTCACACAAACACTAAACAGCATCATGGTAACACACATGAAACTGAATTAATTTAACAACATTAGGTGTAACATACAACCCTAATGTACACACACTGATAAGAAAAAACTAAGAAGAAACAGTTATTTCAACAAAAAAACATCAAATTTGAAATGTAACGCAGGGAATTCTGGGAATGTCAATTTACGGTTATTTACTGTAAATTATACATTCTTTTTCAAAAACGGTATACTACCGTAAAATTACATGTAATGTCCAATACAGTTTTTCACAGTCTATAGTAGAGGAACTTACCGTTAACCATTTAACAGGTTTTTACTGTAGCATTTTTACAGTCTTTTACCGTTAAATTCACGGTAATTTTTTACAGTGTGGTCAACAAACCATGGGGAGTCATGTTTTTCTCCACTGTCCTTGCGAGAGTCTATGGGTTTTTTACTTGTACTGTTTGTACTGTGAAACCGAAGCCAACAGATGATGAGATTGAAACTGGTTAGGGAGTCTTTTAGGGCCTGTTTACACCTGGTCACTCATGCGTTTTCTCTGATCGGATATCTATCCGATTTGTTAAAACGTTTTCATTTACACTTGGCCACATACATGTGTCTTCGCAAGACGGATATAAATCCGTTCTTCAATTCCCGCACTATATGCAAATTTAACACGTCAATGAAAGCAATAGATATGCGCTGCATTTTATTCATTATCAGCGAATTTCAATATCAGAGACCGCAACAGGAGAGAGCACGGCATCAGCACTGGAAAGATAGGTTAGACTCACTACTTTTAATGAAGATGATTGTGTGTTGAGCATCTGCGACTATTAATTTCAGTTTCATTCAGTTTGCTGAAGAGATGCTCAGCTACTCGTCCGCGGTGATGCTTGTTGCATTAGCGCTGTCGTATCTGACTGTAACATGCCATATAGCCTATAAAATGCTCTCACACGTTTATTATTTTAATATTCTGGGAGGAGTAAAATTAGCATATGTGGTTTCAACAACCAGATGCATTTACACTTGTCCAGTTTCGTCTGGAATGCGTCCCAGACCTCCTCCTGAAGTGGTTTGAGCGATCGGATTTTAATGCGTCTCGAATGCGTTTCGGAAGGTATTTACACCTGGTCTTTTCAGGATCGGATAGCTATCCCATCAGACAAAACACATGAAGTGACCAGGTGTAAACAGCCCCTTAGAGCTGAAGTGAGTCACGTGGATCAGACTGCACTGGTTGTGCTTTTGTTTGTTGAACAGACATAGACTGAAGGATGTGAGACATCAGGAAACAATTACGACTAGCTAGTTAATTTCTAATTATGCATGTTACGTGATTGTACAGGAAACGCACCGCAGATCAGTGTATTGAAAGCACTAAAACAAGACGTTAAATTTACTTAATTTTTATTTTGCATGCATATTTTTTAAGTAAAATTTAAATACGGAATTAAGTAAAATCTACTTAACTAAGTTATGTAAAATTAGCAAAGGAAATAAGTCAATTTAACGTGGCCGGGTAGAGTTTAATGAGTAATTTCTACTTAATTATTTTAAGTTTACCCTGCAATATTCACGGATTGTAAACAACTTTACTCAAACAACATAGCACTGAAAAAAAGGCCTATAAAGCATGTGGTTAAGTTACAATCACGTATGTGAGCAAGCAGACAGCTCGTTATTGTTTTAAAGGTAATATGTTGACTCAATATAGTTATTAACTGAATGAACACAGAGACCTGGATACTTGGCACATGATACACAATGACGTGACAATCAGTGTTTGAGTATGAATGGGTCATTTTGAGTAAAAAAAATGAACTCCAGATGTCACAAAACAGCAAGTTACTAAACCTAACAATAAAAGCAACCATAAAACACTGTAAATACATCTCGAAAACAGCAACAAACAAAAAAAACCTTATTAATTATTCATGCCCAAGTGCATGATGGGAACAAAGGCATCATGACATTGATATTAAACAATCTTTGTAAAAATAACAAACAATTCCAAGTAAAATATACTTATAAGTTCAAACTTTAAATTCTACAAGCTTAAATTGAGTATTAATATTGAATTACTCTTTTTTTATTTATTTATTTATTTTTATTTTTTTATTCTTGCCTGAACTAAATTATTTAACTTAGAAATTACATTAGTTTTTCTGTAGTATTTACTTCACCACAAAATCATTTTTATCAGTGTGTGTTCACTTAGTTATCTCTGTATAGGTAATGCATTCTCTTAAATATTAAAAGTAAAATAGATGCTAAAGAAAATGTAGATAAAACAACTATTAATCTTCACAAATCACCAATTTAGTTCCATCTAGGGCTGGGTCTCGATTCAGATGTCTCGATTCGATTCTCAATTTTTTGATTACATTCAGTGAATATAGTTTTAATACAAGTTATTGATATTTCTAAAACATGAACAGTAAACATCAGTTTACAAATGGTGGATTAATAAACAGAAATTAAGAACCACAGGGCTGTATTTTAAACCCATTATTTTTTTGTATAGGGTCCTTTCTTAAAACCCCTTAACTGTCACCGTCCTGTATACGGGACGCCTAACTTTACTTCAATATATTACCATTAAATCCTAATCTAATCATGACAAACTATATATTGTTGGAAAGGTCCAAGTCTCCTAAATAGATATTTTACCACTGTTTGTTGTTAAAAAATATGTAGGAGCAGTAATAGATTAATTTATGACAAGAGTGCACCTCAGTACATATACACCATAACAGGAGCTCTGATCTTTGACCTTTTTTTCCTATCATATATTTTAGCAATCATCATATATTATATATCATTTGAAAGCTTAAAATCTCAAAATTCATCCTGTGAAAACCATTTTGAAATCGGACATTTCGTTACCATAGAAATGGTACTTTAAAATCTTTTAGCAGGCTCCTCCCCCTTAGTGGGAGGTGTCATATTCCAAATGTATTACGGTCTTACAGAATCAAAACTTTTTATAATCTTTACAAAATACATATCGTTGGAAAGGTCTGAGTCTCAAAATTTCATATTTGGTGGTTATTTTGTGATGGGAGTAATACTGAGAGAGAAATCGATACATTTGTGATAGAAAAATGCATAAAAAAAAATTCAATGGAGTTTGAATGGCACCCGGTGGCTGTTTGTGGTATAACGCCTAAACAAAATTGCATATGAACCTCCATTTTTTTTTATATCAACTTCAAATTTGGAACACAACTTATGTAGACATATGGCTTTAATTTTATGCCAAATTTGGATTAAAACCTATTTTGTAAAATATTTATTTTATATAAAATAAAATAAAAATAGTACAGTACATTTTATTTACAGTAAATTTAAACTTTTATAACTTTTTTTTACTTAATTTTTTTTAAATGATTTCACTTCTGCAATAATTAGCGGATTGTCTTCTTTAAAAAGAGACCAACCTTAGGTCTGTATTCAAAAGTGTTCATGAATTATAACAATTTAACTTTAAATAGTGCACTTTCAAGTCTATTTTCAAAAAGGGGGGTGACAGTTAAGGGGTTAAAACAATAATATGACCCTATAAAATGTTCTTCTTAATTTTTCTGGTAATCAGATGAAGGCATAAAACATTAATTAAATTTATCCTAATCAAATGAAAATTAAACCCTTTTATTTTTTGGCAAACAAAGTACTGCACAACAGAGGTTTACTGTTAAAATTAAAAAGAAAACAAATGGGGTTATTCCCTTAAAAATAAAGATTTATTAATATTTATTAGTAGTAGTAGCATTGAGTCTTAAGACTGCTAAATAGTAATATATTCTGACAGTTTCTGCACGTTAAACTAAACTTTTATTTTGAAGGGTTGCAGCTGAACTTGCAGCTGCTGTGTATCGTGTGATATGACGGTAGTTTTCTCAAATTAAACAGTAAAATGCTAATAAAATGACTCTCAGAGCAGCTGGAGAGTGTGTTAATATCATCATATAGTGAGACGGCAGACGATTCGCGGCTTTTGAGAATCGATATCGAATCGACGTCATTAAAAAAAACGATTAATCGGAAAATCGTTGCTTAGTTCTTACTATTTTAAACTAGCAATCTCCTCCATTTGTTCATTTGGAGAGTCTCAGATATGTTCTAAGCAACAAAATCAGTTTGGGTACATGTTGTCCGTGTGTTTTAAGCGGTAACATCAGACCCGTGTGACTCAGACTTTCTCTTCATATTCATGAGTCTGTGTGTGAACGCTGTTGGCAGGTGTTTCTGTGAATCCTCTCAAATCCCCTTCACTTCCCATGATGCATCATGCTGCCGGCTTCAACAGAAGTCATTCCAGAAGACCGTTTGGCCGTTAGCAACCGAGAAGAAAGTGCTTTCCTGATGCATTATTGTGACCGTTACTTTTTTAGTTGATTTTGAGATGACTACAAAGAGTTTTCAATATATATTGAGTTTTCAGGTTTTTTTTGTTTGTAATTTTTTCAACTGGTTTTGCTACAGGATCCATATTTTACACTGGACAGCAAATGGAAACAACTTTGTACAAAGACTATTATTATAACAGTAACATAATATTCCATCAAAATGCATTAATACTAACAAAATTATGAACATGATATGTGACCCTGGAGCACAAAAGCAGTCATAAGTAACACAGGTATATTTGTAGCAATAGCCAACAATACGTTGTATGGGTCAAAATTATTAATTTTTCTTTTATGCCAAAAATCATTAGGATATTAAGATCATGTTCCATGAAGATATTTTGTAAGTTTTCTACCGTAAATATATCAAAACTTAATTTTTGATTAGTAATATGCATTGCTAAGAACTTCATTTGAACAACTTTAAAGGATGATTTTCTCAATATTTAGATTTTTTTGCACCCTCAGATTCCAGATTTACAAATAGTTGTATCTCAGACAAATATTGTCCTATCATAACAAACCATACATCAATGGAAAGCTTATTTATTCTTAATTAAATCTCAAATTGACCACTTATGACTGGTTTTGTGGTCCAGGGTCACATATAGGCTGAACAGTCTCAGTTTAGTAAATGCATAAACGACAGCAGAAGATTTCGATCCTCTAGTGTAGTGTGAACAGCTATAGGTGATACGAGCAGAAAGTCATGTGATAGGAAGCAGTGCCTCCTGCTGCTGTGATTGGCTGATCATTGATGAAGGCAACTGCTCCATAAAATCTTCCTGAATGAGAATGACTGAGAAAACAACTCGTCCACTCAGACATTTAATCATGTCTGAATCTAAACGAATGTGAAAGTACTTGAAATGGACTTGAGTTATTAATTAGCATTCTGCTCAATTAAAGCTGCACCTCCTGCAAATATTTGCATTTGCAATCAAGGATTTGTTGGCTAATAGACAACAGTTTAAAACAGCAGTTCATATAACAGTTTAATATTATATTTTCACATAAATCTTAAGGAGGATAAATGTAAACAAACATGGAATCCTAAATTAGATTTAATCAAATGAGGACAAGTTAATGTATTAATATTATTAATATACTGATAAAAAAAGTCTTTATATATTGGATAAAAGTGGCTGCCACATGCATAAATGTAAATACCCTCAGCAGGTATTTAAGAAACTAACATAGCAAGATAAAATTTGCAATACAGTTTTTATTTTAAATCTGTGCAGCTGCCTTTAATGATGACAAATATTGGTTCAAATTGACCCGCCAATGTCATAATCGTAAAATAAGTTTTATATACACATAATCCACAACACATCAGAGTGTCAAGACTTTGCAGGTGTTTCCATGACCTTAAAAATGAGAAAACGTCACAATTTCAGACAGAACATCATAGTTTCCAACAACTAGAAAAATAGAAATAGGTCATATTTAACAATTAATCCCATCAGCACTTACACAACACATTTTCAATATTATCAGAGGAGTGCAGTGTTAGAGCAGAAGGCGTGTGTGTGTGTGTGTGTGTGTGTGTGTGTGTGTGTGTGTGTGTGTGTGTGTGTGTGCGTGTGTGTGTGTGTGTGTGTGAGTGTGTGTGTGTGTGTGTGTGAGTGTGTGAGTGTGAGTGTGGTGTGTGAGTGTGCGTGTGTGTGTGGTGTGTGAGTGTGCTGTGAGTGCGTGTGAGTGTGTGTGAGTGTGAGTGTGCGAGTGTGTGCGAGTGTGTGAGAGTGCGCGTGTGTGTGTGTGTGTGTGTGAGTGTGTGTGTGTGTGTGTGTGTTTCATGAATTGAAAGTGCCACACTGTAAAAAATGACCGTGATTTTAACGGTAAAAAACTGTTAAGTGGTTAACGGTAAGTTCCTGTAAAATTTACAGTAAATAACCGTAAACTGACTTTCCCAGAATTCCCTGCGTTTCATTTCAAATTGGATGTTTTTTCTTTGAAATAACTGTTTCTTCTTAGTTTTTTCTTATCAGTTATGTTTATTAGGGTTGTATGTTACATCTAATGTTGTTAAATTAATGTTTATTGCATATTTCAGTTTAATGAGTCTCATCATGATGGTGATTAGTGTTTGTGTGAATGACACTATATTTATATTCTATATATGTTATTATTTAAAAGCTGCTTTGGTTGATCATGTGACTCTCATCACCTGCTTTTGGTGGTTATCAGTGTATTACAAAGATACAAAACAGATTTCAGTACTTCAATAGGTTGGTATATTAACATTATATCAGTTAATGAAATTACGGTATTTAACTGTAAATTTAAGTGAAAACCGTAAAACCTAAAATGTTGTTACCGTATTTTTTACGGTAGAATTTCTGGCAACCACAGCCTGTAAATTTTATGGATTTCTGTGCATAATAGCTGAATTAATTGTAATTCATTGTTTTTTACTTACTGATTTAATTGATTAGCCTAGTTTCACAAACAACTATGTGTTCGCTTTTATTTCTAAGACAGGTTGATGGGTCAGTGTTTGTCACTGTAGCTTTAGTTTCTGTCTGAACGCTGAAATGAATGCAGAAAGTGTCACATTACACACTTGGTGGTCAAGTTATTATCTGATCACACCTCAGAAGGGCCTCATTATAAAAGTCTCTTTCTTGCCAATTTCTTCATTTGCTCCAAATGTTATTTTCCGAGTGCAAAGAGCGGAGGTGCTAAAACAAGAGCGAGAGTGATATCGTTATGTAAGACGCGCACCATCTGATCAGCTGAGCTGTGTGTGAGTGTGTGTGTGTGTGTGTGTGCTGTGTGTGTGTCTCTGTGTGTGTGTCTCTGTGTGTGTGTCTCTGTGTGTGTGTGTGTGTGTGTGTGTGTGTGTGTGTGTGTGTGTCTCTGTGTGTGTCTGTGTCTCTGTGTGTGTCTCTGTGTGTCTCTGTGTGTGTGTGTGTGTGTGTGTGTGTCTCTGTGTGTGTGTCTCTGTGTGTGTGTGTCTCTGTGTGTGTGTGTGTGTGTGTGTGTGTGTCTCTGTGTGTCTGTGTGTGTGTGTGTGTGTGTGTGTGTCTGTGTGTGTGTCTCTGTGTGTGTGTGTGTGTGTCTCTGTGTGTGTGTCTCTGTGTGTGTCTCTGTGTGTGTGTGTGTGTGTGTGTGTGTGTGTGTGTGTGTGTGTGTGTGTGTCTCTGTCTGTGTGTGTGTCTCTGTGTGTGTGTCTCTGTGTGTGTGTCTCTGTGTGTGTCTCTGTGTGTGTGTGTGTGTGTGTGTGTGTGTGTGTGTGTGTGTGTGTGTGTGTGTGTATACGGATGGGTCTTATTAAGGGATGTTTCAGTGCACCTGGTTAAATAATCTTTGCTTTTCTATCTTGTCTGTGTTGACAGCTGCCCATCTGTCCGCCGTGATGAAATTAGCTGTCTGCTATGTTTACTCTGTGGTCATCATTAATTCATCTGCTCATCCTGTATCGATCTGCTCCCCCGTTCGGCTAATTACGTCACATGTTTTACCTTCACAGAACCCCTGCGTGTGTCGGGCCAATTAGACGGGCCGGATATCCACGCAGTAATTACGACTCTCTCTCTCTCAGATAGTGGGATGAGATCTGATTCACTGCTCACCTCGCAGAACTGAAATCATGGCTTCCGTTGCAACAAATGTTGACACAAACATGCTGAATAGCTGCTGGATCAATAGATGTGGTCAAGTTGCCAGTGCTACTTTCTTAGCTTTGATGCTCATCTGAGAGCTCTAGGTGTGAACATACCACCAAATTTAGACTGTACTTGAAGTCTCAGCACGAGTCTGGAGTGTTTTACACCAGGAGCGGAGCTCATCTTCATGCTTTTGACACGTTATAAACTAGCGTCTCGGAGGCCTTTGGCCTGATTTGATTTCTTCACGTTCTCTTTCAATGTTTTCTCAGATGGCTTTCAGAGGTTTCGCACATGTTCAAGTGTGCATTTGTATTCACAATAATGACCGTTACACTGAGAAATAAATGTGTTAGATTTAGCTGGAATTGTTCATTTTATTCACAGTTCCTGGAAAAAAAACAAAAAACTGTACTTGATGGCTTTAGGGTTAAGATTTGCTTCAGTGTTAGTTGCTTGTGTTTATGCTTAATCACTGTAAATACATGCAACATACAGTATGTAACAAGGGCCCAATTAAAATAAAGTTACCATTTTTCATTATTTAAATGTAATTATTGTGATTTTACAGTATTAGCATTACAGTAAAAGAGGTAACCTACCTTAAAGAGCAATTTCTACCTGACTTGACACATAAAACTGAGTTTTGTTGGTATACATTGATGTATATAGGTTGGTTCAATGATGTTAAAGAATATTTTAACTTAAAACTTAATAATAATACTTGAATAATGTTTTTTTAGTGTAACTGTATTAATCATGCAGTGCTACTTTCTTAGCTTTGATGCTCATCTGAGAGCTCTATGAACATTTTTTCTTAATAATAATACTTGAATAATGTTTTTTTAGTGTAACTGTATTAATCATGCAGTGCTACTTTCTTAGCTTTGATGCTCATCTGAGAGCTCTATGAACATTTTCTCAAATCTAAAGTAGTATTTTATTCATTTTCTTTTTCCATTTCTTTTCCCTCTTTCTTGAGCTGAATATTGAAGCCTTATTCTCACTCTGTCAGGATAAATTATGATTTTCCAGTCAAAGTAAAGACAAAATTTCAAGGTGATATGACTGTCCGGAGTAGGCATTGACTCATGAATGCCTTATTAAAAGCTTGAAATATGTAAATAAATATATTTGTTTTAAAATAACATGCAACATCAAACTCAACATGCAGGAAGCCTTTTTTTGTCACATGACATGATATTCATATAATAGCAAATGATATCACAGAGAGGTGTCAGAATGCTTCTTGAACAATATCACAAACATATAAATGTATTATTCAAACAGACTTTAATATACTTTTGTCATAAAATACATTTGTTCAGAAGAAAAAGTTCTAAAGAAAATATCATATCACTTTTTACTTGATGGTTACACCACTTCATATTTTAAAGTCATTAAAAAATGTTGAAAAGGGATATAAAAGTTTAAATACAAAAGTCAGGTTTATTTGCATAGCACTCTTTACATACACATAGTTTAAAACCACTTTACTTAATGAATTACTAATTGCAAGAAAGTAACTCATGGTGTACGATTTTAGTCATATTGCCTACTTTCAAACATTTGGAATTTGCCGGAAAGTTATTATATAACTAGTCTTTTAGTCCATCAGTAATAGTATCTAAATATGATTTTGTTCTTTGCCATAGTCACCTCTGGTTTGCAGACAAAGAACAAAATTATATTTTAATACAGGAGAAACAAGTCTTGAGAGCAACTTGGCTACACTTCTCCTCTGGTTATACAGACAAAACATAATGTCAGCATTAGCTGTCTATGTTACCATATTGTTTGAACTGTAAGAATTAGGTGTCTTTGAGCTCGTCCAGGGTTTACAGATAAGATAGACATTGGTTTATCAACAGTCTGGGAGTGGCAGCTGTTTGTTCTTTATGTGGAAGAGTGAAAGGCCATGTAGACAGTCACTGAGTTTAGACGGTCACTTGGGCTCATGCATTTTAAATGAGATTCATCCTTTTCATCTCAGTCATATATTTGACTGAGTTAAATAGGTTGCTTGTAACTTTTGGCTGTCTTTGCTTGGTTAAATGAATATCTGGTTGATGATAATCTACTTAAGACTTTTTCATTCTGATTTATGGTACAGAAACATGTGATGTGAGCAATAAACACAATACTTAATTTGTGTTGCTTGATATCAGTGCAGCCTTTGATACAATGCTTTACATGATTCTCATGCATTGACTTGAACAATCAAAGCTGGTAAGACTGTTTATAGGGTTTTTCCCCCACAGAAAATGTAAATGTTTGTGGAGTCCCACAGGGCTCCGTTTTAGGACCTCAGTTGTTTATATTGTATAGTATGTGACCTTTAGGTAATGTAATCAGGAAGCATGGGATAAACTTTTAGCTATGCAGATGATACACAACTGCTTATTTTCAAACCTTCTGTAAACGGCCTTGTTAGATACTTCAGAATGGATGCACCAAATTTCAATTTTATCGATATTGAGAGGAATTTATGCAGGAATAAGTGTTCAAAATCGTTTTTGCTTTAAACGTAATGTTTTATCCTGTCATCTGTTGTGAATATATTATTCATTCCTTTCAGATTGCAGAGGGCTACAACATGAGCATCCCAATGCCAGGCCACCCGGTGAACTTTTCCGAGCCGACAATGGCTCAAGCTCAGCAGGACGTGGAACAGCTGGTGAAGCTTATCTCTGAACACGACGTGGTCTTCCTGCTGATGGACACTCGTGAGAGCCGCTGGCTTCCGACAGTCATCGCTGCTAGCCAGAGAAAGGTAGCTTCCTCTCTCCTTTCATCTTTCATGGCTCTGGCTTTTTATTGTTTAGTTGTTGGTTTACACAGAGTTTGTCCTGTATATCTGATTTAATAACCTTTAAAAATAACCCCTGCCTGACGTAATAGGATGTTTGTGTATGTACTTTATTCTTAAATAGCTGCCTGATTACACTAGCTTTTTATTGTAGGCTGTATGTAATTGTAAATATTGTCACAGTTACCAGAGGTTGGTAAGTGCTACACAGAAAATTAGTCCACTACAAGGTACAAGTCACCAATTCCAAAACCTGTAAAATCTTACTATATCTGTATTTTACTTCTACTAAATTAGGCTCAAAGATGCACTCGTAAAAGAGAACCAGTCAAAAACTTAACGTTGTGGAAATGGAGAAAAAGGCAGAGGCAAGGATCTATGTTTAGGGATTTCATGGAAATGAAAATGCCTGACTTGCCTGCAATAAATGTCGAAATAGGCAAACAATAAGCCAAAAACCACAGGCAAACAGACAACCATTACATTCAACAACTCACAAAGAACTAAAGAAACACTGTGTATTTTCAGAAGCTAACACTGAACAAGATAAGATACAAATGACTCAGGAAGTGACATAAATGTCCAGGACAAGGCAGAAAATGCAACAAAAACAAGAAAAAGCTGATTTGTGAGGAGAGCAATCACACTTATTTTCTAAAACCAAAATAAAACTGAACACTTCAAAATTGCAAAAACAAAACAGACATAAAAAAACTAGGTCTCTGCAATATAAAGGATAAATAAAATAATGTTAATAAAATTAAAGTCTTCTTTATGTGCTGGTTTTAGCCTCATTGCCAGCTGCAGTCATGTCCTCATCTCATATATAAAACACCTGTGATTCACAACTATGGCTAAGAAACTCACATTCACGTAAAGACCTTGTTTCAGTTTGGGTATAAGGGCAAAATGCACAAGATATGTACTTCAGTCTGTAGTTGGCGATATCACATCTTTTGTAGCATAAATAAAGCTAGGTACCATGCAAAATGTAATGTGTAACTGCAACACTGATTACAATTGTAGTGGAGTAAAGAGTACAGATACTCATTCAGAAATGTAGTGAAGTAGAGAGTAAAAGTAGCTAATATCTTTGATACTCCGTACAACTACAAAGTATCCGAAAAGATACTTAAGTACAGTAATTAGTTACATTTACTCAAGTACTTTACACCTCTGAAAACTACCAATTGCGGACAAAAATTGACTTTGGCTTTGCATACTTGAGGGCTTAAATGCATATGCTTCAATGCAAAATATAACCATTCTGACATATTTTATTTAATAAAATAAAACCTGTCATGAGGTAGAGATTTCACTTGATTCAAAAATCATAGACCATCTATTGGATATGTTGTCAATCATCTACAGTTGAATAGAACAGTGGAAGCAATATGTCATTTAATTATTAAAATAGTCGTTAGTGATAATAATAGTACAGCTGCTAGGCCCCAAAGTCTGACAGCAAATTTAAACTATAATTCAGTTTAAACTTGGAAATAAGCTAAGTTTTGCATCAAAGGTTTACGTCAGTAATATCAAGACTGTGAATCTTTTTAGAGAGTTAAATATGTCTCTCTCTCTGCAGTTGATAGTTAATGCTGCTCTGGGGTTTGACACGTTTGTGGTAATGAGACACGGCCTTAAGAAACCCAAAGAGTCACCGTCTGAAGAGTCCAGCCCCATGTCTGCTTCCTCCAACTCCTCGTCTTCCTCCACACCAGCAGCCACCATCACACCAGGTACGGCTGAAACGTGTGTTTTCCACAGCTTGTGCTGTTGTTTAGATGAAGTGTGTCGTAAGAGCGATGTGTAAACACAGAACAGAGGTCTACAGTAAACATCAAATGCAAAATGTCAAGTCGTCACAGTTAAAAGGAATAGTTCACCCAAACATGAGCATGCTCACCCTTATGTAGATGGGTTTGTTTCTTCATCAGGTTTGTAGAAATGTGTCTCTGCATCAGTGTCTCAGCAATGGATGCTCTGCAGTGAATGGGTGCCGTCAGAATGAGAGTCTGATAAAAACATCACAATAATCCACACCACTCCAGTCCATCAGTTAACATCTGGAGAAGACAAAAGATGAAACAAATCCAGCATTAAGACGTTTTAACTTCAAATCGTTTCTTCTAATAACACTTGCATGTTTGTTATCAAGCCACATATTAGTTTAGAGCTGTTTTGGCTTGTAAACGCTGCTTGATCTGTGTAGATTTATCTCCTGATTCAGACCAGGGGCCTATAAACAAGTTTACCAAATAAGCCAGGCTTATTTGAGTTAGTCTGACTTATTTTGAACCAAATAAACTGACAATAAGTCAGACTAACTGAAATAAACCTGGCTTATTTGGTAAACTTGTTTTATGAAACAGGCCCCAGAACACTTTCTCACTGGAGGAAGCTTTATTATGGATTATGGACTCAGCTTTTAGTTAAAAACGTTTTAATGACTGATTTGTTTCTACAAAACACAGCTTTTGGCTTCACAAGATGTTATTTGATGGAATAGAATTGTGTAGATTGCTTGTAATGCTTTTTTTTTAGCTGTTTTGTTTGAATTACAAAATTGGGATCACCGTGATTAAAAATATCATATCTAACATTTATAACAGAATTATCTGTAGTGAATATAAGTGTTCTTTTTTGTTATTATTATTATTATTATTTATAGTTCTCCAGCATTAGGGGACATTCACACAAAGCAGGTTCTTGTATTCCACCTGCCATATTTTGAACATTTTGGACATACACTAATATTGCCAAAAGTATTGGCACCCCTTCTAATGAACAGGTTTGACTACTTTAGTAATTTCTATGAGTACAAATCTTAATGTTTAAGCATATAATGATATTCTGTGTGCTTCTAATATTATAGCAACAGTTTGGACTCTTTTCTATTCTAACATGACAATGTCTCTGTGTATAAGACAAGGTTCAAAAAGAAAATGATTGATTCAGTCAGTGTGGAAGAACTTGACTGGTCTGCATAAAACCAAGTCCTAATCCCAGTTTAACACCTCTGGTGTGACTGTAAATGCAGACCTTGAGACAAAAACTCATCACCAAACACCAATGACTTGTACATATGGGTTCAGTCATTTTAGACACTTACAAAACTGTTGAACAGAGATGAAATACAATTTTTAAATACATGAATTATGTTCCCATCGTTGTTGCCACAGATTTGGAAGTGCATTTTTCTGTTCTAAAGAAGGGGGTGCCAATACTTTTGTCTATATAGTGTATGTACAAGTCATTGGTGTTTGGTGATGAGTTTTTGTCTCAAGGTCTGCATTTACAGTCACACCAGAGGTGTTAAACTGGGATTAGGACTTGGTTTTATGCAGACCAGTCAAGTTCTTCCACACTGACTCAATCAATCATTTTCTTTTTGAACCTTGTCTTATACACAGAGACATTGTCATGTTAGAATAGAAAAGAGTCCAAACTGTTGCTATAATATTAGAAGCACACAGAATATCATTATATGCTTTAACATTAAGATTTGTACTCATAGAAATTACTAAAGTAGTCAAACCTGCTCATTAGAAGGGGTGCCAATACTTTTGGCAATATAGTGTATTTGGCCACTACATTCAATCTTATGCTTTCAGCGTCTCGCGCCGTGTTCTTAAGACTGTGTTAAGTTACATTTTTAAAAGTCAAGACCCCTGCTTTCTGTTCTATTCTTTTCACTCCGTTGATCTGTGAATGCAAGAGCAGATCCGGTGTGACGTCTCGTGACTCGTTCTGTCTCTGCTGGAGCAGGTGTGACTCATGAAAAATCATGAAGGTGCTACTTCAAGCTTGAATTGGTCTGATCATATCTATGGCTCGGATGGAAAATTCCTAATTACTTGTGGGTCATTATTACTTGCTCTTTTTTCATGCTTTTATAGCATGACTATTTACATATTCATTTTTACAGCCATTTTTATAAATAATAATAAATGAGATGCATTATATCCACCTTATTTTTAACAACACAGCCATTTGTACACTGCAAAAAATGCTTTTCTTACTTAGATTTTTGGTCTTGTTTACAGCCAAATTATGTAAAAATCCTTAAATCAAGAAGGATTTTCTAGACAAGTGAAAATTATTGTCTTGTTTTCAGAAAAAACAAGTCAAAATTAAGTGAGTTTTTGTGTTTTCTGTTTGAAATAAGATTATTTTGCTTGTTTCACGCAAAAACTCACTTAATTTGGACTCAATTAAGACAATAATTTTCACTTGTCTAGAAAATCCTTCTTGATTTAAGGATTTTTACATATTTTGGCTGTAAACAAGACAAAAAATCTAAGTAGGAAAAATTTAAATAATGTGATATAAGTTGCATAATAAGTTGCAATATCAAGCACCGTTTTTGGTTGTATTTATCATCACATTATTTTAATTTATTATTGCAATCAAATTATTGCAAACACTGGTTTATAATAGTTTTACCATGCACTGCGTTTGGATATGCTTCTGCTTATTTACCTATAGTGACTAATGAATCAGAAAAAGCACTTACTTCCAGTTTGCAAAATAAGAAGGATAGTGTACAATCAGCTTTTTTAATATATGTAATACCTAATGAAAATCTGTACCTAATGTAATACCCAACATTACATTGTATGGGTCAAAATTATAAATTTTTCTTTTATGCCAAAAATCATTAGGATATTAATTAAAGATCATGTTCCATGAAGATATTTAGTAAGTTTCCTACCGTAAATATATCAAAACTTAATTTTTGATTAGTAATATGCATTGCTAAGAACTTCATTTGAACAACTTTAAAGGTGATTTTCTCAATATTTAGATTTTTTTGCACCCTCAGATTCCAGATTTTCAAATAGTTGTATCTCAGCCAAATATTGTCCTATCATAACAAACCATACATCAATGGAAATATTATTTATTCAGCTTTCAGATGATGTATACATCTCAATATCGAAAAATGTACCCTTATGACTGGTTTTGTGCTCCAGGGTCATGTAAGTATATCAAGCATACTGATCTGTGTAAAAGAAAAAAAAAAGATAAAAGGCATCTGAGCATTTAAGTTATAATGTTCAGTCACAATTGGTAAAAAGTGTTTTATTTCTTATTCGTGCAAATATATGATAAGAGTGACTTTTCTTTCATTGTGTCTGTCTTGTAATGTAGGCATGTAATGAATCCAGTCCAGTAATGTGGAAATGACCTCAGGAAAGAGTTTACCGCTTCATTGGGTCTAACTCAATTAAGTTCTTCCGTGAATAAAACATAATGATCTGATCTGCAAAACTGTGTTGTGATGACAAAAGTTCAAATAGCTAAACTGACTGAATATATCTGTAAATATACCGGCCATCTTCCAAAAGTTGCAACCATTTATTTTGCTCTTGTACACTAATACATATGATCAATTTAAATTAGGGCTGTCAATGTTAACGCGTTAACGCATGCGATTAATTCAAAACCCTTAACGCAAAATTACTGAAACACAATTTCTATTCTAAACCTTTTTTTTCCCGATTTTGCTTCTCTGTTTGCAATCAGATCATTTTAAGCCGCTAAACACCGGGAAAGTTTTCAGTCCAGTGATCCAGCAAGCCAATCCATTCAAGCAATTAGTCCAAAACAGGGTTAATGTAAAGAAAACCAGGCTGACTACATAAGAGATGGCGGAGAGAATAGATACTCACGTTGCGTGAATCAAGCTCTGTGATTGTTTCTGAAGAGCGTCGTGCATTGTGAAATACAGACTGAACGTAACGTCAAAACATCCCACCACTGTATGATATGCACGTTTTCTCGGCTGGATAAAGCAAACCAGCTTCTTTTGATGGTTGAGGATTGCAATCAAGGTAAAGACGATTGCGGTGACGTACAGTCGTAAGCGCGCGTGAGTCTGATACACAGCGCTCTTGACGCACAGATCATATGTTCATGACACATTTCAGTGCATTCACGTTGTTTCCACACACATTCAGGATAATGTTTTGATTTGTCTAGTGTATGTTGCGGTGTTTAGTCAGTGTGCACAAGTGTATCAATTATACGGACTTCTTATATCATTTGGTGTCCTTTTGGAGTCTCCCAAGTGTCCTTTTTTTTAAACGATATCTAAATTTATCTAGAAATAAGCTACTTCTCACAGTTTTGTGAGAATCAGCCTTCAATGTTTTGGTTTACTTTGCTGTATATAGTAAATAATGACAAAATTAACATATTAAGCAAGATAAATGGCTTAATTTCATGATAAGTGTGCGATTAATCGCGATTAATCACACGGAAATGGTGCGATTAATCGCGATTAAAAAGTTTAATCTATTGACAGCCCTAATTTAAATACACCCAACTCTTTTAATTCAAAGGTTTCACCGTATCTATCGGTCAAGGTTCATTCAAGGCGTGGGAGCTCTTATAGTGAGCCTGCAGATGCTGTATTGTGATGCTTTCTTGTTATAAACATGACTTGGGTTCATTCTCAGGAGCGTCTCTGTTCTCCAACATCCCCGGACATCGTCTCGGCTGCTACTTCTGTAACGATGTGGTCGCCCCTGGAGACGTGAGTTTTAATCAAGTTTAATCATTGCTGAAATTAGGTTTTCCTCAAGACACGTATTACATTAGAAAATCAAATGTGTAGCGGAAACCAATCAGTCGTATGCTAAAGTGACCTCAATTTGTGCTGGAAATCATATCTTACAGATAGATAATAAATACATTGCTGATATGCTCACTGAATATAAACCTAACAGACCACTCAGATCATTAGGATCGAGTCAGTTAGAAACACCAAGGGTTCATACAAAACAAGGGAGTCCGCTTTTAGCTATTATATGCAGCTTGCAGCTGTAACTAGCTTCCAGAAGAGATCAGATGTGCTAAAACATTAGCCACATTTAAATCCAGACTCAAAACTCATCTGTTTAGCTGTGCATCTGTTGAATGAGCTCTGTGCTACTTACTCACTGTGTATAATCATTTAATAATATAATATAATATAATTCCTTGTTTTTATTGTTGTGATTATTATTATTTTTTTAATGACTATTTCACTTTCTTTTATGTAAAGCACTTTGAATTTGTCTTCTCGGGTCCTAAAATCCGTACCCGACCCGAATCATTTCTTACCCGAACCAAAGACAGACCCGAAGAAATTAGATCTGAGTCCGACCCGACCGCATTTATTTTCGAACCCGACTAGACCCGAAAAATCCCGGGGTCCTGCTGACTAATTTGGCCGCTGCTCCATTACTTTCATTCAGTTTATTTACTTATTTATTAGCCTATTACTTTATATGTTTGCCTGCCTGATGGATACATGTTTTAATTGGCTTTCAATTGTAGGCTAACCAGTGGATTTGAAATATAAGCGTGATAGTTTCATAAAAATTCAATCGATAGGTTAATAAATCATGGATTTGCTAGTTTTGTTATTTATCTCTGGTGAAGGGCTTAAAAAGAAAAGCCTTGCATTGATACGCAGCGTAATGATGGATCTCATATCTATAAGATGGATTTCTGAGGTTACAAACGTGTTCCTTTTTTACGTGCGTTTCTCAAAAATGAGCTTAACATGAATGCACAAGTAGGATACGCATCCGGGAAAGTTTAAAAGAATTCGGGTCTAATCGGGTCCATTTGGGAAAAGCACATTTATTTTAATTACCCGAGACCCGAGCCTGCTAAGACCGAACCCGACCCGTGTCCGAGGCACTCGGAGAAGTTTTGGACCCGAACCCGCTCGGGTCTCGGGTCGGACCTCGGGTTTTCGGATCCAAGTGGACCCGTGAAGACCTCTACTTTGAATTACTGTTTATGAAATGTGATGTATAAATAAACTTGCCTTGCCTTGCCTTACAGCAAAATATGATTGAGCACAGTCATCGAAATGAAACATTTTTACAGACTGATATGTTTCCTTTCCATGATTTGTCATCACTCGGAGCTGTTAGTGAAGTCTTGTTGTGTGTGTAGTCCACCAGAGACAGGACTCTGGACCAGCAGTGCACTGTGAGCCGTCCCGGTCTGGCCATGATCGCCGGAGCGCTGGCCGTGGAGCTGATGGTGTCTATACTCCAGCACACAGAGGGGTGAGTGCCTCAGCTTCACACACCTGCTGCTGTGAACCCTGTGTGCTTCCATCCACATAGTGCATGCTCTAGAGCAGGGTTGATTTCGTTAACGAAGACGACGACGAAAAATATTCATCAACAAACCTTTTTTCTGTGACTAAGACGAGCTAAAACTAATATCTGATGATAAAAACTATGACGAAATTTATGCCGCATCTTCGTTAACAAGACGAGATGGGACTAGAATGTTATTCGAGGACTAACGGCAGGACTCGAATCGAGGGGGGATGGCATCCCCCTTGTCGAAAAAAATGACAAAAAGCATCCCCTCTGTAAAACCACCATCCCCCCTTACCATCCCCTTTGGATTATTAATTGTGTGTATTACGTAAAACTTTTCATGCACATGAAATGTTAAAATTCTCTACTTATGATCACGAACTAGATAACGGCGATTGGCCAATCAGAACTCGGTACTGTAACAAGCTGCGCACAAGCAGAAGCAATTTCGTAATTTTTCACGTAAAATGGTTCAAGCGCAACTTTTGAAGTTCTTTAAAAAGAAGACAACAGAAGGTATGATTTTTCCTTGATTAGAAAGACATTCTGACATAATGTGTGAGGGACTGAGAGACGATAGGAGAGCTGATATTATCCAACTTTGAGAAAAGAAAAAAAAACACGTCTTGAGTCCAAAAGCATTCACTGCGCGATGAAGCCTCTTATAATTACAGCAATGAAACAAAAAATACCCATGTATGTGAGTTTTTACGTTTCTATATTCATTGCACAAGCAATGTACTTTTCTGTATATCAGCACATGTGCACGAGGCTAATGTGCATTAGTTTATACACTGTGTTTCATTCCGTGAATGAATCAGTTTTTGAACGAATCGAGTGAGTCAGTGATTCAGGTGCCCTGCGTCCCAATGTAACTAATATCACATAGAATTTAGGATGATAGTATGCACATTGGGACGCAGGCATGGTCTCACTTGTTTCGTTTCTATTGAATCAGCCGTTTTGAACGAATCGTTTGATGTGAATGATTCAGTAAGTCATTTATTAAAACAGGGACATGCTGCCACCTACTGGCGGGTTTATTGTCATATTTATTTATCCATGACAGACCTAAATCAGCCAAGGTGCCAGCACAAAAACACATTCAGCAAAATATTGTTTAATTATCAATATTGAACAAAATTCCTCTATTTCAGGCCCCAGAAGGGGAAAAAAATGTATAAATTATAATTCATTTAATCGCTAATATTTCCTTAAATAGAAACCTTTTTAAAAATGAGACCAATTTTGTAATTATTGTGTAAAATCAACCCAACAATTTGTATATCTAGTCTCAGTATGGCAGCAGTGGATGGATAGGCTACCAAAACACGAACTAGTGATCTGAAACAATGGCCTCAGCACCTGAAGGGTTAGGGACCGAGTGACCAGACGTACCGTTTTTCCCTGGAGTCACAATTCATTGTCGATTAACTTTAAGTTAGTGAAGGAGGGATAGGAGGAATCACGCTGATAGAAGCTCTCTCTCTCTCTCTCTCTCGCAGCTCCACTTCTTCAGTTCTCATACAGCGTGTGATCAAATACACACACAGCAGTCCACATGTCTATCATGTACAGTATCTCACGTAAATACAGTCGGTTATGGCTTAAGTGAACGTAAACAGGTGAAAACTGAATGTGTGTCAGTATTACATGCATCCGTCTTAAAGGGACAGCGTTCCTAATTATCTGTGTCATTAATGTTAACCAACAAAAGATGTTAAATAAATGTATACTTGTTAAGTAAACCTACTGTATCTGAAAAATGAATTAAATTTGTAGCTCTACAAAAAAATGCAATGACTTTTCGTCGACTAAAATTATGAAAGACTCAAATGTGACTAAGACTATTAAGCATTTTCGTCTCAAGATAAAGACTAAGACTAAATCAAAAATGCCTAAATTAACACGGCTCTAGAGCAGGATTCACTGCCGCTGCCGTTCTGTACGAACTTAAAGGGATAGTTCACCCAAAAATGAAGATTCTGTCATTAATAACTCACCCTCATGTTGTTCCAAACCTGTAAGACTTTCGTTCATCTTCGGAGCATTTTGATATTTTTGCTGCATCCCGTGAGCTCTCTCATAGACCGCAAGTGTCCTAACACACGATCAAGGCTCAGAAACATGGTTCAACCGTAGTTTTACGCTGTATTTTATGCTGTTCTGTGTCAGCTGCACCATGCGGATACATTGTTTCAGTTCAAATCAAAGCGTAAACAACGTAGAAAGCGTATCCACTAGAGGTGTGCGATATATATCGTCTGCGATAATATCGTAATTGTTGTTTTAACGATGTGCAATTTGACATTATCGAGTATTTTGCATAACCCCTACGGAGTGCATGCATACATTAGCCTACGTGTTATTTAGAGTGTGTTCTTTCACTGCATGATTCAGTATTAAAATGCATTAAGAATGATCACAAAATTCAAGATATGGGGGCAGAAAATGTATATATTTACGTTTCATATAGTTAAAATCACACGAAGAGTGCCGTTTTTTCTTCAAAGATAAGCATGATTACAAACGTGATATTGATTTTATGCAACAGTTCAATAAACAATAAGTTAATATTAAGAGACTTACGTTTTAGACACCATATTGCCTGTTTTTGCTCCATTTCGCAGACCAAAAATAATTCCTAACAGCTACAGCACTGTTTTGTGTCTCTGAGCAACATGACAGTGATTCGTTCCTGAATGAATCGTTTAAATGATTCGGTTCACTCGCAGTGACTCACTTATTAATAGTGGCTTGCTGCCACCTGCTGGAGGTTTTAATTTCACATTTAAAGTCTATTTTCATTTTTAAAATAATTTTAAATATCAGCATTCAATGTTTTATGTTTAAAATGTCAAAAAAATATGCATTTGTAACTGGTTAAATCACGACATGTCCCTCTGAGCTGCATTAAATAGTGTGTAAATACATACTTCAGATGCATCTTCTGCAAAGATTAATTTTGCTGATACTGGTTTCATTTGTTTGGTAACAGCCTAAATGTGTATTATCTTAATTGACTGATTAAATATAACAATTTGACTCAAAAGATGTACACTTTTAGAAAAAAATTGCTTTATTAAAGGTAAAAATCAATTTAGACTTAAATGAAAAGATTAATTAATCACAATAACACACTCGGCAAAATATCGTCAAATTATCGTTATCGAAAAAAATCCCCAAAAATATCGAGATATCATTTTTTTTTCAATATCGCACACCCCTAGTGTCCACGTGACGCAGCTGACACAGAACAGCATACGCTGTTTACATTCAGTGGATATTCTCCAGAATGCTGCAATAGGGTGACGCGGAGTTGTTGAGTAAAGTCGTTATTTCTGTTTTCTTTGCACACAAAAAGTATTCTCGTAGCTTCGGGAATTAAGTTTGAGCCGCTGAAGCCACATGGATTATTTTACCGTTTCTGAGCCTTGATCGTGTTAGGATCCTTGCTGTCTATGGAGGGTCAGAGCTGTCAGAACGCATCATAAATATCTTAATTTGTGTTCAGAAGACGAACGGGTTTGAAACGAGTAATTAATGACAGAATTTTCTTTTTTGGGTGAACTAAGCCTTTAACAGCTGGACACGTTCCTGGGCCACTTTGTAGTATAAATACTGTGTTAACACTGGAACTTCACTGGAAGAAGTGCACTCCAAAAACCCAGGTGGTGCACTTAAATAACTGAGAAAACACACACACACACACACACACACACACACAGTGTGCACTGCTGGACACTCAACTGTTGCAGTGTTCTTTATGTAGCAGAAGGAAAGAGCTCAGGGTCTAAAGTGAGAAAACAGTGTTACTTAGTTAGCCGGCAGTGTTGGGCACGTTACTTTAAAAAAGTAATTAGTTATAGTTACTAGTTACTTGATAGTAACTGAGTTACATCATTATACAAGTAACTAATTACCAGGGAAAGTAACTATTGCGTTACTTTAAAAAAAAAAAAAATTCAAATGTCAAATAACTTGGATGCCCCAATATTAAATATGTTAAATTAATGAAATGGACACTAAATAGAATAAATTATTATTATAAAACATTGTACATTAATCTACACTATTTATCTACTGACACTTAGTCAAGCATTATAATATGATATTATGATAATTTAGCATTATATGATGATAGAACTTTAGTAATTATAATAACCAAGTATGAATTCATATTTGTCATGTTGACTGAACTTAGGACTGGTGCTTAAGATATTGTTTGTCATTTAGTGTTTCTATAAAAAAAAGGGGGGGGAATTGATAAGATAACAAAACTACTACGAATTATACCACTAATAACAATATAAAACACACTAAGGATTAATGAGCTGCTGGGTTCATGAATATTAATCACGTTGTATGGGTTCGCTCGAATTGATTCGCTGAAATCAAAACAGGGATGATAATAGGTGAGCGCCGGCCAATGAGATTGTCGTTTGCGCATTAGCTCCGCCCACTAGCAGAGATCCCGGCAGTTCTTAAAAGCTGAAGAATTCCAAAGGAACTCAGAAAATATAACAAAGAATATCGTTTACATGTAGCGCGTCAATTCTGCATGTTATGAAAGACTCTCTCGCTCTGTATCTTTCTTTGCGCGCGCGTGTGTTTGTTTGTGCGTGCGTGCGTGCGTGTGTGTGTGTGTGTGAGACAAAGCTACGCGAGTCGTGTGCTTCACACTAGAGTTTACGGTACGTCAAATACAGCTACACTGCTCATCTATTCAGATGAACTGAAAAATAAAATGATAATAATATTATAATAAATTATAGTAACGCCGCATTTTATTGTCAGTAACGGTAACGGCGTTGTAACGGGGGAAACAGTAATTAGTTTGATTACTCGTTACTGAAAACAATAACGCCGTTAGTAACGCTGTTTATTTATAACGCCGTTATTCCCATCACTGCTAGCCGGTAAGTTTTTTATGAATTCTATCAATGACTACCTATACTAATCCTAATCCTTAGTTGCTTATAACATGCATTTGAAAATGGAGCATGCACCAAAGACGTTCCCTAGTTTGAGAAGTCGGTTCATGAATCTGTAAGCATTTTGAAAAAAGAGACGCTTCCACCAAAATAAAAGCTCTATGGTTTGATGTCTGAAAGCTGAGAAAACAACCATAATATTGGTATTTTAATTGCATTATTACTATTATTATACAGTCTAGTAGTATTACTTTTTAAATTATTTACTTTGGTGTAATCAAATTTAAATAATAATAATTGCAATGATAATAATAATAAATGCAATTAGATATTTGCGCAATTTGTTCTGTTTTTTTGTTTTTTTAATGATGTACAGTTTCTTGATCAGTAAAAATATTTATGGCCAGTAAATTTCCTCAAGTCGTCAGCTATTGACCGGTGTGGTGAAATATTCCTGGGTTTTTTAGGACTCTGATGGTAAAATCTTCTCAAATTCATACATTAGATGGTAAAGTGCATAGCTGGGTCAAAGACGAAAAAGGGTTTAAGCATAAAAACAATAAGTGTAATACTGCTCTAATTGTTGTTGTTTTTCCCCCCAAAAATGAAAAAGTTGTTTTTCTGAGCACAAAATTAATATCATACATTTTTCCCTGATTTACAGAAGACAGCCACTAAAATATCATTCTGTGTAACAGTCTTCTCAGGCATATTTACAACAAAAATCAATTTATGACATATTAAAAGACTAATTACTTTCACCCCAGATACTAATTATTTTTAATTTTACATTTTTAAAATTTGCTACTATCCTAGGTTTGTCAGTAATAATTTTTTACTCATTTATAACACAATAAAATTTAATATTCTCCCTTATTCTTTAATATATTTTAATATGTACAAGTCAGAATAAGCATGTTATTTGATTTTTTACATAAATATTGTTACACTGAATGACAATGCAACATTATTTCAACCAAATTTTGACATTTTATTCTCCAAAAACATTTAAAACCTTAAAAGTAGACATTTTACTTACATTTAATGTGCTTTCTATGGATATAAAATCATTTTTGTAAATTTCTTTTGATGTGGGCATCTTTACGTCTTTGACCCTGTACATAATTTAAGACACAGCTTGAAAGTATGTGACAAATAGTTTGTGTTATGAATCTGAATATTTATGTCATCACAGTAGTAGAAAAGCAGTGCCGTCCCGTCACAGGCAGGATTGTAGTGTGTATAGCTTGCAAATGTGGGTCCTTCATCTACGTAGCTTCTGTAAAGCTGAAATGTTTATTTTTTTCATTCATAATACTCACTTCTTTGCCAATTTAACATGCCAAACAACTAGAAATAAAGCATGTGTGTGTTGATTCCTTTGAAACGAGTGACACTGTGAGTCGTATAACATCGATCTGCTTTATTGATCAGCACACAGCGTGAGTTTGGAGCAGCATATGTGGCAACTGTTCAAAACATATCAAAAATAGGTGAAACTAGTGAAGCAGAAATGTCACACTTTGCCCTTTTAATGGGCTCATGCCATCTTAGCTTCATTTCCAGCCCTATGTTTAAGTCACTCTGAAACGAAACGAGTGCAAAAAGTCTGTATGTTGCTTTTTATGTATTTCCAGTCAGATGAGAGTGATAGAAAGCTTTCATCCATGTTTACCATTGAAGGAAGACTTTAGAAAGCATGCACTCAG